>CM045570.1:7152958-7599739 GCA_024721245.1 Mitragyna speciosa
ACAAAAAAAACTATTACGCAACGAATCTGATTGCAGAATCATGAATGTGATACCATGTGAAATTTTCTCTTTAGGGGATCTCGTTGTCAAACCGTACTACTACTTTTTATGTTTTTCTTGATGGGGGCCAATAACATCAATCATGTGTTCGAGGATTGCCATAGCAAATGGGATGATGATCAGAAAGGAGAAGCCACATGAACAAAGAAGTGTAGAAGATATTTTATTTTTCCTAAGATTTTGAGTTTTTTCACTTTGGTTTTGATACAAAGGATATTGTGTACAATGAAAGGACATGATCAGTCACGAAAAATTACACTGATAACAATAATTAAGGAATAATAGGAAATATCTACATGAAATTGACTTTGAAAATTTTATGTTCAAAACAATGACGGTGGGAGAGATAAGGATCCAAGGACTTGTAAATTCGATCCTTGTCATTTTGAACAATTTAGAGTATACGTTACAGGTTAGTTAAGATACATAACTTTACTGAATCATGACATAACTCTATTGAAGCTTAATATAATATTTTTTCAATCCAAAACGATATTTTTTTTCATTTTAAATTTAGTTTTACTGGTTTAATCTCATCCTTTAATTTTTGCTCCCTTAAATCAGGAGCATAAACTTGTCTCAAATGGAACTTGTTACACTAGTTGCCCAGAAATACCAATTTCATTAATGAACGGAGCATTAATTACAATAACAAACGTTTCTACAGCTATAAAATCAACAAAATGACATATCGTAATTGTATCATTTCAGTATCTGTTGATGACAAAAAATAGACATCTGCAAATCTTCTAAACTCTGCTCTTTGGTAAGACCTTTCCCTCTTAGTTGGACTCTGTCACACACTCATCCTCTTAGTTCCTTGCCAAGAGAGCTTTTCAAACTCGAAATACAAATTGAACTTAAGCAACAGGAATGACTTAAACATAAATATTGCTTCAATGGTTTATTTACAGAGTTTTTATTGGGCTTTCATGTGTTTTCAATAAAGTATGCCTATCCCCTCCCAAAAAAATAAAGTATGCCTATCGGTAGGTAATAATATTTTGCACAGATAATGTCATGTGTCGCTTTATTATCAGATAATATTTTCTACATCATTATTTGTCCCCGACTCTTGGGTCTAGCATGTGATCAAATCTAATAGGACTTGTAGATTTAGAAGCTAGTTTCAATCCTAGTTGTAGTAGAAAATTGCCTGCAAATGTGGTAGCTGGAATGAATCCTGGTTGTAATAGGAAACTGCTGATTGGTCAAATAGCTACTTGGATGTTGAATTCCTTATTGTTGTAGAGTCTGCTTACACGTAAAAACTCTATTTTTAGTGTTTGTTTGAGTACCTTACTTCCTAATTTCACCACTTGAAATTGTTTTCTGTAGGAGTTTTGCAATGGGTGGACTTTCAAAGGGCGCTTCCAAGAAAGATTAATGAGAGAGCTCCCAGGAAGGGCCAATAGAGGGGTCTTCCTAGTTGTTTAGATTCTCAATGTTAGTTTTTTTCAGTGCTATCCCAGTGTTATTTATCAAAAATTGCCACCTTACATTCACAATATGATAATTCTACTCAAGTGTAATAAATATAAATGCAAGATGACAGTTCTCGATAAATAGAATGGAGATGACACTGAAAAAATTGGCACCGAAGATGACTCATTGGCCGAAAGAAGCGTGAAGGTAGCCTGGCAAAAAAGTTCCAATACATAGAAAAATTTTCAGCACTTTAATCTTCAACTCTACTACCTCCAGGTTTTGTATTGTCCATCAAGTCTCTTTATCTGCATGAGCTTTGTGTGTGTCTGAAACTCTCTACCAGAATATTTTCTACTGTTTAGAGCCTAAGAGCGATCAGCCATTCCTACTTTTTGTAGTGTCGCACAACGCAGATAACTTGGAGAGATGATCAGCCATTCCTTTTAAAAAAAATAAAAAAGAACCTGAAAGTTTGGGACTGCATCAAGATCTCTATAGCCATGTGATCTTTCGCATATGATCAAAGGACAAATCACTTCTGCTAAATATTAAAGTTGTTGTCCTATCATTTTCAAGAGAAATTTTCTTTATAATTTACGTCAAAGAAACATTAACCTAATTATTTCACCAACTACAATCCTTGAAATTTAAACCCATATGTTTACCACTTCAATTTTATATAAAAAGACTTTGTCGAAGTTTTGAGTCGTTACTCTTTTAAAATAGCCACTTGCATGATTTGGTACGCAGGCCCGGCTTTGTTTCAACCAATGACCAGTAACTATATATTAGCATTTGTTCATTATTCAGTAATAAATAACATAGAGAATTCTTGCTGACATTATTTTCTTATTCATTTCTCTCTCTCCTTTTCTTTTATGTGCAGATGATCTTTCATTGTTGAAGAATAAATTATAATCTACCATCTCTTAGTTTCTCTCATCAACTTCTGAACATGGAAATTCATAGACAGTACAAGATTCTGTATATTTCTTTATTTTGAATCTTGAAAACTATGTTGTTACAAACTTGCAGTAAAAGATTCAACTCCTTGACCTGTTATATACAGTATCAACCGTTAAGCTTCAAATTGTATAAAGCGATTTTCCTTCTTTTCCATTGTAAGAATGTTACAAACTATAAAGTAGTAATAGAAGGATAAAACTCTCCAACTAAATTAACCTGGATTGGCATTATATTGCTGTGCGAGGAATAAAAGGTGCTAAATGGCTCACTATTTCAATTCACAAATTCTTACTCCCTAACATGCCAGCATTTTTTGTTCCTTTTATGTTTTGGGTTTTTTTTTTTTTTTTTGGGGGTGGGGGGGGGGGGGGGGGGTTGGGACGAATTCAAATTGTAACATGTCCAACAAAAAATCTTCGTTGGACATCTGAATTGTTTTGGCATTTTTCAAAAAATAAAATAAAATCCTAAGACTAGAAAATCACAATCAATGGAATTGATTATTATCTGCTAAATACTTGTTATTTCACGTTTGATTTTTTTTTTCCCGGTGGACGCAATAACATTCATATATAACATGAAAAATAGATAAAATTAGAGAGTAACTACCCTTAAGTCCTCTTGTGTTTAGACTCTAGCCACGAGAGGAACATGCTTCCAAGAGACATTGCACATCTTGCTAAACCGTGACTCACTTGTCCGTCCTTCTAATTAAATTGCGACTTGAGGATATCCTCTGCAAGTACATTCAGTGGGCAGCAATCCAGATTCCTTGCGTTAATTATGTCCACGAGTTGCTTTGCATGGCCCAATGTTTTTGCCGTTTTGGCTTGTGAAACTTAAGTTACAAGCCTTCTTTGATCGTGTCGTATTGGTCTTGTACACTTTCCACATTGCAATGAATATGTTTGCATATTCCATTTTGGGCCTCTCTTTCACAATCTTCTTGGGATCGTCCTTTCCTCTCATGACAACTTCCCTTACTTCTCTCTGTTCACTGGGCTAACATGTTGGATTTTTAGTTCCATTTGTTTCTTGGGCTTCTCTTTTGACAACCGCATTAGCCTTCATTGGGTTCTTTCTTGCGGCTTTAGCACTTGCACCATGACATTAGAGTTTTCTTGGACACCAGATTCCAACTAGGTCTGAAATTGGATAGGGACTTCGTTTCGTGTTTTTGGACCTTTATTTTCTTGAAAATGTTTAGTTGATTTTTTCCCTTTTTTTGTTTGTGAACAATAGTGGGGAAACTCAGCCATAATTCTTTATGCGTACATCATGAAATAGCTCACAAATTATACACATGAAATAGCTCACAAATTATACACACTGATACACAACAAAAATTCTCATGTTTTGATAATGATCTGGCTTGGAAGTACACAAATCAGTTATACAAAATGAACCGTTTTACTTTCCTCGTGTCTTTTCTCATTATCAAAATTTTACAATTTATTACATAGTTTCTTTTTACTTAAAAAACAACAACAAAAAAACTCTTTTATTAAAGTCACTGAATCAAAGCGTTAAACTCAAGGACAAGATTAAACAAACAACATAACATAAGTACCACTACAGATCATGATCACATGTTTTTGCTATTTCTTAGAGTCTATAAAAAATATTAAGAAAAACATCAAAGTCGTCAAAGCTATTGACTAAACTTTCTCTTGCCAAAATTTTCGAGTCCAAAGGCAAAAAACCTGGCCTCAATTTCTTCTAGGGCTCCCATTCTTTACACCAAATTTTCTGACGAAGTTTATTATAATCAATGGATAAGTTTGGTGCAGCTTTTGTTAAATATTTAACGTTAAATCATTCATTGAATACCACAACTATTTATTATCACTATTTTGTCACCATTTTAAGTAAAGAAAAGTTTGCCTAACTGACCCGAAAAAGAGAATGTAGGTATCAAGAATAGTCTAAAGATAAAGTAGCAGAACTGACCAGACAACTCGTGCGTATTTAATTTTGAGATTCTGTTACTGATTTTTTGTCATCATGCATTAGACTGTATTGAGAGTGTAGCAGACTATTCGGAATTGAGCTAGAAATATTTGGATTGGAATTTGGAACTTAACTTTCGATGACTTTGGTCAACCACAATTCTGTGGTTGAAGCTGCTTATTTGTTCTTGGCCATTGATACTTTCCCAACTATCTCCAGATGGTCTTTGTAAACTCTTGCCGTCCAAAGGACAATATTTTTTTAAAATGTATAAAGTACCATAAGAGTGCGTGTGTGTGTGTGTGTTAAACATTTAATGTCGAAATCATCAGTTTTACTAAATCTAGTGTAGCTTGGAGAGATGGGTAGTTCTTCTTCTTCTTTTTTTTAATCCAATTCTTTAGCTTTTTATTTGTTTGTAAATTACTCTAACAGCTCTAAAAGTTTAGCATAATTATAAACTAGTGCAAGAAGCAAACATAAGAAGAGAAATGTTACGCCAGAACATGGCATCTTGCTTTATACATACGAAGAGATCTCTCTTCCAATTTTTGAAATTTTTAACTTCAATGATTTGACTCTATACAGTTTTCGTGAGGATGCTTTGGATGACATGCACACTCAAAATCAGCATAAACATCCACAGGTAATATGTGTAGTCTGATCCAACTTTGATAGGATATCGCTAAGATTTTAAACCTTAGAGGAACTCAACATAATTTTCCCTTGTTTTGTTTTCACTTCGACAAATAATATTAGAGCTTATAGGTTATAATTAACACACTTTTGTTCATTTTTTTGGTCTGCCAAAATAGAAAAGTATTAACAAAATTACCATTGCTTCAATGTCATGAGATAGGATAAAGGTCTCAACAATTGTCAGTCCCTGTATCCGTTTAGGCATTTCCATTAGGTATGATGTGGACTGTTGAATATAAATTTTGAAATATTTAAATAAACGATTGAAATCGTTCTTCATTAACTTGGTTCGATTTGTTCGTAACAATGTGACAAACAATTGTCAAGCCCATGATTTAGCATAGAACAACCTCAGCCGAGTTGGCTAAGGCTTTATACTTTTATATGCGATTTCTACGAGTTTAGAGTTTTATGTTATACTTTTCAGTGTTATATTTATATTACATTATTTAAGAAAGTGGCATGTACATTCTCACCAGTTAGGTGTCATTAGAAAATGATATGTGTCACTCTCTAGAGACAAGTGGTGATCTGTTATTCTACTATTTTTCTTTGATCAACATTATCAAAAGTGATGGTTTTGTCCCCCTAAAAAAAAAAAGATAAACAAGATAAAAAGGTGAAACGAGTTGGGAACAATTTGTAGTGGTAAGTACTATAATATAGTGGGAATTTGCCCAAAAATTCAGAAAATGCATATCAAGACTGAAAGCCACTTTTGAAGAGCCTACCCGACATACCCAACCATGGGAACCCCACGAGTGATTTTGACAATGACCACGCACCTAAACCAACCACCATCCACGGTGGCACCGCCCACCTTTCAGTTTTATCTTCCATGCACAATAGCAAATGCATGTCTCACAACATGCACAATTATGCATTGAAAATAATACAGTTAACAATTTTTTATCGATTGCATATATAATATACCATACGGATTTATTTAGCCAAAAAAAATTTTAAAAAAGATGCTAAAACCAGCATAGAATTTACAAAATAGAAACATAGAATTCTTTTGATTTCAGTAATATATCACAAATGTACAGGCCCTATCAACAAGAATATCTACAGTTTAAAAAAATTTGGACTCTGTTTAGTACCACATCTTCATTTACTCATTCGCAGACCTAATGAACCCAAAAGTTATCAAGAATTTTAATTTGACATGGCTTCTTAGCAAACCAAATTCTCCAAGAAGTCCACATTTCTTTGTCCATCAAATATTTGAGGTAGAAAAAAGGAAGAACGGCTAGAGAAACTCTAGAGGCATGTGGGATTTGAAAATACTATATGACGTGACTTCCAACAATGAATAAAAGAGGGTGGTTTGTGGGGTCCAATCAAGAAGTCTAAAAATTGATTGAGTGACCAAGTTGAGATTAGGAAATGCATTTTTTATTGCATATTATTTGCATTTCTTTTCAGTACACACCGTTGCACATACTGTTGCAAATGTTCATTAAGTTTTTATGCATTGTGCATCTTATATTTGTATGGTCCAATACAATATGCTTGGATTAATATGGACTTTTGCTTCCTTTGTGCTTTGGTTTATTTAGTGGTTCTTGAAGATTCAGCCCTTTTGTTTTTGGTTAATTCTTTCAATCTTTCTGGATATATTGTAGTGTATTTTAGATCCTAGAAGCACTACTACAAAGCTATATTGTATATTTTTAAAATTTTTCTCCTCCTTTTCGGAATGGTCATGAGTCATGGGAATTGGATCATCTCAATGTACCATCCACTATCAGCCTCCATTGTGAGATGAAAACAATACCCACAGCCAAAGTAAAAACCATTAGAAAAGCAAAAACATACTGAATAAGCTCCAATTGCATATGTTGATTGACTAGATAATGTTGTTTAGTAGAAAATCATTTGAACTGCAAGATTTGTTGAATTTTATCTTCAATTAATCTTAAAAAACACAAAGTTATAACAGTTGATCAACACAAATGAATCTCCCTACTATGACACATCACTAAGCAGCCTTGGTAACAAGTCATATCTTTATACCACTTCAAGATTTCTTTTTCCCATATTCAATACATTGAAGTGGGACTAAAAAGGTTGCTATAGCTTGATTTCTTCCCTACCATGATTCACTGGAAGCCTATTGTGTTGATTGCTTTAACTAGAGTGTGATGATTAATCCTACCATCTTCTCATTTTCTCGCATTATATTTCAAATGCCAATCATACAACTTAGGTTACATCATCCTATAACTTCCATGAAGTTTCTAGGCATCCAATTATCATGATGATGTCAAAGAATAAAAATCCAGATGTCATATTAATTATCAACTGGTGGAATGAAACTCGGATAGTTACCTAGATTTTTCACAAATAAAACATTTTCTCTTCGACCCAAAATAAAATAATAAAAACCTCCTATGAAAATTAACAAGTAAACAGGGTCACCGGTAATATACTAAAATAGGAGTAGAAGTAGGATATATAGATGTTGCCAATCGACAAAAAAAAATACGGACCCCGGATAATGACATTTAATTGGACACAAAAGCTATTTACGTAAAATTTGGTAGGTATAACTTAGCTCAGAAAACCTAATTTACAACTCTATTTATTACTTGGGGTAACAAATTCTTCAATTTTATTTGGCTATGAATTATTCAAATAAATGGTCTAACAATTTCCTTATGTCAAGAAAATTCAACAGAAAAATAAAGAAGGGAAAGACAAAAGCAAAAGAGAAAGAAGTGGGAAATTGTGGACTAATTAATTATTGAAGTGAAATCCCAATACAAATGCAACAACATGCTTACCAGCTAAAAGGAATGCTAACGCAACAAGATGCTAACCAGCTAAAATAGTTCCATTATATATAAATATGTTGGTTTTCAGATTCTATCCTTTATGATTATATATAACTTGTGTACTTTTTATCAAGCGACATAAAGTTAAAATAGTAATTCTGATAATCTCAACTACCATATTATCTAAAGCAACTTGCCGCAATGGTTGTCTCAAGCCCATCATAGCCCCACCCTTTCATTTTCACCACCTTTCAATCAATTCTATTTAGATTAAATCTACAATTAGCCCTCCTAAATGACTAATAATCTTGTTCAAGATTTTCCAATCCTACTTTGACAACTTGCTTTCAATCTTGGAACAATGGAAAGATGCCTTTGGAATTATGATTTTTTTTTTTTGGGTGCCCTTGTCGTTTTAATCTAATTTAGTAGTATATAAATTAAAAAAAATTTTGTTTTTGAGATGTCTTCATTTTTTGTATTTGTGTTTTTCACTTATTTCAAGTAGAATAACTTGTATCTTCAAGGCAAACTTGGAAGTATTTTTAAGTAATTATTTTTCCTCCAAAATGCTTAGGATAAGTGTATATCTTCTTACTTTGTTTTCTTTCAAAAATTACTTTATTAACGTTCTATGAGAAAAAGTTAAGATACATATCAACAATATTATCAACGTAATGGTCTTTATTAAGGCTTTTTTTTTTTTTTTGTGCCAAATCTCATTTCTAAAATTGTACAAAACTATCCATTTACATAATATAAATTGAAATGAGTCGTATAAAAACGAATATGAGGCCTCGCAAGTTGAGTCCCATCCAATTCGGACTAGTTGAAGCCGGTGTACTTATCCAGCATTTTTGTATAATTGTCTAAAATTTTGGTATAACTGTCCAGTATTGTGGTGTAATTACTTTTACATCAAAACGACATCGGTTTTATACTCATTTTTTAGCTTGTTGCATCTCACGTATCTATTTTTTTGCACTTTTAATTTGGACCATGAACTGGTCTCAACTGAAACCTATGAGGCCCCTTCTCCTATAAAACCCTTACATTGATAATATATATGTAAAAAATAATTACTTAGAATTAAATAGACATATACGCAAGCTTTTATATGTGTGTGTGTGACATAAAAAGTACTCAACTCAAACTTAATCTATGATTTATGAATTCTTCACACACGTGTGTGTGTGTGAAGAATTCATAAATCATATATTAAGCTTGAGTTGAGTACTTTATATGCCACAGTCGATATCGTAAATATGTTTCAAAAAATTTGAATTAATAAATCAAAAACTAAAGTAACTTTCCTTCCTAGGTTTTTTACCAAGAGCGGTTGCCAACGGACACGAAGTATAGTGGTCGAAAAACAAAAGAAACCACACAAGCTTTTTCTTTCTTTTCCCTACTGTCATTCCCTTGTAATCCCATTATATCCACGAGTGCTGAAATTGCTTTAAGATCACAAGGTAAAATTCTCTTTTCAATTTGGATCAAGAAGAACTACATTGACCACTTTCTACATCTCAAGATGTACTTGATTAGGTCCCTCCTAATAAAAGTTGTGCTAAAGGGAAAAGTTAAAAAGGGAGGTAAAGCAAGCACTAATTTTGAATTGAGACCAAATAATTGAAGGTATTTTTCATACACATATGAGATGGTATCCTATTCTTTTCTCGAGGAGAACCAAGAAAACTGTGGAATTATCTTGTTTTACCATTTCTCTTAATGGATTATGTTGTGAACAATTAAATTGAATTTCAAAAAGTGATGGCGGATGCAAAAGCAAAACTCAACAAAATAAGTTAAATTCATGGTATTTTTATTGAAAAATGATTTATATTTCAGATCAAAGGCTCAATTTAAATCCATGGTATTTTTATTGAAAAATGATTTATATTTCAGATCAAAGGCTCAATTTAAATTCATGGTATTTTTATTGAAAAATGATTTATATTTCAGATCAAAGGCTCAATTTAAATTCATGGTATTTTTATTGAAATATGATTTATATTTCAGATCAAAGGCTCAATTCCTTATGATTTGCTTTCATTTTTAGGTTTTCATCAGAAATAAAACCTACAATTTTCAGTTTTCATGATGTTGTCAAGCACCCCAAATTATACCAGAATCATGTTGCATGTTAGAAAAGTAAAACGTAGTTGAACAAGTATCATGGTTCCTAATTGATTTAATCGCAAGCAACAATGTCTAATCATTTAAATTTTCAAATGTTTTACTAATTCTAACCATCTTCCTTTCGAGAATATGAACCCATATGAGAATATGTATTTGACCATCCGTGTGAATGAGAGTTTTATCTTTCAAAGAAATTTGATATGGTGGTCAATCACTAGTCTTTTCTCAATAAATTGCCCAAAATTTCTTCATTTTGACTTTTAATTAGTGTAAAACGTCAGAAGAAGGTAATTAGTATAAAACATCATAAGAAAATGGCCCAAACATTGAATTTGGCGAAGGAAGGTTGAGTTTGATTGAGATCAGATACATCCTTCACAATGTTAGAGGTCTTAATCAGGCTTAATTTATACTATAAAATTATTAAAAAATTAATTAAGTTTTATTAACATCTATTGTATCAAATGGACGGCAAAAGTTTTGTTAAGATCTATAATGGAATCAAATAGATAGAAAATTTCAAGTTGCATGCAATTGATAATGACACGTAAATTATTTACTGTTTTCTCTTTCATTAATAGAGTAGATGTTACAATCATGGAGGTATTAACGATCCTTAATCCTCTCGCTAACGTGGCTAAGCATTATTAAATTTGGTATGGCCTGTACTATTCTCGTAACCTAATAAATCTTGGTGCCGATGTGCCTTTTAATTTAATTATAATTTTCTTAACAAGTCAGTTCCTCGATATTTGTTGAAGATTATTAGTTAATCTGTACTTTGAAATCATCAAAAAGTGTGCCTTGAGCAATTTTCTCGTTTTTCCCATCTATTAACAATTCACTTGCATAGCAAGATTTTGAAACTTATTATGAAATAGCATGCCCTTGTGATTAAATTAGTCTTCCTATAATTCAACTTTATATTGTAGGGATTTCATAGTTTTTCAATCCAGTTTGCTTATACTTTGAACTACCTCATTCGTAGAACTTCAAGCCCACTTAAGGACACTAATTATGAGTTATGACCGTGAGAGTTTAAGCAAAAATTTTAATTTACCAATTCTTTAATCATTACTAGCCAAATTGCCAAACTTATCTGTCAAGCATTAAGCTTTCCAGTTGATATATGAAAGTCACACAATTGTGCTAAGTAGTCAAGATAATTGGAAATCATTGTTGTTAAACAACGCGATAAAAAGAGAAGATTACGCGATTAATTATCATATTTTATTCATTTTACGCGCGTGTAAATGGTCTGTATTCAACAGAATTCTTATTTTTCAGTTGAAAATGGACCTGAAAATATACACTCCGTCTGTAAGTCTAATTTTTCAATTGTGTGCTACATTCAAGAAGAGAGAGAGAGAGAGAGAGAGAGAGAGAGAGAGAGAGAGAGAAGAAGAAGAAGAAGAAGAAATCATTGACTCCATGGAGTCAATAACTGTAATCAAAATTTGCCCTTCAATTCAACAATTCTCACTCTTGTGAAAAGGATTTTAGAATTTAAAAGTGGGAATAACTAGCATGAGTTCAACAATTCTCAGCCTTGTAAAAAGGATTTGGAGTTCAAAAGTAGGAATAAGTAGCCATGTGAAACACTAAGCATTCTTGACAAAGTGAGTTGAAATGCATAATAGTCCACATAAAGTTCCAATCAAATAAGCTTTTCAATGTACCCATACAACACTTGGTCCATAATACCCCATTTGTTCATTTACATCACAGACACAATCAAGAGAATCCAGAAGAAACTCCTATCTTTTTATTAAGCAGAGCTATATGTAAATACACAATGACCATTTTTCAGATTCACCCCAGAAAATTACATGATTCCCCCAAAATACCCAAAAAAGATTATAAAAAAAAAAAAAGTGAAAACCTACAAGATTGGTAATAAGATAAAAACAATTGAATCATAAAGAAAAGAGAGACACACTAGGAAGTGGTGGGTCTCACCTCACTAAGGTACCCAGCTAAGCAGAGAGTGAGACCACTCTGCCATGGTTTGGTACACCCCAAAAGGCCCAAAACTGAGTTAGTCCCCCCATTCCCCCCAACTCAGTAACCGAGTTATCTTGACTCGGTTTCTTAACTGAGTTTCCAGGCTGAGGTAGCAATTAGAGGCCTTGTATGCCAACCCAACATCAAACAACCATTGTTTTCCTCAACTCTATACCCATCCCCACCAGCAAACAAGGCTAATAACATACTAGCCTGCTTAAAGGCATTAGAACCCAGATGAACCGGCTCGAACCCGGCCGAACTGAACCGAGTTCTCCATTGAGCCAAGGTCTCGTGCCTCTCAACCCGGTCCACCCCCTCACAAGCCACCACATTACAGATCTGCCTGCCTAAATACACCTCAGACATCACCTTATCTTGATCACTCGCCACCCCTCCACCAGCAGCACCACCATCAACACCGCCGTTGCCGCCACTACTGCTACCCTCCAACGAGTCGAAAAGGGTCGAGTAATAATGCAATGACTCCGTAAACCGGTCCAAGAAAACCGGCCCGTTATGGTTAGCCTCTTGCTCAACCACGGTCAAGATTTCAGGCTTCAATTCCTTAACCACTGACAACACCCTGTCAATAGCCCCTGGCCTAGCTAAAAGCTGATGCAACTCAAAGATAGAATTCACTGCAATTGTTTCTCCTTCATGAATATCAAACATGGATGCATCAAGATCTGCTAAGGAGTTGGCAACAAAGCCTCTAAACTCAAATTCAACATTAATAGTCTCAGCTAATTGGGCTAATTTCCAACCAACTTCTTGCAAATGATCAGTATTATCATGTGAAGGTGGTCCAATCCCAGTTAATCTAAAACTAGGCGGACCACCTGGCCTTAAGGCCAAAGCTTGAAGCAAAGCTGGCCACTGCATACCTTGTTTCATACTAAAATCAATCACATGTACCCGATTTTTGTTAGCAAAAGCCTCCAAAATTGCCTGATTTGCTGTAAAATGGGCAAATTTAAGGTAAGGACAAGTCTCATAAAAATGCATTTGCAACAAATCAGTGAAGGCAGAATCATGTGCGTTTGGTGGATATAATCTACATATCCTTCTAGCCAATGCTTCAGCAAAATAAGTAGCAACTTTTCTCATTGGCCCAGCTTGAGAAACAGCCAAGAATCCAATTTGTTTGACCAAAGCTTCAGCCAATTTCATGTTCTCTTGCTGAATAGCCTCAGCACAAGCCATCAAAGCATGAACCAGCCTAATCCCATTTTCTTGTGAATCAACAAGAACAACTGGCCTTTTTGACTCAACTGACCGGGAAGCTGTCATGATGGGCTCACTAGGAATCCCCAAGAAGCCCATCTGGGAAGAGGGCTTCATTCTTTTACTCGGCGGCTGAATCCCTGGAGACGGCAACCGCTGAATTTGGGGATAAACAGCAGCCTTTCCAGGTATAGCCGTGAGATCAGAATCAAAAGACGAGTCATCGAACACGACTGGATTGTGCATAGCACGCGCATTACTGCTAGCGTTATCCGAGCAACAATTATCCAGAGAGGAAATTGTAGACGAATCAGGAACGCAAGAACCATCGGTATTGAGCTCAGAAATCATGGATTCGAGCCAAGATGAAAGATCTGAAGGATTATAATGAACAGTTTCCGAAGCAAGATGAGATAAACTATCATTCTCAGCATTCCCGAAGAACTCCTCCAGCTGCTCAATCTTCTGAGCTACTACAGCCATATCTGTGGCCTTAACGTTGTAACCCAAAACAGCCAAAAGCTCATCAACTCCAGCATCTTGCTGGTCAGATTCATTAACCCACATCTTTGCTTTACCCCCTCCAGAACTCGAACTCCCCATCGTATAACAGCTCCCGCTTGCAGTTGAACTTCCACCCCCTCCAGAATAGCTATCTTGGGCTTGTCTTGCAGCTGATCCCTGTCCTTGTTGGTCTCTCTTCATCTTCATTTTTTTTTTTTCCTTATGGGCTATATTTCTTTTGTGTTTTTTTTTTTTTTTTTTTTTTTGGGAAAGGATTTGTGCAAATTGTTGGTTTGGCTTCAAGATTTGTGGAGGAGAGGGGCGGGAAGGCTGAGGAAACAGAGCATCGAGGATAGGGTGAGAGGTGCTTGGTTTTTTGAGGATTTCTTGTTGGGGTGTGTGTGTGTGAGATTGTGTGATTCCTTGGGTGGATTCAGACTAGAGAGAGAGAGAGAGAGAGAGAGAGAGGGGATTGGGGACTCTCAATAATAGTAGTACGAATAGAAGGGCTCGTGAAGAAAGCGCGAGGACCAAAAAGCCAGCGCAACAGGCAACAGGAGAACAGCTAAACCAGATCAGATTTTTAGCCCTGCAAATTTTTTATCCTTACAGTAAATTTGTTGACTTTTTACAGTGGAAAAATATTATTGCCCTACAACTATACTATAGGAGTATGAGAAATAAGACTTTTTATTGCTAAAGAAACTAATTAGGATGCTTTTTCTCGTTTTTTATTAGTATTATGGGTGGTTAGGACATTAATTCGAACTTGTATGTTTGAACTTTGAATGCTTACAAGATGACTTTTTTTATTAACTTGATTAATCTTTGTATAAAGTGAGACTACGAGGATATTAAGGGTATGTTCTCAACAATTTTTTTGTGTATCTTCAACTGTTTCTTTATCCTGTTTTTGGATTTTTAAATAACAATCAAAATAATTAATTTTTAACTTCTTAAAAATCAAAATCTGTAGAGAATAAGCCTTAAAAACTTTTAATTTCAGATTTTGGAGAAATGTGTTGAGTTGTGTTAAAGTCGCGTGTTTATCCATAAATTTGACTCAAAAAATAAAAGAATATGCTTACAAGACTGGTAATTTTCATATTTGGATATTGTTAGTTCCGCCATCAGAAGCCGGCTGGAATTGGGAGTTGTTTTGTGTAGGATATATTCGGTTACAATTTGATGGAGTTTAATGATATTTGGATGCTTACCATAACTAGCATCTTATTTAGGTAAGCATATATGGTATGGGCAACATGTTACAAATTGCATAAATTAATTGATATGTGGAAATATAAGTATAAAAGATTGGCTACTTAAATATGTGTACTAAAATTAGCTGAGATTAGTGGTACCAATGAATTTACTTTTGTACCTTGTATGCTGCCCTCCTGATGTAAGCTCTTTGCATTGCCTATTACCTTTAGACAACTCTATTCCAGTTCAAATGTTCTATCTAATTTTTTTTTTATTTAACTGTATCTAATACAAAAATCACATTATATTAATAACGGATCAACATAATTTCGTATAGTTTTACAGTAATACAATGTAGTTTCATAGTTTACATAATTAGACACGATAAACAATCAGACAAAGATTTGAACCCCTCAAGTATGGTGATTTTTTTTTTTTTTTTGGGGGCTGTGAAACCTCTGGTATGGTAAATACTTCTCCTAGGCAAGACATTTTTTGTGGACACATTATAATCTTAGACTGTCATCCATATTTTCATTTGATAAAAATTGGTGTCACTGCTTGTTATCATTAGCCTTCCATAGACATTTTACCCATTACACAGCAAAAATTAGAACATATAACAGAGGAGTTCAATTAAGTGTAATATACATATTAAACCTATTATTTTTGCACAAACAAGTAAACCTGGTACATTCGAGGTAATTATTTTACAGTGCACGGCTGGCAAATTCGGTCCAACGCAATTGAAAAGCCGAACGACCTTATTATGAACGAATTATTAAAATTGGATCTCAGTCGGTGGTGAGTTTTGGCAGCATGGTTCTTGGCTAACATCCTCCCAAGTGGCTATGTCTGTCTGAATTTCCCATAGCAAAAATCTATTTAAATAGATTTATAAAATCTTAGGAATGTGTGTAAATTAAATAAATGGGAGATATTTTTCCTCAGGTGAATACTTTTAGGTACGGATTAGCATCTGCTTGCCCGAGGTTTATTTAAACTTAAAAAAAGGAACTGTAGTAAATCTCAATCCTGGAAAATAGTCCGTTATGACAACTCATTAATATTTTATAACAAAATTGACTATTAACTTGATAAAACGTTTTATTTAATTTTAGAACTACCATTACTACGGTGGTTTGATGGTATAGAAATCTTTACATGCTGGAGGGTTAGAGAAAGACTCGTGTTATCTTTTCTGTGGAAAACTAACTTGGTTGGCATCTTATATTGGTTGGCACTAGGCGGTGTAATCAACTTGGTCAATTACTCGGCTTGAACTTGAATTGACTGAATTCGAGTCGAATTCAAATAAGTCGAGTGGGTCCAATAAGTTGAGTTCCAAGCATCAATTAAACTCGAATGCTCGTCGAGCCTTATCGAGCATTATTTAATAATAATATACTTATTTATTATGTATTTACTATTTTAAACATGAAAGTTATACTAGAATGTCATTGAGTACGCCTGCAAGTGTCAAAACAAAAAGTGCTTATCTAGTCGAACTTGAGCAACAAAATTTTTTACTCAATCGAGCTCGAGTCAAGTTCGAGCAACACCTATGGCTATCGAGCTTAAGCTCAAGTATTGTGCTAGTCGATCTCGACTCGACTCAATTACAGCCTAGTTGGCACCAATGTTAGGGACAGTAGGCCTCAACAGTAGTAACCATCTTAAATTCAACAATTTCATAGAGTTTATGTATAAAGATACTAATTTCATACTTACTTTCTATAAGAACTTTTCTCTCTCCACTTTCGCTTTTTAACTATCACGAATTGGATTTTGATAGTGTTTTTCATGTTAGTGAATTTGAAGTAAAATTTTGTTAACGTGTATAAATTCTAGTAATGTTATGGAATTACATCTCAATTGCAATTTTTTAAACTGGAAATATAAACATCTACTAGATGTCTAATCAAGCCACTGGGCTAAGGGCTCAGTGGTCATGGGAGACTCGTCCCTCCCTATTGCAGGTCTTAAAATTTGATCCAAAACCTGTAGTAGTTGGGGGATTTTTGGAAAGGGCAGATTTAGGTAATTTAGGAGAGCCATACTCTTAAATTGTGTATAGCAAATAATCAGGGACTTCACCTAACACATTATTAAATCTCACCTTCTTGTGTGAGGCAACAAATATATAATACAACAGTAATTGATTAAAAAAAAAAAAGTTGTCTAATCAAAACTAAAATAGTTGTTATTTTTTATGTTTTCTTTTTTGTTTTCCTTGAATTTTTTTTAATACTCCTGATTTTTATTTTTTGCTTAAACAAATGATGATTTGCTTTCCTTGTCAGAGTTACCCCACATGACGGAGACCAATTGACCACATGAACCCGCCGTCAACATCAGCGGCCGTCCCGTCAGGTCTTCGCAACGCCGTCCATGGAAAACGGCTAACGGCCAAACGTACGAAAATGAGGTTAACGGAGAGTATGGAAAATTTGACGCCGTTATTGTCAACCTTATCCTTTCCAAAAGACCTTACACTTCCCTCTATAAAATTTTTACAATAACATAATTAGGTTATCAATATCGACATTTTACTTTCTTTTTTTTCAGTAGCACTCTACTTATTGTTTGTTTGTATAAAATTAAAACTACCGTCAATAACAAAAAGGTTAAGCATTTATGTCCCGGCCCTTTAATCAAATTGCGACCGTAAGCCAATGGATCTTTATTTTCATACTGATTTTCATATTACATAATTGGAAAAACAAGCACCATGGAAATACATGTCGCTCAGTCTAAAAAAGATGATAGAGAGTTGGCCGAAATGAGCACTAAACACTTTTCGAAAAATCTCCTTCAAATCATTATCATGAGCATCGATATGTAGATTCCAGATCCAAGTGGTGGTATCAGGTCCTTTAGCTATTGTTCTTGAGAAATGACCTAGTTTGGTAGTATATGAACACTTCGTACTTTAAGTCCTATCACGCATATATAACCACTCAACCATATGAAAACATTTAATGGGAGATGCATTAATCATTGTTATTCAAACGCAGGTCAACACGTTCTTGTGTTCATCCAAGTTTTTATGTTCATATTAGCAAGAGAAATACTTGGCATCTCAATTTCATCATGCATTAAATAACTATCCCAATTATTCCAAAATTCCTTATTCTTTTTCTCAGATAAAGTTCTAAATTCCCTATTGGATCTCTATTTTTTGGTAATCACTTAAATTTTTTTTTAGTACACTTCTATTATTTGAATTAGTACTTACTTTTTCGAAGATCGATAAGCGAATGATTTGGTGGTTTTTAAAACTATTTCTTTCAACTGTTTAATTACATGCTTTGGAATAGAATTCTCAAATTTATGTTATAGATATAATTTGTGAATTACTTTGCATTCGAACTTATTTATTTAAACGAATTAAATGAAAGATTTATTTTAACAAATTAAATAAAAATTAGAATAAAATTGTAAATTTACGATATGAACCATAAATTGTCTTAAATAAAATATCAATTGTTTGGGTATGATCTATAAAAAAGTATTAAATGCACCACGTGCATTGTCACACGGTATACTATAATGAGTAATTTATTTTCACGTGTTAATAGTATGCCACACTTTGTATTATTTGACAATTCATAATTGATTTCATCGCACTACGTAACGCACGTAATGAACGCAGCATCTACTCTAAGATCCATGACTGTGTGTAGTGCGTGTAAAAATCTGTAACACACACAAAACAGATCGTGATTATGATGTATGCAGCATGGAGGGGGAAGGCAAAGGTGGCCCAACAACGGACAGACTGACCAAGCACCGTAAAGAGTGCAAATACCACTAAGCAAACGTCTCCACTCTCCACCTTTTCATTTTCTCTCTCATTCCTCTGCTTTCTTCTGCTGAGCTGCTGAGTCTGGTGCTCCTTGGCTGGCTGGATAGGATAGACAAGGCAGTACGATTTTTTTTGTGTACCAACGGCCCAAGGAGGTGGAGGGGAGTCCCACATCCCACGTGATTCTGACACGTGTGTAGATTCCCTCTAACAATTTTGATGTAGGGGGCCGTTGCCGTTTTACTATTTTTATCAATTGCAGATGGATGGATCCAGCCACCTCGCTGACACCCTCTCACAACTTAATTTATTTACCAATCTTTTTTACATGATTAAATTTTGACAAAAAATGAAAAAAAATTTTTTTTACATGATTAAATCACCATTAAATTTGAGTATTAATACTGCTTTTAAGCTGTTGTTTTACAATTTTCTTCTTTTACCAATATCATTCTATGCGATATGAACCCAAAAATATTGCCCAAAAATGGATCCTAGGTGATGTTTCTTGAAAAAATGTCAATGTAATATTTTCTAAGTAGGCATGTTCGTGAGATAAAATTAATTAAAACATAAGTCTAAAGAATCCATTTTATTAAAAAAAATGATAACGGAGCACAACCATAATTTTCCTTATTACTAGGACACTGAGGTTGCCTTTTTTATAATTCACTCTTTTTTGTTATAATTATACAAGGTAGGAGAAGAAATTAACTAGAATTTTGTTTTTATTGCGATAGTATGTTAAAAAAGGGTGGATTTCTTGTAGGAAATTTGGTATAACGAACCGGATATGTATGTAACAAGTATTTAACGTGTGATTAACAATGAAACAAATCTAAGAGGAAAAAAATTAATGCATAATTGGAGCGCATTAAAGATTTTATCAACAATGAAACTATAATACTTTAAAAAAGCCAATAATTAAGAAAATTTCAAACTTAATAATCCTACTATGTATAAATTCAATTTCCAAGCTAAAGTTTTCCCAATAATGCAATAATTTCTACAAGTAGCCTCATGCATGCTTGACAATTGAATTAGTTAATTAATTAACTCTAAGTTCCTATACTGACGAATTTGAGCATACAATAATCTCTAGTACTATAATTTAACTATTGCTTATGTATTTAAACTTGAAATTGGAATTGGCAATTGTTAACTTGCACTCCTCATTAGCATCCAAAAGTAAGCATCTATAAAGGAATTGGTCTTTCTTCTTTCCCTAACTCTATATTCTAAAGGAGAAATTCTTTGATTCTATGGTTTAACATTTTCTACATGTTTGAAAGGTCACCCAAACTTGTAGTCAACAAAGACGAGAAGAAAAGAATTGGCACAAGAGTTCATATATTGCGCGTGCATGTTCTATAGATAAAAATATATGATAACATGCAAAAAAAATAGTGAAAGTGACAATTTAAATTTTAGAAGTAGTAAGAAGTAAGATATAAATCGTACAAAATTTTGAATTAAAGCTTCCAATTAATATAAGTGCATTTAGTGGATTTGTTTTACAATTTTAATCATGAAAATAAACTAGTTGATATTTTTCTAACTAGGGATAAAGATTAATTATCTCGTATAATGTACAAATTAACTTAATTAATGTACTGTTAAGAAACTATAAATATACAGCTAACCAGTCTTTCACCTCCAACAAATATCAACTATCCATTAAAATTTCATCATAAGGTGAATTATTTTGTGTAATTTGAATTATAATTATCGAGACGCGAGACAGCCTTTACAATAATAAACATACTGTTCATACCCTATTTTCATACATGCTCTCTAAAAATGTTAGTAATTCACATCTATTGCTTGAATTCCTATTTCAAACTAAATATAATCTAGGGAAGAAACTCTCGAAGCATGTTGAAAGTTAACAAAAATGTCAATTGAGGAACAAAACTGAAATGGATAATCATATATAACTCAATGGCGAACAATTTGCGTTTTTGGTCTCAAATTAACCGATCTTTATATTCTATAATTCAAAAATCCTTGGCTTAATTTTAATTTTTTTTAATAATCCTATACTATTGCATGGGGAAAGGAGAATTTGGCATGATGGGATTCGAACCCCCGATCTCTGAGATGGAGTCGTAGAGTTCTAATCAGTCGATCCTCTATTCGTTCCCAATTTTAAAAATTGAGTGTCATTATCCCTAAAACCATTTTCCAAGTAAACTTCGAAGCCCATATGTTGACTAATTAAAGCAAACCAAGTCTTCTTTGACTCAAAAATAATATATTAAACGTTTTTTTAATAGATATTTTTTATGGTTTGATTCAGAGGCATTTTTTATGGGCTAAAAGCAAAGAACAATACAGAAATTTTGTGAGTTTCATCATCATCCCAGCTGTACCTAGCATCTTGGACCACGCGTTCTCTTTTAATTCACTACTACAGCTCAAATATGTGATTTTTTTTTATTTCTATTTTTTCCTCAGAAAATGGATTTTGGCAATATTAATAACAATTCATATTCTTGTTGCCGTCCCCTATAATCCATGTCCTTATCGCACTGAAAATGAGAAAATGGTTTATAAGTCGCAATCCTTTTGCCCTTAATGTTACGAAACAGATTAGCGCGATTGCAACGAGGAAGTTGTTTTCTAAATGCTCTGGAAAACATGAAAGTTGACGTTAATTTTGCTTCAAATTCTCTGTCTTAAAAATCACTTTGTCTCTTTTGTTCCATTCTTATACACTTATCACCTATATTAATTCATAGTATTTTTTAAAAAAATCACAAATTTTGTAGGTTATTTTATAGATATATATATATATACACACACACACACATATAAATACAGGTGACAATAGTGTAAAAAACGGAATAGATAAACAACAAGGTTTTCGAGATAGAGAATTTAAAATAGAGGGGTTTTCGTAAAATATTACTAGACTCGTTTCATAGAGATAAATGCACTTCCTTACTTGACATAACGAGAAAGTGACATACATTTACATCAAAAAATTAATTTTTCATAAACAATTTCACAATCTTTCTTTAATGATGAAAGAAGGAGATATGCTTTTTTTTTTTTTTTTTTTGTGGTCGAAATAAGGGCAATACTACTATCTTTTATCATCATTTCGTGGAAAATCACATATTGTTGTATTTTCCAATACAAGTTTAAAATCACAAATTTAATACACATGGTATATGATCTCGTTTAAACTAAATAATTTTTCTAACCTAAAGCATGCAAGTCTAAGTAAAACAATTGGTACAAAGACCGAGTAGCCAGCCTCCATGTGAGAACAATTAGTTTAAGGCTTTTTACTAAATTCTGAGAAGCTGCGACCTTGTGGGGTAACTCTTTTTAACGTTGTCATTTCTTCCATGTAACTCTCAACTCCAGTTAGACACAAGATTCTAGCATACCTAATGGACCACGGAGCTTGAGAAGGTAGGGACTTGGACCACAGAGATTAGAAAGGCATAAAAAATTTCAGAAAGAAATCAACTTTAATTTAATTGACTGCAAAATATATATAGAAGTTAGAAAACCAAAAAAGAAAGGAGAAAAGAAGCTATAATGTAATTATTTCGGCATCTTAAATCAATTTCTTAAATCCTAGAGCAAAAATATTAACATGCAAAATTTGTTCATTAATTTGCTAAACTAGAGGCATGGGATCAAGTTAGTTGAACTAATACTGAATTCGAATGTTTACTTATTTACTTCTTGTTAAATATAGTGGAGTTTTAAAAATTGAAAGTTGATTATTTATTAAATTACGGAACTTTTATGGCTTGGGGAAAAAAAAGATTCAAGGATAATGAATCGAAATTGTGAATAAAAGTGAGTGAATTGCGTGAATGAGTAAAAGTGGATTGCGTGAATGGAACAACTTTATAGATGTTATGGTTAAAACTTGTATGTGGTTCCTAATGCAAAATTGTGGGTCAGCTAATATTTCTGTTGCCAGTAATTTAGCAAGAATATTGTGGATAGGAGAAAAAGGAAAACGATGCTAAACTTTTCTTAGATTGACATATTACAAAATCTGTCGTCTCAAGTTTTTTTTTTTTTTTGTTTTCCTATAAATGGTACCAAAAGGCTAATTTGTTACAGAATAAGTGCAAGTGATTGGCCAAATTGGCACGTAATTATTTTAACGTAATAAGTAACTAAATTCAATGAATAATTCCCTGAAGTTTCTAACAATTTCACCTAAGCCCCTAAGGTTTTAAAAATTACATCGACCTCTCTTAGCCATGAAAATGACCATAATAACCTTAATATATAAATAAATCAAAATTTTGTAAAACTATCATTTTCCTTTTCCTTTCTAAATCTAAGGTTTTAAAAATTACATCGACCTCTCTTAGCCATGAAAATGACCTAATAACCTCAATATATGAATAAATCAAAATTTTCTAAATCCATCATTTTCCTTTTCCTTTTCCTTTCTAAATCTAGTAGACCTTTCCTCTTGTCTTTCTCCAACTCACCTAACCCTCCAAAATTAAACCCAAGCAAACTCTCTCATCCCCTCTCTAATTTGTTTTCCTAATTTAATAGCCTTTGAGCCACGATCCACTTGTTGTCGTGAGATACTCAAATTTGCCTTAAAATATAATTTTGCACAAGTGAATGAATTTTGATTTTACTTTTGTGAAATACAAATTTAAATGTTTAAAAGAATTGGATATGAGGGTTGATAAGCATAATTTAGGGATTGGTGATGTTTATTATGACAATAAGTGAAATTTGTTTAGTGTAACAGAGCTTTTTTTTTTTTTTTTTTTTGGGATTGAAGACTTTAATGGTACAAAAGGCTAGACTTTATAAGACCTTAGTAAGTAGCATGAAATGGAAGATAGTAGGATGTAGAAGTTCTATGGTGGAGGAGATGGAAAAAAATTAATTTGGAGAAAGTAAGGCGTTTTAGGTATATGTGAATTGAGGTTAACTTTTGTTACTGAAATAGCAATATTAGGGGCTAAATACGTAATTTTAAAAACTTCAAGAGTGCTAGGTAAAATAATTAGAAATTTCAAGGAAGGTTTCTGAAATTATCCCTAAATTCAATTTTATTAGCTGCACTTTTTGATGTTGCACAAAAAAGATAAAAAATTGTTACTTCGAAGAAAGAAAAAAGGAAAATAAATCATAAGAATTGAACAAACGTTACCTTCCCAAATCCCAATCCCCATCCACCCCGGAAAATCGAGTTTACAGTCTTATTTGTAGATCTTGTGATTTAGAAGAGAGTCACATGGGTATAGTAAATATAGTAATGCATGCTGATGTTAAAATGTAATGTATGAATACTTACGTGGCTTTCTTTTAAATTATCAAATCCACAAATGATATTATTAATCGAGTCCATGTAAGAATTCCCGCACATTTCCACACCAACAGAAAAAGATTTCAGTTTTGTAATTAAATGCTCCCTTTTGGCGATTATTACTTAGTATAACTATGCATGACAATATCTTCTAACCTACTACATCATCCAATTCATGAAAAAACAAAACAAATAAGGCTCTTGTCTAGGGGCATTTAGGCATCCATGTATGGTGTCAGCATCTCAACAATTTTTTTTTAATTGATATTAAAAGACGGATCATTTTCAATAAACAATAGGTAATCCACGTCCAAAAGCTTATCATCGTATAATTAATGTAGGGAGAATCATTTGCAATGTAGCTATTTATATATATATATATATGATACAATCACATGTATTTTAACGTTATCTTGTATAAGGATGATGAGATTGAACAACATCGACTTTATCAACAATTGTATTTGTTAATATGCCGGCTGAACCAATGTAGCCAGGAACATGATATGGAGCTAGGAATTAAATTAATGTAGTACTTTGATCTAACCACAATTATTGTATACTTTTTTAATCAGAAAATAAACAGGAGATTACAGCGATTTAATTGTTGGAAACTGACATTTTCTCAGAAATAGAGCAGCTTGTAGGTTTAGTTGATATCATGTCTAGACAACACGTGGAGTTTCGTCCTTAATCCATGCTTAAAAAGCTAACGTTTTGGTGTAATTAATGTATACTATTATTAAGTTTGATAGGCTCAATATTGTTTTTTAAATAATTGCACTCCTTTCAATTTGAGTTGAGTGGGTTTTCCTAATCCCTTTCTCCCAATTGTCAAATAATAATAATAATAATAATAATAATAATTGCACTCCTGTTTCGAAGATGTTTGAGTTTCACAAAACTAGATTTACTCATCTCAATGAAAAAAAGGAAATATTCTAATGGGAATAAATTCGTATGGAAATTTTTGTCTAGATCCTTTTATGTTTTTTAGGATTTTGGTTTTCTACATTTTCTGGGTTGCAGAAAAAATTTTGAGCTTTTTTGCTTTCTTGATGATGAGGGAATATGGTGAAGACGAAGGATGGAGGATTTTTCAAAAATATCTTTTCAGAAAAACTTTAAACACATTTTTTTCTAATCACCTTTTTATCTTATACATATATTGATAAAAAAAAAACTGCTATACTATTATCTAAAAAAAACTTAAAAATAATTATTCAAATGCTGGACTTTCTGTGCATCACAATATAACAATATTTCCCTCAAACATTTTCTCTCTATTCTTAATATAAACGATCAAAACCTAACAGTGTGTTTAGGAAGCAAGAAACGGTCTGAAAAAAAAAGAAGAAAGGTTTTAGATGGATGCATTTTAGTTTATGATGTTTGGGAGAAATTGTGGAAAGAAAAAGAAAAAATTTGGACATATTTGATTTCCCTCCTAAAGCCAATATGCTTTCTGCTCAAAATTGGCTGAAATGGAAGGAAAGGGAGGAAGCTCAAGTTTCATCTTTTCTCATCCTTTCTTTTCTCCTTTTACCCTACCTTTCTTTCTTTGTATTTTTTTTTAATACTAAACTCCTAAACTAGCGGTAAAGGAGAACAAAGAAGATATTCAGGCAGTTGAAAACACAAAAATTAAAAATAAGAAAAGCAAAATCCTTTGAAAACACAAAAATTAAAAATAAGAAAAGCAAAATCCTTTGGGTCAAAGAAATAAATAATTCTTACTTAACAAGATTATCCGTGTTGGAAACTTCCGCTTTAAATAGGTTAGACTGTATCAGTACTCGTTCAATCGATTCTTATAATGCACAAGTGGACGTTGACTAGGTAGTTGTATACTTCTCTTTCCTTTTTCTTTGAGGAGGTCATACGAAAATCCCAACTTTACAATGTCTTAAATTCAATTTATGAATTTGTATACCAAGTCAATAGTCATTAAAATTAATTTGCCTAACTTGTAGACATAGATTTTTCATGTTCAATGGCTACTATTCTTTTTCTTATTTCTGATCATGGAATAAAGTGGAATACATGAACAAATATAGTTGGTAAGCTGAGTTTTGGTTGAAATATTAGGCACACTTTGAATCTTGACATTGAACAGGAAAAAGAAAAAGGAATGTGATTAAAAAAGTTTTTTTTCACATTTTCTCTCATGCTAAAATTAATTTAAATTTCTGCCCTTTTAATTGTAATAAAAAATTAAACTACATAAAGGGTATTTTTTTTTTAACTATTCTCTAAAAACAACAACGAGGAAATAATTTTCTTGAAATTTCATTTTATAACTGAATTTCTTGTTCGAAGTAAACTCTCAGTCCATTAATTTTTCACATGATAAAGAAAGCCTTCTTCAGCTTTTCTTTTGTTTTTCCCCTTTTCTCTTCTGCTTTATTTAGTTGAATGAACCTCAGCCACTAATAAACTCTGTTTGCCAGTTTGGAGAATGGACAGAATAGTGCAATACATAAGGACCAAAAAATTTAGCATTGTCCAGGCAATATGATAGGACAACACTATGAAAAGTTGCTGAGACTCATTATTTATTTTGTTCTGGAAAAAGCAGTAAACAGGTGGACCTAAAGGAATTATGCTCCATTACCAGTTGCTTCATTTGGTTAGAAGAGGAGAAAACATAAAAGCAGACAAGTGAAAGTTATCATCAAGTGTCTCATGAAAGGTAATGTTTGAGAAGTGTTCAATCTATTCAGTGTCAGAGCACTAATCAAATGCATGTTGGAAGGATGGTGTTTTTACCTAGATATATTTTATTATTTAGATAATTTAAGAAACCTACCTTGAAGTTTTTGATAATTTTACCTAGTACTTCCAAGATTCAAAAATTACATATACCTTCCTTAACATTACTACTTTGGGTACAAAACTTAACCCAAAAATTATACATATACCTAAAATGACCTCATGTAATTAATATTTAATTTCCTCTCTCCAAACTAATTTTTATCCATCCCTTCAACTATAAAACTTTTATGTCTCCACCATCTCCCTATCGTATGTTACTTACTAAAGTCTTAAATAGTCTAACTTTTTGTACTCATAAAGTCTTTATAGCCTCTCAAACCAAAAATATTTCAGGCTACCAAACTAAAAAAATTTCAGCCATCCCCCAAATTCTACCCAACAACCCCTAGACCCAATCTTTTTTAGGCATTTGAGTTTCAACTTTGCAAAAGTAACATTAAAATTTACTTATTTGTGCAAAATTATGTTTTAAGACAAAATTGAGAATCCCACAGCGACAGGTAGAATGTGATTCACGGACTATTGAATAACGAGATGAATAATTAGGGAGGAGATGAGTACTTGTATTTAATTTTGGAGGGTTAGGCTAGTTTGGGAAAGGCTAGAAAAGAGGTTTAAAAGATTTAGGAAAGATAGCGAAAAAGAAAATGGTGGTTTTGGAGAATTTTGATTTATTGATATGTTGAGGCAATTATGATCATTTTCTATGTTTAGGGAAGGTGAATGTAATTTTTTAAACATCTAGAATACTAGGTGAAATTGTCAAAAACTTTAAGAAAAGTTTTTGAAATCATCCATTTATTATTTATTATGTACAAATATTAATATTTATAACACGTCACGTATTAAAACCAGTTGCAATTATAAGTAAAGTGATTACATCGTGTCCACAAGATAAGATAACAATCCTATTTACTTGACAAGATATAATTAATATTAGTGCATCACGTGGATACACATACTTTAATTTTTTTTTTACGGTTTTCAACACTTGATAATGCAGTTATTGGAAATGAGAGCAAAATTTGTTCTTTTGATATTTTGAAAAGGTATTGTGTATGATAAGAAATTCTTAGGTGGCCCGTGGACTTCTTGGTTCAAAATTCTCCACATTAACAATGAAGTGACCATTGGTGGGCCATGAAATGGGCCCCGAGTGAATCAGTACTAATGTGAGAAATTTTGGACTAAGTGGTCCACGGCTCAACTTGTGAACACAATCTACTTAAAAATTTTTCGTGGATGATTTCCAATTTATCGATTTATCCTGCAAATGGCTGATAGAGTTTTGTCACAGATCATCGTTTCTTGATTAAATCATCGTACTACGTTGGGCCCTGTAGACGGAGGATTCTAACCCCTGCATGTGCTTCATGTCTACCTATATTTTGCCTTTAGAGGGCTTAGACAGTCTCTAAGCTAGAAGGGTTAAGAAAATGCGAAAGAAATTTGCTTCATTTGGTAATGGTCCACCTACCGTAGGAGAATGCAAATCATGGCCAGTTTTAACGGCATAAAAAAGGATAAAAAAAGTACATATATATACATATATATATATATATATATATATTCCCAAATAATAAATTTTGCTCTCACATAGTGTGTGTGAATTTATTGCCTAGTTGTGTATGAGTTTATTGCCTAGTCTTTCAACCAACTTTGAGAGTGTCCCATAAATAATTTGGATCAGCCCAAAAAAAAAAAAATGGAGTAATTTTTATCATAAATTGCCTCCTATAATTGTCGAGATTATTCTTTCGCGTAAAATCACTTTACAGTGGACATGGAAACCCGAAGAAAAAAATTTAAATTAAGAGCGTTATTTTTTTCTACGCCAGGTTCATAGCTTCACCTTCCAGTAATTAATTAATTAATTAATTTTGTGAAACTAGTTTGTCAAGAGAATCTTGAAATTCACCTTTGCCAAAGGTTGGAATGGTTTGATACAAT
Organism: Mitragyna speciosa; assembly: GCA_024721245.1. NCBI lineage: Eukaryota > Viridiplantae > Streptophyta > Magnoliopsida > Gentianales > Rubiaceae > Mitragyna > Mitragyna speciosa. The sequence continues at coordinate 7,181,766 of CM045570.1, forward strand.
GTAGATTGTAGGGTTTAGGTTTTATTACACTCAAATGCTATATATTCTCATAAAGGATTGTATATAAGAAATGTACCAATATAGTCATTGTACTCTAAATTAATATTCCCAAAATGTTCTGCCAAATAAGGCCTATTTCTTTGACAAATGTCTTTCAACCTCAATCTACCTTTATAACATGGCTAGATAATAGGCACAAGCTTCTTGTGGAGATTTATTTACTTGTTCTTTGCAGAATTCACGTGCCTTTGGCTTGAGGCCCCAGTCCCATATGAAGCCATTATTAGGGTGATTTGCATGCGACCGTGCGGTGTGTTCAATGGATGGTGGGTTTGGGTGTTGGGAGGCAGAAGATACTGTGGTTGGAACATGAGGGATACACACACACACACACACACACACATTGTGCTATGCAAACTTCCAAGAAAATGTTTATTAGATATAATTTCTTTTTTTTTTCAAATAGATATTGTAACTAAACCAACATACCAAAGAAATTGTTTTCATTTGTTTCCTTTAACTCACTTTCTATAGACAGCATGAAAATACCTCATTTTCTCATATTACTCCCCCTCAAATTCGATTTGTTGAAAAAAAGGAATAATGTGTCGAATGGGCTGTCCTTAACAAGGAACTTTTAGATGTGCCAAGTGAGTCCACAATATCGTTGGGTGAGAAAAAGGGCTCAAAGCCTTTTGCATATTTCGAATTCAGAATTTTGATGCAGCCCATAGATTCTTGATCCAATCAAATGTTGCGACCCCTTGTTTACTTGGGTCCATGCAGTTCTGGCCCACATAGCATAGTATTGGAAAAGAACCAATTCATTTTGAAAAAATCTTTCTAGGGTGTTCACTTTTGAGGCCAAAATAGTCACAATAAATAAATAAATAAATAAAGGATGTCTGTTAAATACACCTAAATCATAGATAAACTATAATCAAATTGCAATGCTGAGAGTGAAAGAACTTAATTACCTTTTTCACATTACATTTAGGATATAAAAATTGATATTATCATTGATATGAAGATGTTTTGGTAGCACAATAGTTGGATGATTGCCAAAACTCTTTTGTCTTTGATCCAATCATTCTTGCCTTTTGTATTACATACAAGTTATGGAATATTGCCAACTATAGTTGTGGCATTTTTAAACAAGTTTTCAGATTCTCTTAGTGACTTTCTATATTTTAGGCAAAAATTGCACCATTGTTGTTGCTTCATCATCATTGAGAACATCCTCATCTTTAAGAAAAGAGGCAGAAGAACAATGTAACTATGTCTTGTGTACTTCTATTTTCCAGTGGGAATCCAGAAATATAACAGTTGGAAAGCTGTGACTCTATTCCTCTGCCTTCTAATCATAACAGTTGTACTAATCATAACAGTTGTAACTTTACAGAATTTCAATTCTGATATCTAAAGAAAAAAATTTTTAAATGATTTTTAAATTTAAACTCCTGTTAAAGAATCACTCACATTATCAATCAATCATTTGCGTTTTTTTGATATGATACATATAGGGGGACATAAAAAGATAGCAACAAAATTTCAGTTTCATGACAATTTGTGTGTGTTGATTATTCATAATCTTCAGGTGTAGCCCAAGGATATTTACGAAATCCACCCTTGATTTGTGTGGGATTTTCTGGTGTAGACCACGGGTACTTCATGTTTGGATCTCGTGGAAATTTTCTGAAGTTCAAAAATGGTGCCCATAGTAATAACCTGAGAGATAGTGAACATCTTATCAGTCAATAAACATGAATTAAATTCATAAATTGAAAAACAAGAAACATATATCTTCACTAGAATGTTTTGCTCTATCATAAGACTATGAGTTTCAAGACAAAGAATGTTCACTAGACTACACAGATTACGTTCTCTATTTCACTATTTGCCATCACACAATTTTTTGCCATTATCTAGGATTGGCATACAGTTTAAGCACTCAAGTGCAATGCAAAGAACAGACGTTTAGATGTTTTAAAATCATCACAAATAAAAGTTCACGATGCAAAACGTTACAACTTCAGCTTTCAAAGGTAAAATTGAAAGGGTCTTAGATTGTTTCGAGTGAGAAACACTCACCCTGGAAAGAACATGAATACAAACATGAATTGAAAGTACATCTCGATGAAACCCCTTCTGTACCATCTGATTCTAAGCCAGTTCATGATAATTGGCTGCAATTAATCAGCAAATATTAGTCATCATTTCAACAGTCAGTGCAAAAAGTCCATTTGCAAACCAAGTAATAGAATTAGTACTACTCACTGGAGAGACAATAAAGTACAAGAAAGCTGAAATCCCCAGCTGAGTTAGAACCCATGCGAAATCTTCTTCATCATTCACTCCTGTTACTGCTAAAGCAGGCTCTGCAACCTGTTTGGAAAAAAATCTCAAATAAGAGAAGAACTAGCAATAATTATGAAGAAAGATTGAGGTTCTTACGGTAGCAAAAAGTGCTCCAACTTGAATTGCCAAATTGGAAATTGCAGTGCCAGTATTCTTGATGGGCTCTAAGATGACACTTCTTTGTGACTGATATGAAACCATGCAATAATAAATGAATTCAAGAAAATATATGGGGTTTGAAAATTGAGATGTTAAAAGTACTATGATCCAAAAAAAATGTGATGGAGTGAACAAATTCCTATACCTTTGTATTGGAAGGTTGAGGTACTCTCTGTTTGCAAATAACTGAAGTTGATGGATTTCTGGATTGAGAAGGAAGGAGAGAAGGCAAAGCCTTGGTGAAATGGAAGCTCAATGAATAGCTCATTTCAGAGCCAGCTGTTTGTTTCCTTATCCACAGAAATCATGAATTACATGGAATTTCAGGAAGAGAAGGTCTTAGCTATAGTAATTTAGACCTCAGACATTAGAATGGTGAATGGTTCTAAACTAGCGACATATCTAATAGCCTTTCACTAGTTTGTTGCCATGTGGCATTAGAATGTACTCAGAGCAATTCATAATATTTTTATATACTATGTTTACGGTATCCATAGTTTATTTAATCCAATGATACAAAATTAGATTAGTAATAATTTAATAGTTAAGCACAATTAAATCATCCAAAAACTTTGAGAACGCATTAGATATCTATATTCCTGTAATAGATAATTATCAAAGGCAGTCCACTCTATGCAGCCAAGATTTGTGTTTTTCCCTTTTAGATATTAAGCATAGTAGAGCTGTAAACGAGCTGAGTCGAGCCGAGTATTGCCGGTTCGAGCTTGTGTTCATTTAATAAATGAGCCGAGCTCGTTTAATAAACGAGCTCAAATTTGTGTTCGAACTCGGCTCGTTTAGCTTCATGAACGAGCCGAACTCGAGCTTTGACGAGCCGAGTCGAGCTTTGTTCGCGAACAGCTCGGTTCAAATAAGCATAAAAGTGTTATTCGAGCCGAGTATCTCATGTTCGAACTCTTGTTCGTTTATTAAACGAACGAGCTCGAGCTCGCTCGTTTAATAAACGAGCCAAAATTTGTGTTCGAGCTCGACTCGTTTAGCTTCACGAACGAGCCGAACTCGAGCTTTCACGAGCCGAGCCGAGCTGTGTTCGCGAACAGCTCGGTTCGTTTACAGCCTTAAGCATAAGCATCTTTGTCAAAGCAATAAAAAGAAAAGAAAAGAAAAGAAAATAACATCTGCCAGATACAAGTGTACTAATTAAGCTCTGGTATCACGATCAGAGTATAAAAATATTGGGTTCGAAGTTCCACAAATGGGATAGAATATCTTTTATTCATTTAAAAAAGTATTTCAGATATAGTTATCATTATTTTAGGGTTAATTGCAGCAAACTCCCATCAATTATTACCTACGTGCAGTTTGCCCCCCTCAAAGATTTTTATAAGCCCTTTGCCCCCTAAACCTATTATAAAGTAAAGAAAAATTTACTTTTATCTAATTTTGATGATAAAATGACTAATATGCCATCCATTGAGAATTTAAATGAGCTATTTTTTCCTAGAAAACATTTTGTATTATTTTGCTTTTTCTTTTTCTTCGATTATAGTTTGCCTACATTTTATCAATTCGACCATATATTATTAAATTTTTGTTCTTTTATTGCATAATTCAAATACTATTTACTAAAAAAATTCACGACCACTACTTTTTATTGATAATTGATTTAAGAAATTTGTGTTAGTGATATATAGTTTAAAATTTTAAATGGTTTAAAAGATTATTTTAGTAATCCATGTGCGTTATTAGTGTACTGCTTCTTGAAAATATTTTTAGAAAATTTGATTATACCATGAGAACTTGCCCTTTATTATAGCACTATAGAATTTTTCTTCTTGAGTTTTTAATAATGCACAGTGTGTATAGTGACACTCTTTTTCTGTAACTGTATTTTGTTAATTTTTTATAAGTGCATAGCTTGAGTTGTAACTATTTAAAATGTTTTCTATATTATTGTGAAAGTATGAGCTAACTAAGGAAGTCAAGACAAAATAAAATGGATTATTCACGTCTTAAATTTCTACAATGAATGCATAAATACCCATTAGTTGTGAGAAGCAATTTCATTTAACATTCTCAACACTCAAATGATGGTTCAATAAAAAGTAGTCCAAGCATATATATGTTTTGGGACGTGAGTTTTTCCAATAAATATAACCTGAAATATGCAATAAAAGAATGAAAATTTAATAATACTTTTATAGTCAAATCAATAAATGCAGGCAAAATTGAATTGAAGAAAAAGAAAATTAAAATAATGCAAATTGTTTTTTAACATAATATAGTATTTTTTTCACCTCAACTTTGAATAAAGGGTAAATTAGTCATTTTATCAACAAAATGGATGGAATTAATATTTTCTTTATCGTACAATTGGTTTAAGGGGGCAAAGTACCTATAAAAATCTTTGAAGGGGGCAAAGTGCAACTAAGGTAATAATTGATGGGGTTTACTGCAATTAACCGTGTTTTTAAAGACTTAGACACAAATCAAACCATCGTATGTGCTACATCGAGTTCAACTCGATTTCAAGGTCGAATCTTGCTCGATTAAACCAGAATCGGATGACTCGCGGCTTGTTTGCAGACTATCCAAAGCCTTGATTGAGACACATAAAGCCCCTTACTTCTCCCTCACAGAATCTATCTTCAAGATATCAGATACTAGAACTGATGAGAGTCATCAATTAATAGTAGCAGTACATAGATGGCCTTATTAATCATAACCCAATTCAAACTCAAGCCTCTTATTGCTCTGCAATTCCAAGTCTTGTAGTCCCATGTGGAAAGTTAAAACAAGAAAAACCATTCCTTTATACAGGGATTTTCTCAGAGTAGGCTTCAAAGACTCAATTTTAAAAAAGAAAGTGTTCCGTGATGGTGTTGATGCTATATTACATCAGCCTTTGTCTTCTGTAAGTTATCTTCATTTCGAATTTCTTAAAGGGTCCACCTTATTACATGTTATCTGAGGTTTCTTATATGACTTTTAAGGATAAGGGTTGAAGTCTGATGTTTGCATGATTATTTTGAGGTGGTTATTGGTTTATATTAATGTGTGCGTTCATTTATGAACATGTTTTTATGGTGTGCTGCTGATATTAAGTAGGGAACAATGATGTTGCTATTGAATTGTTGTGAATTGTAATTTAGGCAAGTTGGCTACTTTGGATGTATCTGGTGGAACTTTATGCTAAAACTCCTTGTTCTGATTGTGATAAACTGGCATTACAGAGTTCGTGTTCTGGAAATGTGGAAGTCCAGTGCTGCAATTATGTATTTGTTGGACAATGATGACACTTTAAAACTGTAATTATCTGTCTAATGAATGGATACGAACTTGAATTTTAACTTGTCTTTTTGGATGCATAAGCCATGATTCAATTGAAATATTTGGACTTTGGTATTGGCCATTAGCTATATTAGGAATTGATGTGCAGCACCATGACTTTAGACACACTGTTGGCTGTATCTCAAGTTCGCTATGGTTGTTTCTTTGAATTCTTTTGCTCTTGAATTCACATATTTGTCTAAATCATATAGAGCCACAATATTTGACTTGGACAGTTTTTAGTTTAGATGCATTGTCACTCCTGTATATAGGTCACTGTTTTCTTCAAGTTTCAACTTTTTGTATCCCTCGTTTTATGTCATAATTTTAGATGCATACATGATGTATAAATTCGCATTTGATATTAGTATGTTGCTGCACTAAAAGCATCTCATCAAGCAGTCTTTGTAGTTATGTAGCTTTATTCATCCGGATGCTAGGATTAGTTAATAGTCCTCATGATAAAGAAACAAGCTGTAGTTGCACTCTGGAAGTACTCACTCGGAGGGAAGTCATGCATAGATAATATCATGAAATCCAGGGGGTGCTCTAAATCTCGTTATCATCCTTCTTAAATCCAATTTTGAATCTGCATGTGAAGCAATTGCTGGAGTATCGAGAACGATATCCTCTTTTCATGATTACAAAAACATAATGGCAGAAAGTGGGGCTGTAGAAGAGATAACTGGCATGGTCAGATAATCCTCATTGTCTTTGAATGTACGCAAAGTTACTTCTATTTTTATATAAATTTTTTCCTACATATGTTCGATATATCCAGCTGAAGTTTTCAACTGCAATTTTCTGTGCAGGTAATGGAGTAAAGCTTATGTACGCCATGGAATGTCCATAGATGAGGGCCTTAGGCAAAAATTGCTAACTAGGAGCTTCTGCCTTTACTTATCAAGTTCTTGGTGGATGAGGCCGTACAAGTGAAAGGTTGCTGGAGGAGTTTTGGCAAATTTAGCACTAAGCCGTTCTAGACCCAGATCATGGTTGAAGAATGTCTATTCCAAAATTGGTGAGGCTCACTTGATATCTAATTTCTGTTGGCACTAACTTTAATCCGTATCCTTGAACTCTTAACCTCTTGGAATGTGCTAATTCTTTTAAAGATACCTACCCTGAAAATTTGAAACTCAATGATAGATACAAATAAGGATAAAGATTGTCTCTTCCACTTCATTTCTTTGGAACTTATAATAAATTTTCCTGCATCAGTGCCCTTCCAAAATGAGGAATTTAAACACGTAGTTGTGCAGTATAATGTCTTATGTATGTAATTGATTTTTCAGGTTTTTCTAACGATAGACACTTTTCAGGAAAATTTTTGAAGAGTGACGAGGAAGGATTTAATGTCATTAGGAAAGAGGCAAGAAATATATTGTTGGAATACCTAAAGATGATTAATATAGATTTTGTTATTGGAGGGAGGCCTTGCTTTAGTTCCTTTGATAGGTGCAGCTACCTACAAGTCCATTAAAGTTTTGCATTCGTGGTCTTCTTTTCTTGATGGCTTGAAGATAAGCAGAATTCAGAAGTTCCTCCACAACATGATGCTTCAGAACTACTAATTGGGTTGCATATTCAAGATCAGAACCTATATGAGACTAAAAAGAATGCCATAGTTGATGAAGCCAACAACAGTTCCTTGCTCATATAAGAGTCATAGAAGTGGAGGATGAGAATAAATTGAATTCTAAATCATCCTCAAGTTGGAGGTTCACATTTTTACCATGGATGGATGGTGTTACTCCGTTGGTTTTGTCCTCAGCATGTGTGTGTGTTTGTTTGTTTTTTGGCAAATGGATCGGGAGATGGAAAAGTTCTTTGTACATAATGTGCATACAAATGAATATAAAGCATGCAAGCCAATAAGGTATATATACACCAAGTATTTCCTTTGGATTGTGAATCATTATATTGTTCATATTACGTCAAATTCAAGATCATTCATCACAGAAGATATATCTGCTGAAGGTGTCTGGGAGCTAGTAGTGTATATGTAGAAATGATCTAGCGTTTCTAGACTTCTTGATTACTTCAATTCTCAATGAGTTCTCTGTAAAAATAAGTATGCAAATGAGGATACCATATCATACTTTAGTATTTACAGTTGTATCATCTCTAAAAGGTGCATCTTATACTCATTCGAGACCTTTTCTAGGCTTGAAATATTAGAATGCGAGAGCTCCAAACTTGCGACTAATTGGGACAATAATTTGTAAAACTGGTGCTGGACAATGTTTAAAGGCATAAACAATTGCGAGGGACATATGTTTGTAGCAATTCATGGATAGGATTTGCCCAAAATTTCTTTCATGAAAGAAGTACAACTGTGATAAGCTGTCGGTATATAAATTATTGTATAATGGAAAGGCCCAACCAAACAGTATCCAAAATTTACACTATAGTATTGATTTGTTTGTGCAACTTGTGAATTGATTTTTACAACTTGTACAAGGTTTGGTGGATCGATTGAAACAACCGTGATTTTTCCTACCCCTCTCTTTTAATTCCTGCCACAGATGTCTTGAAATTCTGGCTTTGCAGTGGCAAAAAGATTGTCCTGCATGAAACATCTAATGAACTAATATGCATGCTTCTGCCGGAAAATTACACTACTAAATTGCTTGTTCCAAATAAATAACTGCCCCCTTATCTGTATCTGTTGATTATACTGAAACGGGTATGAAGATTGCCTATAATTCTGTATCTTTCTTAAACTAATAATTGTTTATTTGATGATGGGTGTTGTTTGGCAATAAGTTGCTTAAAAGTGCAATTAGCTTAGTTAATTTGATATAATTCTTCAAAGGGATTAGTACAGGATTATGAATCTCATTCTCATTAATTGATTCCCTATGAGATCCCATTCATGTGGTTCTGCTACGCGTATCCAAAAATTTATTCACAATTGTCACAAATAAAAGTGATTTAGTAAGTGGATAAACGTTTAATATACGTGGTAGGAACTCAATTAATGGGGTTGAAGATTAGAATCCGTAAGTATATTAACATCATTACAGCAAAATATATACTAACGGATTTCTGATAATGAAAATTGATTATTATCCTCCTGTTTTCTGTAAGGCTGCAGTTTCAATAGTAATTATATAGCTCTTTTAATTAATCACAAGCAGAAAAAGTGGCATAAATTACATTCCATATCCTAGTTACGTTGATCGCTAACATTAATAAGGTGATAATTCAACATGATATCGAAGCAGACACATAATTTAAGATGTACGTGATAAACAAATTATTTCCTATCTACAACATCAAGAAGATGGTGATTGGACCGCCCAGTTAGGCAAAATAGCATGTCATGCTTGTTAATAACTTTTCTTTAGTCATAATTGACTCAATATCCTTGGGGAGAAAGGTCATAAATACCAGCTCAAGATCTGATGTAGAACAGCTGAATTCCCCTTTGTTATATAAATTATTTCTAGAGGATCTGACTAAAAATGCAAAGGAAACAGAAGAAAAGTTTGTCAATCTGAACGTATTTAATTATGACCAAAGACCTTTGACAGCTATATTGACAACCTCTTTGGAAAATGGTTGGCTGGGCTTTGGTCAGCTTTCAAACGACAATCACGCAAGTGCTGTATGAGCTAATTTATAATATAATCTTTTTAAAAGTTTCTATTATCAAAAATAAATTTTGATTAAATTATAATAGAAAATTTTTTTTATGATCCACACGGTATACGCATATCACCTCATATAATATATGGGCCCTATAAATAGAGTTCACATGAGTCCTATATTTTATGTTAAATAGGGTCCACATATATATGTACTTTGTTTTTAACCAAAATTTCAAACTAAATACATAGATTGAATTTCAAATCTTATACTTTAAGAAATTCTATCATTTTCTTTTACTATGAAGGCATCAAGAAAAGTTATGTAACACCCCAAAAATCTAAAAATAGTTGCATTCTTTCCAATCCGCGAGAAAAATGTCATATTGGTCGGGGAAATAACAAGATGAAAGTAGAAAATCGTAATTACAAAATTACACAATGGCTTTAACGTGATGAATCACTTTACTTGAGGAAATTTGCCCCCACTATATTGCTATCGTGTTTGTGGCAATTCCCTCTAGCAATAACAAAGCCATCTAGAATTTCTTTATAACAATATAAAGAAATTCTCCCAAAGAATATTTTGAGAACATTTTGTTTTGTTTTAGTTAGAGCAATGGAGATAAAACCAAGTTAGAAGTATTTAGCCCCAAAAGTGTATCCAAAGTGTATTCATTTACGTGTTTGAACACTCATATTTATAATGTTCCAACAGCTCAACTGATTAGTCATGTTTTTTAGAAAGACAACTCAAATGATTAGTTATGTTTGTTGGAAAAACAACTTCAATGAATAGGTACCTCAATTTGTTAGAATAAAGATTATTCTATATCCAAGATCTATACATGAATTCTTAGAATAATAATTTAGAGAAAATTAGATAGAACATGATTTTTGATCCAATGCCATGATGAACGAAAGCAAGAACACGATCAATAATCAAGTGCACCAGATTCTTCTCTTCGAATTTTGTGACTAAGTCTCTTAGATAGTAGAGAAAGAAAAACTTAATTTAGTCATTATTCAGATCCTTAAAGAGGGGACCTAATACTCCTTATATATTAGACACATTAAGGTCTCCATCTAACAATCTCTAATGGGCCTAATAGACCTACACAATTAATCAACATCTTATTATATTTGAATAATAGGCCCAATAATTAAACCAAAATAAATGTCCCACTTTATGTCTCATATTTGACCATATTATCTTAATTGTAAATCACAATTAATATAAGCCCATAATTAGATTAAAAATCTAACACGGTTATGTTTTTTAGAAAGACAGTTTTTCATGAATGCATCTTTAATGAATAGGACCTTTTCATTTCAAATGAACATTTTCATTCAGAGAGATACCATTTAATCTGAATGGACACTTCCTTAGTATTGCTTTGTGGCTATTGAGATTAACTTTGAAGAAATACCTCTTCAAATTTAAAATTTAACAGTTACGAACAGCGATCATCCATGGCTTGAGCCTCGGAATCCGGGCTCAATGCAACAGGGCCGCAACCAGTGATTTGCCGCGGTTTGAGCCGCGGTCTCCTTACCGCAGCTGGTGGTCAGAATGTTGTTGTGGCTTGAGCCACGCTCAATGTTGCAGTTTGACTCTAATAACTTTCTTTAAATTTTTTTAAATCTTTCCATTTCAATTTATTTATCACTAACTATATCCAATAATATTTTCATGTAGTATGCTTCTCCAATTATTCCTTCAGTCATCAAATTATGTTTGGTGGTTGTAGAATCTTAGGTAGATTACTAAATGTATTGAAATGTCTTCCGGTATCATTAATTATTCGTCACACAAAATGCTTTCATTTCAAGAATTCTATTATAAATGCTGCTTGACAGCCATCTACCTTTTTTGACTCTTGTGTTCTTCTAAAGCATTAGAACAAATAGTAATCAGTTGTCGTTCAAGGGTGGGAGACCTAATTTAGTATTTTCTCGGGTCAAAGCTGTAGCTGTATCGTTCAGAGGTTCAACAATTTTAGCGACTGTTTCAGGAAAATGCATTGGAGAAACCTTTGTGGTAGTTAACTAACAACTTCTTCTTCAATCGAAAGTTTTTACTCAAAAAGCTAAAGCAAAATGGAAGTAAACAGAAAATTTTTTATGCACGTTTATGGTAATACATGGACTTCTATTGTACATTTATTGAACAAGCCAAACAAAAGCAATAAATCCTAACCCCGAAAAAAAATAAAGCCACAAATCCTTTTTTTAAAGTTACAGAAGTCATAGATCATTATGGTTATTGATATACTTTATCTTTGACATCAAGAAATGACAAGCCTTATTTCAGTGGCATCTTTCCAGTGCCACCAATCAGGAGTTGCTACCTTGAATTCATGCTTTAGTAATTATCTAATTTTTATCTAATTTATTTTAATTGTGATAAGTGTAAATGTAAGGTGGCAACTCCTGATTGGTAGCACTGGAGTTGGCACTGAGAATCTGATTTGGCTTTATAATTAGATGATTTTCGATTGCTCGTGAAATGAGGTAATCGTTGGTTCATTTCATTGATATTAACACTATAAGTTTTTTTTTTTTTTTGGGTCTTCGTACAAAAAAGTTTGAGTTTAAATATATGTGACACATATATAAAAATAAAGTCTCCTAAAATCTCAGTAGATCTCATATGACTTGAATCTAAATTCTGTTCAATCTGTACATAAAATAGGAATCCAAAACATTATTGTAGGTTAAACAAAACCAAAGCATCATTATAGGTTAATCAAACATTAATTCTGTCAAGTGTCATGGTTGGTGCCCTGACAAAGAAGCAAAAGAAAAGTTCCCATGAACGAAGTGACAACGTGCACAATAGATTAAATCTGCTTTTGGAGGCAAATCATAAAGGAAGATGGACTCTTTTTGAAGGCTTTTAGCCTCTCAATCCGATAGAGAAAATGGCAGCAAATAAAAAGTAAAATAATACATCCACAATTACCAAAAATATTAAAAAAAATATTGCAAGTATTTACCTACACTTTTCCATTTATAGGACTCGAAAGATATATATTTTATTTTGGGAAACAAATTGGTAGGAAAAATATCATTATGCTTGAAAAAGACTTTGTCATTTGGGATTCCAAATTTTTTTGTAAATTTGATATAAAATATTATATTCTCAATTAAAAATTTCCACAGCTCAAAAACCAGAAATTGTTTGGCCTAAAATGACCAACCCCATCTCAGACAGGTTTGAGATGTGCAAATTATCATTAGTCCTTTTCTCATCCATTTTTTTAACCATTCATTAATAAATTGACTCTGCATGGTCACCGACTCCATAAAAAAATCACAACCAGTGGTGGTATTCTTGCTGATTTAAACTAAAATTAAAAATCATCTTTTCTTTTTTCCTGGTACTATGTTTCCCCATTCTAGATAAAGAAACAATAAAGAAAAGTAAAAAATGGGCTGTCAGATTGTCAGAGCTGTAAAGATACAGACAGCTGCTAACTACTCTGGATTGCTTTCTTTAAAAATTGATATTTTTTTAATATTTCTTTCACTCTATTATTGAATGCACGTGTACATTATTAATGAATAATTGAATTATAGAATAATTCACTTTCCATTTAATTTATTTATCATCTTTCATTGGAGTAGTAAATAAAACTCAATCTAATCTTAAATACATTTGCTAGATTTAATAATACTGCCTTCCTGCAGTTTATGTAACCGGTGGTGACAGGGCTCTCTCAGCTGAAATCGCGTAAACTCATTCCTACTTTCAGGCATACCTTCTCTTTTTTCCAACCTATATTACAAGAGATTTTCGGCTCGGTTTGGCCAAACTCATATTTTAGCAAATTATTTTGAAACAATTTATAAATTCTTTTTCGACCATCCTTTTATTTCACATACGTCATATTCTCAAAAGTGTTATAACATTATTTTCTTAATACTATTTCAAAAAAAGATAAAACGGGAAGTAGATGGATTAATATATGAATTTTCACGTAGCTCACTTAAATCTCTCCAAAAATCCTTTCATAAAAAAAAAAAAGAGCTCTCCCCCCAAAAAATGGAATATAAGCCCTACCAAAATATATACCAAGAGATAAAATGTTTAGACAATCCACAAAAACGTTTAAATAATCCACCGATGTCTAAAGAATAGTAGTAAAGTAGCATAAGCAATGAGAACTACTCTACCTTGAAGATTCCCAAATGAAAAAACAGTGTAATTGCTTCTTGTGCAGGTTTCTTCGATCCTTCCATTTGTGGATCATGTGCTCCAACCTGTGCTTGCATACAAAAAAATATTCCCCCATTTAGCTTTTTCTCACAATTTTTTATAGTCTCCAAAATTGAATGTTAATTAACACATATTTTATTACGATTAAGTCATCACTGATTGTCAAGCTAATACTCCTAGTCCTAATATTGTGTTAAGAATCTTGTAGAAGGGGTATGGGTAGTTGAATAAAAACACTATATTTACCCCAAAAAGATGCTAAATTATACTCCTTATTACCACAATTCATATCGAATATCTTACTCTCTTTTTCTAAGAATAATATCTACTTTAGTTTTATGAAAGTTTTTTATACTGTAATTTTTTTACTTCAATTATTTAATACGTTAAGCATAATTCAAATTAAATGTCTTACTCTCATCTTCTAAGAATAATATCTACTTTAATTTTATAAAAACTTTTAATTACATTGTACTTTTTTATTTCAAATATTTTATAAACTAAAGATTGGAGCTAGCATGTTTTTATTGTCTGTTTAAAATTCAGTTAATATGGCAAACCGCTAATTTCCCAAATACCATCAAAGTACTAGTTTATGATTTTCAACATTTCTGAATATTTGTATTGAGTCAAATATAATCAATTTATTTCCTCAAAAAAATATAATCAATTTATGAAGCAGCGAGTAGCACTAAGAAAAATGATATTTTTCCAAGATGCAAACTCGAAAATCTAAACGTCTACTACATTTGAACCTGAAATCAATTATTAGGCAATTTATCAAAAGCTTATGTAGTCCTGTGATAAAATTATATCAAAGTCGTCGAATATTGGCCACCTTGGTTTACGTACTAGTACTTAAATATAAACATATTTTATAATTGTATATTGCTATTGAAACTAATGCTCAAAATTACAAAACTCATACTTGACTTGAAAAGTTATTGAATTTAGTATACTCGATCGAGTTTTTACGAGTCTCTAATAGCTAGTTTGGAAGTTTAGGATAGAAAAGAAAAAAAAAAGAAATTGTAAGTTAGAAAAGAAAAGAAAAGAAACGATAGAAAGTTCCTTTTAAGGTTGTTTGAGAATTTAAGGAATAAGTGAGGTTTATTGAGTAATAAAATTTTTGTACCACGTCTTTTAAGGTCATTATTATCATATTGAGAGATTAACTTAACTTTCCATCATTTTCCTTCTCTTTCTTGCCAATTTTGGGAGGAAAACTTTTGTCCAATTTATCAAAGCAACTCTCTTTCCATTTCTTTTCCTTTCTTCCCACTTAAACTCCCAAACAATAGAAACCATAGGATACCTCTCAAAATCCTTTCTTTTTCATCCATTTCCATCCTCCCAAACTAGCCATAAGTGAAATTTCAAAATTATAAACCATACACATACGTTATCCCATCCACCAATAATATTATTCTAATAATTCCTTACATTTTAAAATTTATATGTTTTTCAATATCATTTTTTTCTCATTACTCATCGTCAACTTAGAAAATTTAAGTTTGAAGAATTTTATTACTAATAATTTATTACAATTTCGAGTTTTAGAAAATTCTATTACATTTGATGGAATAACAAATGTTTATCTAGATTTTCATGGAACTGACACACATCCAAGTTAAAATAGTTGTATAATGGACCCGTTTGGTTCGATAACGATTCAATATCCATCATTTCACTCTAGATTCAATTGAGACTTTTCATAGAATAAATTAATAACAGAATAGAATAATTTTAATGACTGGCAAAAAAAAAAAAAAAAAAAAAAACAGAGAGAGATAACCAAGTCCATTCGAAATGACTCGGCCTAAATTTTTATTTTTTTAAAGAAGAAGTAAAAGATGTACTCCTATATTGAAATTTCAAATTGGTTCCATAAATTCTTCCCCTACTAATGACGACTCATTTCCATTGAACCAGTCATCAGATTACACACAGAACACACACTAACCCCTTCTCTTTTTTTCACTCTCTTCTCTTCTGGTGGTCTAACCATTGGACTGCTATTACCGGTTCTGAAGGAGGAGCGACTAGCGAGGGGATCGTTACGGCACCAGGGTAGATAAAGAAATGGGGACGCTTCAGACTTGGAGAAAAGCCTATGGTGCTATTAAAGACCACACAAAAGTTGGACTTGCCCATGTTAATAGCGATTTTAAGGTACCCTTTTGGAGATTTTTTGTGGGTTCTGTTTGTTTTTTTGATTGATTCATGAAAAATAACGAATTGGGTTTTCTGGGAATTTGATGAGAGTAAAGTTTTGTTTTGTGGTGTTCTTTTAGGATTTGGATGTGGCGATTGTTAAAGCTACTAATCATGTGGAGTATCCACCCAAAGAGAGGCATCTTAGAAGTGAGTTATTTTTTGTGTTTTTTAATTTATTTTTAGATTGATGGATCCGAAATTTGGAGGGAAATTTTTGTGGGTTTTGCTATAATTGAGGAGACTCTGTGATTTTGGACATGGGTTTTCGGTTTTTGTGGGAAAATGTTCACTTTCCAGTTGGGTTTTCTTGTTTTTGTGCTAAAAATATGTTTCTTTGGATGAGTATTTTGTACCTTTTTAGGGAAAATGGATTCTTTATTTTGTTTTTTTTTTCTTTTTGAGGGGAGTTTGAGGTTTGGATTTTATTTCTGGCATTTGATTAAGGAGGATTTTTTGAATTTGTGGTTTTGGGTGGTTGTTGCTACAATTCTGGTGGGAAAATATGTGAATTTCTAGTTGGACTGCTGTTTTTTGGTTTTTTATTGCAGAAATTTTGCTGGCAACATCAGCAGTTCAACCGAGGGCTGATGTTGCTTACTGTATACATGCGCTGGCTAGGCGATTGGCGAAGACACATAATTGGACGGTATGAAATTTGGCACAAATGAATTTATTGGTGTCATTGCTTGTCATTTTGACAACAGTGGGGAATTGGATAATACATCAGTTTGATTTAGATTAGCATTAAGCGTGTGATTTTCACTGATAAAGTTGTTTCTTTTGTTAAATGAAGAAACAAGACTTGTTTTTCTGTAGATGTGCTGTATGTGAACTGTTGAGGGCGCTATCATGGCTGACACTTTACTGGTTTATTATTTGAAGCTGTTGATTTTGATTTTTTATTTTGTTTCTTTCTCGAATTATTTAGAAGGGGAGTGAGGAAGGAAGAAAGGGGAGGAGAAGGGGGTCAATGTAGGTAGTGAGGTTGGGCCATTGTTCTAAGATGGGTTATGAAGACCCTGAATTACTGGACTACATCCGATACTGGATATCTTACTCAGGTTGCTTGTGAAGTTGGAACTTTGCTTTTATGAAAAGTTTATTGGTGGGACATTATCATTTTCGTTTGAAGCAGGGTGGTAATAGGGAAAGGCTAGTTTAATGTGATGGAAACTGTGTGATTTTCAGTTAGTTCAATTAACTTACAGCCCATAAATATTTGTAGTTACTGCCTCAGTTTGGTGTTACATTGCTTTGAGCAGTTTGAAAACTTCATAATGAATAGATTATGCTTAATCCATTATCATCCTGAAATCCCATTGAAGTTCAAAATATGGTTATTGAGATGCCATCTGGTGCATTAAGTTCTATTTCATGATTTTTATCTCTTGGCTAAGTCCCTTGCCAAATAATTCTTCATGGTAAAATATGTTAGTGGTTGGGGCTTTTAATCTTTGGCCTCAAGGACATCATTTGGAATAAGGATTTACATTGAAGGTAGTCCTGCTTTCCAATTGATGAGTATCTGTGACTGTATAGTTTGAAAGACTAGGAGCATCAAGGAAATTGATACTGCATTCCATTTCTTCCATATAATATTTCTTTCTTAGACATTGTGATCTGATTTTTTTTTTCCTGGTGAATTAGAAATAGAAAGTTTTTAATTTTGCTGGAAGTTGTTGCAAGCTAATGCTTTGCCCTTGTTCAATACACATGTTTTTGTAGCATTAATCTATCTGGATTTTTTTTTTCCTTTCAAAAATCTAGAAGGCTTCACTTTTGATTGTCCTGTGCTGTGCCTTCATTTCTAGGTCAGACATTTAATATGTCTCATAAACTTACATAAAGCTGAAAGACTATTGGAGTTAGTGTTGTTAGAGTTCCATCTGGAAATTAGAAATTGTAGTCCAACTGATCAATCAACAGGTCCACCTAAGAGTGTTCCATAGTTTTAGCATCTCCAAACACAAGTTCTGTAATGTAATATGAGATTTGAGCTAAATTATTATTTGCCTGCTTGGTTGTTGATCTCAAGTTTAAAGCTCTCGCAGAGTAGGGACTTTACTATGTTGGATGGAAAGGAACTTCAAGGTTAATTTATTTGATTTGATTGGCAAAGGACAAACGCAGATGATTATAAAAAAATAATTAGAACCATGTTGCAGACTTTGGTGCTGTTTGGTAAATTAAAATCTGAAGTCTGAAGTTTGAAATTTAAGTGCTGAAAATATTAACTGGTTGAATTAATAAATTTTTACCTATTTGATAATTAACTGAATATATGCTCTAACTTTAAGTATCTCCCCACATAATATAATTATTTTATCTTAAATAATATATCAATAATGTATATGAGAAAGAAAGATTTTGTTTGTTCGTGAGAAATAGAGGATAAGTGTATTTATGTGTGAGAGAGAAAGTATATGTATATATGTAAAAATGCATGTAAGTATTTGAGAGAAGAAAAATTAAAATAGGTGCACGTGTATATGAAAGATAAAAAACATATATGTGAAAGTATGTGTGTATATGTGTGTATAAAAGTATATGTGCGGCAAAGTATGTAGATGCGTGCAAGAGAAACTGTGTGTTGGGAGAGAGAGGGGAGAGAGTGTGTGTGTGTGTGTGTGAGTGAGAGAGAGAGAGAGATAGAGAGTGAGGGAGAGAAAATATGTGTATTTGTATGAAAGTGTGTGTGTATGTGTCCGTGCGTGTGCGAGAGAGAGAGAGAGAGATCGCGCATGTGATAAAAAGTATGTATATGTGTGTGCATGGATGATTGTGTGAGAGTGAGTGTATGTATGTGTGTGTGTAATAGGGGAAGGGGAAGAGTATCAAAATTCAGCAAATTAAGTGAAAATTTTCGCTTAAAATTTTGTACACAAATTAAATAAGTGCTTAATGTCTTAAGTGATAAAGGAATTTCGTTATCAAATGCACTGAATTCAAAAAACTCTTAATACATTAATTTTCAGCAGGTAAACCTGTATTGGAAAGAGATATTCACACAATAAAGTATAATTTTCTAGGTTAATGAAGATAAATACTTTGATACACAATTAATTTCTCCTCAAGAAGGTAGATATTCCAAGACCTGAAAGTATGATATGAATAGATCTGCACTAAAAGGTCTTACCCCCTCCAATTATTGGTTTGTTTAATGGATAATGATTTATAGTGCATTGACTTGGAGACAGTGACGTCTTCTTTTGACTAATTTTTTATTGTTCTTTCCCAACAGGTAGCATTGAAGACATTACTGGTGATTCATAGAACTCTGAGAGAAGGTGATCCTACCTTCCGACAGGAACTTTTGAATTTCCAACAGAGAGGACGTGTATTGCAAATGTCCAATTTCAAGGATGATTCAAGCCCTATTGGTACAAAGAATGCATATCTTTATAAAAAACCTGTTAATTTAAGTCTTTATTTTAGTTAATGATAGGTTGAATGCTCTTTGACTCCAGATTCATTAAATTTTGAGTGTTATAAGCTAATTTTATTTTTTTATATTCTGAATTTCTCTCTCTAGCGTGGGATTGCTCTGGTTGGGTACGCACTTATGCACTCTTTTTGGAAGAGCGACTTGAATGTTTTAGGATTCTGAAGTATGATATTGAAGCTGAGCGTCTTCCTAAGCCTGCCCAAGGAGAAGATAAGGTGTGCAGTTTTCCTTATGTTCTTTGTGTTTTTGCCCTTTTTTTAGCTGAAATTTATGTGTTTTCTTCTCTTATTTTGTGGGCAATTTAGTAGAATTTGATGACTTGTAATGATTAGCATGTTTTCTGAAAACAGTTAGAAGATAAGCAAACATCCTATGTTAAGACAAGTGAATGGATACAATTTGTTAGTTGCTTCTTTTTGAAAACAATTTAATGGGGCATCTCAATTAACGAGTTTCTTTTAAGCTATTAACTATCATGGAAGTAACTGTTTCAAAGAGGAGTAATACAGTAATATTGAGGATCTTTTGGGGCTTTCAACTCATTTTTTGTGGAATTTCTATGTGTTTGATGTTATTTAGCCTCGACCAACTAAATTAAAATACTCAAATATACGGGTGGAACCTCTGATAGCATTTTCTTTTTCTTTCTCATTTTTATCCTTTCTATTTTTCTCAGAAAGGGGTTCAAATTTTATATTTCATTCTGTTGCATGAGAATCTTGCACAACACAAGCTCACGTAGTGTCTTCCAACCTTTAGTCAACATCTTCTTAACACTACCAAACCTTGATGGATGAATCGCTTATAAAAGTTATGTAGTGCTCTTGGAAGATATCATCTGAAAAGAGTTTCTGCTTCTTGGTTTCTGGATTTCGTGAGATTTGGGGACTGAATTTATCCTGATTGTATCACTATTTTGGTCTTCATGTATGCTATTTTGACATTTTTCTTGTCTCCAGGGTTACAGCAGAACTAGAGAGTTGGACAGTGAAGAACTTCTAGAGCAGTTGCCTGCTTTGCAGCAGCTACTATATCGTCTTATTGGCTGTCGGGTACTTTTCCAGTGCTTTGAAGATAGTCCATTTTTTTATTTATTTTTGTTTTAGTAACTATTTCCGCATTACTGCTTTTGTGAAGATTTCTGAACTTCTTAGAGCTATAGTTGATCTAAGACTAACGAACTGGTTGGAATTTTCAGCCTGAAGGAGCAGCTGTCCACAATTATGTGATTCAGTATGCCCTAGCCTTGGTATGCGGTCTTTTCTTTTCAACTTCCGTTAATATATCCATATTTTGCCCTTTTTATTCATATTATTCCCTGCCAAATGTTAAAGAAACTAAGTCAGTTATAGAGTAATGTGAACAAGTATGGTTTTACTAAAAGTGATTTATTGTTATTTCCTATAGAAGCATCATGCTTAAGAAAATTTATTCTAATGAGAACTATTCCTTATGGTTCATGCACTCAAATTAAACAGAGCTCGATTTCAAGTAACTAATTTCAATTGCATCAAGGGCCAAGATTATTAAAAAAAAAAAAGATAGGAAGTAGTTTTTTTTCTTTTTTTTGAATATTTCTTTACTTTTCCTGTCGGGAAAATAACATGGGCAGCGGAGTCTCATCATATATGCCATACATGATGCACAAGGCTCCTGCTGCTGCAATGGTTGGGAAAAGTAAGGCATGTCCTGTCTTTTCTTTATATGTGAAAAGGGTGTTTTCACATATCAAAAGATTGACCTCCAAGGTCATAGTTCTGCAATCTAATTGTTGCTCCAAGTGCCGTGGTTGTTTTTGTCATATATATTTGTGATACGTGCTACGCAGACTGAACATTACAAGCCAAAATATGCACAATGTCTTGCTAGTTAACGACTTGACTGTTGATGATGAGTGGTAGTGTCAAGTTTAACAACATTGGGCCATTATAATCTGGACATATTTGTTCTTGTGAACAGATTTTGTTTCAAGTTAAAGGCTTCGAGCAGTGTTTTGGATTACATAACATGTCCAATAAATGGTTAATAATTGACGATTATTAATTCCTGTGTAGTTTTTAAATCATTGTATAGTTCAAACTACAATAGAAAACTGAATTAGCAAATGATATTCTGGTAATATAAAATATATGAAACAGCCATTATCTGGGTTCCCTGGTACCAAGTTTAGAATTAAACCTTGTCAGAGGCTGTTTGATCATGCTTTATTATGATGAATAAATTGTAGGCTATATGTCTCAAAACATTCCAATTGGAGGGTTACATTTTTGAGTATACAGAATTCCCAAATAAATTTGGAAAGAGTTACCTGTCATAAATAATGAATTTTTACTACAAAATTTTATGTAACTACTAAAATTAATGCTAAAATTCTTCCACTATACAATGTGATTCATCGGTGCACTTCCAGCATTAGGCACAGAAAGATCTTAAAGGCAGGCATGTTTATCTGTTTCTCACTTCCATGTGACATAATTTAGCAGTTGCGTATTTATGAAGAATGTGTTGGGATTTTACGATCAAATAATCTGAATATGTGCTGGAAATATTACTGATTGTTTTAAATAGCTGATGTTTCAATGTAACTTGCGTTTCCTTTCTGATATATGCACTAATTCCAGGTGCTCAAGGAGAGCTTTAAAATTTATTGTGCCATAAATGATGGAATCATCAATCTTATCGACAAGGTGAATTGACATAGAATGTCTTCAAATTGTTAGTACGAATAAATGCTTTTTA
Organism: Mitragyna speciosa; assembly: GCA_024721245.1. Taxonomy (NCBI): domain Eukaryota; kingdom Viridiplantae; phylum Streptophyta; class Magnoliopsida; order Gentianales; family Rubiaceae; genus Mitragyna; species Mitragyna speciosa. The sequence continues at coordinate 7,203,790 of CM045570.1, forward strand.
AATTTGACCACTTAACAGTTTTCCCGTGATCTAATCAGTTTTTTGAGATGCCTAGACACGAAGCCATTAAAGCCCTTGATATATATAAAAGAGCTGGTCAGCAGGTGATGTCTCAGAACTTACGGCGGGTTTTGTTCAGTTTGACATTTATCTTCTTGTGATTTCAACGTTGTGTGGAAGCAACAGGATCATAGCTTACTGAAGTATCACTAAATGAAAGGGATCTTTCTGCAGGCTGCAAGCCTTTCTGATTTTTATGAAGTTTGCAGGGGCTTGGAACTGGCCAGGAATTTCCAGTTTCCTGTGTTGCGAGAGGTAGGAGGTCGTAGTTGTGATTTTGTTTGTCTTTCTTCAGTGATTGATAAAATCTTAAAATGGATGCTGCATGACTTGCCATTCTTTATTTCCAGCCTCCACAATCCTTTCTTGTGACTATGGAAGAATACATAAAAGAAGCACCAAGGATAGTGACTGTTTCAACACAACCCTTGGTTAGTATGCTAGTTAGATGTGCAAGAGGTGGAATCGTATTTACTTACAAAAATATTTTTACTGAGAACCCAAGCTCTTTATTCAGAAGGTACTTGCAATGATTTTCTGTCATTATAATTCAGGAATATCCTGAAAGACTTATGTTGACCTATAAGCCGGAGGATGAACCTTCACCTTCTGAAGATGCAGCAGTCGTAGCTGATGAACCTAAGCTGGTGCCTTCAGACGATGTTACTGTCTCAACTGCTGAGGTTGCTGCCCCGGATCCACCACCATCTGCAAAGAACTTGGATACTGATGATTTGCTGGTAGACTTATCCTTTCATGATTTGTTTACTTATTTATGTTCTCTGGAAACTGTTAAAGCTGTGCTTTGCATTTTGGGGATTTTTTAAGAAATTGTTTTTATGGATTGAATCTAGGGTTTGAATGCCATTACACCAGATGCATCTGCAATTGAGGAAAGTAATGCTTTGGCATTAGCCATAGTTCCATCTGGTAAGTACTTTTTATTGTTTCAGCGGGGGAGCTGTAATGCTAAATGTTCTAGCCTGTTATAAAGGAGAAAAATATGTAGGTACCACACCATTTGATTCTAATGCTGCTCCAGCAAAGGACTTTGACCCAACAGGGTGGGAACTTGCCCTAGTCACTACTCCCAGCAGCAACTTATCTGCAGTACAGGAGAGGCAGTTGGTAGGCCTTTCTTTACATTTTATTTTCCCTTTCATGGCATTTTGGTCCCAAATCCATGGATTATTTGGGTGAAAGTTTGCTAATTGCTATCCATTATGTAATCGTAAGTGTGTATATGATATTTCAAATAGGCAAGCGGTTATGCCAATCAGGAACAGAAATGTTAGCTATAGTGATGTCTAAGTTGATGTTTCGTAGAAAATTTTCAATTTTAGATGTAGATAAAGTACTTGCGGATAACAAGGGAGAATTATGGTATAACACCACTCACTTATTGAGCTCCTAACTTCTGGTAATGAATTGTGACTTGGAATTTTTTCTCATGCACGAGGTCCATAAAGAATGCAATGTTACTTTCATGTGGAAGAGTTAAAAGTAGTCTATTCTGCAAATTTGGACACTATATATTTTTCAAATAGCGACTTCTTGATGATTGATGATCATCCAATTTGTAACCTCTGTTTTCTGCAAAATTTTTGGCAGGCTGGTGGATTGGACACGCTCACTCTCAATAGTTTGTATGATGATGGAGCATATAGAGCCTCCCAGCAACCAACATACGGAGTTGCTGCCCCAAATCCATTTGAAGCACATGATCCATTTGCAATGTCAAATAACATTCCTCCTCCACACGCAGTTCAAATTGGTGCTATGTCTCAACCTCAAACAAATCCTTTTGGCCCATTCCAGCCGGCCTATCCTGAGACTCAGCAGCAGCAACCCTATCCAATTAGCCAACAAAATCCTTTTGGTGATGCAGGTTTTACAGCATTTCCTGTCAACCCTGTTGGTCACCCTCAAACAACCAACCCATTTGGGAGCACTGGGCTCCTGTAAAACGGATACAACGTATGTGGAATGTAACTGACTCGGCTTAGTTGATTTTGGTACATTTTGAATGAGAGAAGCAATGCGCTTTTGTGTATTTTATTCCCTAATTGTATTTGATTTTGCAGCTTGCTTCCTGAGCTTGTGTTGAAATGTAAAGGTAGTCGATTGGATAATGATGATATTACACTTTTAGATAGGACTGATCACACGATTTAAATAAAATGTTCGTTATAGTTTCATTCTGTGTCAATTGAATTGGAACCAGTTGAGTTTGTTGAATCTGCGTAGACATAGTTGTGTGCCTATGGCATAGGCCCTATGCACCTTCCGATGTTGATGATTTGCTCCAAGTAATTGGTTTGTGTTTATTAAAAGAGTCATTAGTTTTGTATTAGAACTGCTAACACTTACGATAATGGCCCATGTTTTGTCAAATTGATTGTGAAGTAGAACATGTTGGTTTAAGCATGGAAGGGACAACCTTGTTAATGAAGGTTGATGAACAAGCTTTTCTTTAGGTACTTACCGTTAGAAGGTCCTTTTTCCAGTTAAAATGTAGCCTATAGAGAAGCGTTGCTGAATTTCCCTTGTAACGTCAGGTGGTTCAAAACAATTGTCTACTTTGTGTTGATCAATGAGGGACATTGTTTCATAAATTTTTATTGGTTTTCCAAGTAAATTTCTTTGCGAAATACTTGAAGTTCTTAATTTAAATTTCCACCGTTCCATTTTATGTGTCTTGATCAACAATGCATATACTTTAAAAAAAATTTAAATTTGGACTATGACAACTCATCTATAAAAAATAAAGTTTTGGCATATGCCCTTCAATTGAAATTCAATAGCTATTTATTACTCTTGGAATGTGTATGGAAGGAGATAATAAGATGGTAAATTGATTCAATTTTTTTTATTTTTAAATCATTTTTTATATTTTAGGATGAATCAAAATAAGAAGCATGACACATAAAATGGGCTGGAGGGTGATAATTATCTGGTTTACCTTTTGTTTCTTTTGGTGGTAATTCCTTAGTTTGTATTTGCATTAACGCTTCCTAGTTTGTAATTGAGACCAACAGAAAAGCTCAGAAGGAGAGATTTGCAAATACCAAAAAAAGAAGAGTTTGCATAAAATTCCTCCAACAATACAATTTGTAGTTTAAATTTGATGGTCTCAAATTTACAACCAAGTCAAACAACCTCTACAAAAGCTTAAATTCCAAAGTCATCATCCCCCTACGCTCCCCGGCTTTATTTTATATATATATATATATATATATATATATATATATATAAATTCAGATTGCAATCCACAACTTAGCAATTAGTGGATTTACTTAGAGTGGCTTGTGATGGTCAATTGTGGGCCAATGTAGTAGTCCTTTTTTGTATGATCTGTTTATTTGTTCTCTTGGCTGGCTTAGGGAAGACGGAAGAGTAATAGCACGTGAATTAGAACCAAGAAATTTTTGTCTATGAACACAAAATGCTACTACCAACTTTCAGTTTACTACGGCACAATATTGTATAAAACATAATTATCATATATTTTGAGAATTGCATCTCACAAAAGATGATGAGATGTAGATTTTGTCCACTTGTGAACTCCAATTCCAACATCAAAATTTGATACTAATTTTCTCTTTTTTTTTGTGTCAAACAAATCACTTCTGTAATCAACAGTTCACATATATTTCTTTGGTTTTCTGGAGACATTCTTGAACAAAATTAAAGTTCATACCACTAATTACTAATAGAAATTTGAAATTTAAAAAAAAAATAAAAAAGCCAAACAAAATTAAGATTCAAAACTCGACAAGTTGAATAAAGAAATTAATCGTAACAAGGTTAGTGAGACGAAAGGAACACTGTTGTAATATACTATATGTTTTCACCATACATTTTTGTATATGAAGGTTCAAGTTTTCTTCAACCACAAAACCTCATGAATTTGTGTTCTTTTTCAGGTCAAGGGAGAAAAGAGTCAAATATGATGGAAATTTCTTCATTCCATCCTTAAAACCGATTAAATAGGTTTAGGTCAAGAATAACCAATACCATCTAGTTAGATGTATTTGACTAGGAATTTTTAAGATTGTTGACAAAATCCTACAAGACTTGGTCTAAGATTGACAAGAAAATTGTCAAAGCTAAAACATGCTGCTCACAAACACCAAGAAACAAAAGAAAAAAAAATGGACATCACCATCATTATTCTTAGATGAAGTCAAAGTGATTAACTTATTCAAGTGGCAATATGGCATCACATGTCTAATATTCTCATTGAAGAGATGAAATGGATTATGAAGCTGAGAGGCATATTAAAACAATTAGATTCATAAGAATGTTTGGACTGATATCGTTGGCTCTACTCATTCTTTTGCAGTCAAGAAGGGACAGAATGGACAAAACTTTCACGTAAGACAGATTAGCAATCCCATTGTTCGTTGGAATCCTCATCTTTTAGTTGTTTACTTTTTTATTTTTTTGGTTGAAAATAGTTTTATTTGGGGTTGTTGACCTAAGTTTGTCTGAATTTACATGTTAATTGGCCGATGCTCTATGACTAATTAGTTTATTTCTTGATCAAGCAGTTGAATAGATGTAGAGCTAAAATTTTTTATTTTTTAATTTTTGATTTTTCATATATTAGTCCTTCTTTAGTTTCTTTTACGCTTGAAATTTGGGGTTTTGATTATGAGGAAGGGATCATTAAGCAATGTGGGAAAATGCAAATGTAAATGATACGGCACTCAAAACCATGTCGGCTGTGAAATGACAAAAATTTACAAATAAAATATGGCAATTACAATAAAGAAAAATTAATTTCTTTGTGATTTTTCAATTGACACTCCTCAACTAATTCTCGAGCACTTCTTTGGGATTTAGTTAAATCTAGAGAGGAAAAGTAACAAAGAAAAAATTAAAAAAAAATATTTACTCGTCTTTGATTTAAAATGGAAACAAGAAGAGAAGTAAATTACAAGTAGAAACAAACAAGAAAACTTGAGTTTAGGCATTCATATTTTGTTGCTCCATTTTGAACTATATTTAAGAGCTTTTTCATTTTAAGCATTACTTTAGTGTAAAGTATAGAAAATTCATTTTCGTTCACATTTTTCCTTTCCTTTTTCTTTCTAATGTCCTGGATCCAAACAGGTCATACAAAATATATATTTGATTACCTTCTTTTGATAGTAAAAACTTTATATCTTGGCCCAAAATATTTTAAAAATCATGTTAATTCACCAATTATTTTTTAATGACTTTTTAGAATGTAAATCTTTACAACTTGCAATATGAAATAATGAATCAAAATCATACTACTCTTAAGGGAATTTTTCTCTTTGGCCACTTCTTCTGTATTTGTTTTACATGTTATTATGAGTTGCAATAATTTTTTATGTTTTTTAACATACGACCAGCAAGCATGGAAATGAAAAGTTCATATCATTTTGCATAAGATGTATATTGTCGTGTGTTTATATATATTTTTATAAAAGTAATTCTAGATATTTATAACGTGCATATTTATAACTCTGCAATCAAACAATTGTTTATGTGTCAAGCATTTAAACCTACAACTGTAACAAATATTATGGTGGCGTTTGGTTCACACCCCGGAATCAAAATCGAAATCAAAATCAGAATTATTAGGTTTGGAATGAAGCCACCAATTCCAATACATGCGTTTAGTTCAGTACTCAAAATAGGTGTCATTACTATATTTGCTATTTGGTTCGCTGGGAATCGGAATCATATCCGCTGGTGTGGACGAGGCATGTGAACGTTCGAATTATTTCAGAGAGCTTCCGGATGCTAGCGCGCATGAGGTACGTGGACGTTCAGTTGATCCCAAAAAGCATGTAGACATAGGCACGAACGTCCAGAGAGCATAGGGACGCTTTTGCGGATGATGAACGAGGATGTCTGCGTACCTCGTCTAGAGAGTATGATTCTCGTGAAATCTATTTGGGCAATGTTGACTTGAAGTGAAAAAGTATTTGACATTTAGATTTATTATTGTCATTCATTGAGAAACTAGAGTGACTATTAAGGTTTATGAACAAATGAAACTTTTTAGTTTTTTCTCTTTGACTTTCACCATGGTTCACCAAATTTATGTTAGAACCGAGGTTTGGAGTTGGAGCATTTGGCAAAAGATTTTCGCAGTTGGCGGTGTTTATGGTGGCTTGGTGATGGTGGTGGTGGTGGTGGTGGTTGTGGGCCTGGGGAGAGTTGTGTGGCGGGAGGGAGAAGAGTGAGAGGGAGGAAAAAGAGTGGCAAGAGGGAGAAGAGTGAGAGGGAGGAGGCAAGAGGGAGAAATGGAAATGAAATTTGGGTTTTGAATCCCTCCAAAATGATTGAGATTTGAGAAAATTCAAATTTATGGGGTTCATTCCCAAATTCAATTCCCACCATCCAAACACCACTTATGGAGTTTATTCCCATTGCCAATTCCTAAACCCCTAACCCAAACTCCACCTATATATACATGTCAAAGTATAGAATCATAATTACCCTTTTGGTATCTCAGCAAAAATTTAATAATAGGGAATGGAAGGCATTGTCATCTTATCCAACATACGGAATGATGACTGTTTCTAGACACGCCCTTCTTACCCGTGTGCAATTTTCAACTGCTACATTAAGTCAAATTCCGGCGTTTTTTTGACAAAAGGGCTGACGCTTTTGGATGGGTGTTAAGCGTCACGCTTCCTATTCGCAATCATGACGTTTTCTTTAGGTGTGCTAGATCACTTCTTTTGTTTCTCATTTCTCTTGATTTTAAGTTGATCTTCAAGGTTTTTATTTTTTATTTTTTGCCTTCTCATTTTCTTACTTCTAAGTTGATCTTTGAATTCTAAAGCCAGAAAACAAAATATCATTTTCTTCCATTTATGCAAGTAATTTTGCTGTTCACGTTATCCCTTCCCCTTTTTGTCCTTTTTTTTTTTTTTTGAGAAACCTCTTTGTCATTTTAAATGTACTAGAAAAATTAATATGAATATCCAAATAATTCTTGTGCAAGGTTCTTAAGTACCTATAGCAATTTTAATTTAAATTCGTATCTCGTTATGTATATCTTACAAGAAAAAATGATCTTTATAAGATACATATATTATAATGATTTTAACATGTGGAATGATTTGTTGAGGAAACAAAAATGTATCCACTCGTATTTTTATAATTTTATTCTAAGTTTAACTATTTATAAAAGCTTTTAATACAATCAAATTATCAACTAACATGGTACATCTGACCTTCAATCTATTCCAAAATATGTGTAACAGCACAAGATATTAATTATCTTGGAAAAAGTTAAAACAAATTAAAATATGTGTGTGAGCATAATTATGTATCATATCCTCTCCAAAAAAAGTTTTAAAAAAAAATCTAAATAGAAAACCAACCACGCTCACGGGAGGCAGGAGGCAATAGCGGAAAAAGTCAATGCAGACATGGATATAGGACAGTTAAACCATCACAAAATTTTATCCCTACTAACAACGGCACTGTTCGAAGATGGAGCTCTTTACCTTCTTGATACAGACAGATACTTTTGAGGGGCAATTGGGGATGGCCCTGGAAGCCAGGTCCAGATTCTTTGTCCAACCTTTTTGAAACAGCGACACGACATAATTTTGTACTAGACACCATTAGATATCAAAATAATTAAATAAAGAATATGATCCAATCAAAACCAAAAATACAAATTTTTTACTAATGCACAATCCACTATAACACAAAAATTTTATGTCACATCCAAATCTAACAAGTTTCAGAGAATTTAGCCATTGGCCCTTTTCTTGTTGCCTAAATTGTGGATTGATGTCAACTATTGGTGATTTATTGTGTATGACCAAAAAGGGTCCCTATTCTTGTACATTTGTATACATACCAAGTTAAATTAGTTTGACATTTATTATATAGTTTTGTTGGATGATGTCTTTGCGACCACGCCAGATGAGTAGATGATCAATGGGGCCTTCATTCAATGGATTGTATACCATAAAATTGCTTCTTTTTATTTAAGAAATTTATAAATTCTTTAAAGATTTTTTTAAAATTTTGAAATTGTCATTCAAGTAATTGGAGTATGCTGGGATTCTATGAAAACTAAGACCATTTTAAAACAGTCTGGACCTCGGAAGACATAAATAGAAAATAAAGATGTATTGACACATGATGTTAAGATCCCCTCTGTTTTTCCTTTTATCTTTGTTTGCGAGTTTTGATTATCAAAACTTAATCATGAAGAATCAATGAATAACAAATAGTTTGGAGAAAGCTAATTTGTTAATCAATTTATGATGGAAAATAAATTCTTATCAACCGAATCATTTGATATTATTTGTTACGTACTACAGAGGTATATCTGGTTTTTCCCTAATTTTATTTCAATGAAAAAATAATTTAAAACATATTTATTCATCACTTTTTTTTTATTTGTTCTTTTGTGAATTACTTAGGAGGCATTTAATTCAAATTCCTCAATCACTATCACTATGAATATCATTAATCCAAGTATGAGTATAGGATTCCTCAAAAAAAAAAAAAGTATGAGTATAGGTTTTGATGATTCCCTCCAACATGTTTGGTTTAGTAATGGAATGGGTTTCATTCCTCCTAAAAAGGTTAATGAATTTGATAGAATACTATTTTGGAGGAGTCATAAAGGCCCAATTAATATTATTTCCAATACTATTGATGTCATTACTATTGATATCTATTCCCCTCATTGATTCATCTTAAACCAAACACCTCCTAAGAATCAAATATCATTTTACACACAAGTAGTGTTTGTTAATTATCCAAATACAAAACTAATTGCAGCCGATGTCATTGAAATACAATATATATTTTGGTTCAAGATGTAAATTCTTTCTTTGTCTACTAGTAATAGATTGTTTAATGGGGAGTTAAATTTTGGTGCAAGAAATGTTCAATCACTGGTATAATTATAAAAAAAAAATTACAAATGAGATTATATTACAAAGAATTATACCTAGAGATTGCTGTTCATGTTATCTGCAAAATATAATTATATAACTTCATACAATTCAACCAATGACTCTCCAACATTAGAAATCACTCAATCTCTTTGTAGAAACCAACTTTGGCAATTAAAAGGAATACATTCTTTAAAAGTTAACAGTGAATACGTGTTTGATAACTACCTTCCTGTGATACCCTGTCCCACATCGAAAATGTTAAGAAACATGAATCAATGTATAAGTTGAGTCTAAGCATTCAAATCCAACTTAGGATATCCATTTTGGGCTAGCGAGGACGAAGCCCAAAAGTTGACCTTGGCTGTTCAAACTCTGGTCGCGCGCTGGGCCTGTGGGCCTCGGGCGTGACAGAAAGGTATCAGAGCAAACTTCGTGTGGTCTCTGCACGGGGTAAGACTGGGCTTATGGTATTGGGCTGCGACTATGCAAGGAAGTGGATGAACTAAGTACTGTGAAGGACTAAGTGCTACGTTGACCTAAGGCCAGGAGCCACCTTTAGAACCTGTACAAGCCACCTCTAGAATCCAATACAACTGAGTGGATAGTCCGGATTATGATATGGATTGGGTTTTGAGAGGACGCAAAGCCTAATAAGGAGGGATGAATGTGATACCTCATCCCACATCAGAAATGTTAAGAAACATGAACTAATGTATAAGTTGAGCCTAAGTATTCAAGTCCAATTTGGAATATCCATTTGAGCTAGTGAGGACGAAGCCCAAAAATTGGACTTGGCTGTTCAGACTCTGATTGCGCACTGGGCCTGTGGGCCCGAGGCGTGACAACCTTGCAAAGTTCAAGCATCTAAAATGCCATTAATTTAGAGCTGCTAGTCTCAATATGCTTTCTTAAGGGCTCCTACGTAAAGGGTAGCAAAGAAAAATATTTCTTCAGTCAGTTTTTTGCTTATGTAATGACCTTCTCTCTCTCTCTCTCAAGGAGCCGTTTGGTTCACATTTTCTCAATCACTATTACAATAGATATCATTAAATCTATTATAAATATGAGTTAATGTTTGATTTAGTAATGGAATGTGTATCATTCCCTCCCAAAAGAGTTAATGAGTTCGATAGAGTAGTATTTTGAGAGAATCATAGAAACCCCAATTAATCACTTTCATTTTGATTGAATGATAGTAACAATTGTTTTTCAAATATCAACAATGAGTGTCATTGCTACTTATACTCGTTCCGCTCCTTGATTCTACTAAACTAAACACCCCCAAAGTGTAATTATCAAAACTCGGGAACAAATAATAATATCATGTACTCAAGGAAGATTTATCAAACAATTCTTTGTAATAAATAAGATTCCCTTACTTTTCTTCATACCTTTGGTAAACGTGCAAATTTCAACGAAGTTTTGTGTTTGCTAGCCAACGGACAATAACATGGATGAAAAGGAAGAAATTTACAGCCTTTAGCAATCAAAGTAGCAAATAATTTAAAAAACAGAAACCCTGGGATCCTGTAAATTTATAGATTCTATATCATTCAAAGGAGAAAGGAATAAAGTAATTACGTGAGGTTATAATTCTAAAAATTTATATAGCCTTTTTCCTTTCTTTTGATTATTTTTTTGGCCTTCTTTCGTGTGGCTTTGTGGGGATAATCTATCTAGATAAATAATATTGTATTAGGGCATTAACACAAATGGAATCCACCATTAAGCAGCGACATTTGCTACGCATGTGGCCGCTAAAACTTTATTGCTCAAAATGAAATCAAAGCATATGTAGCAATGATAACATTTTAAGCAAAGTACAATATCCAGTAGCAGAATAATGAATGCCACACTATTTTTCTTTAATGTATTGATTTTAATTTGTGGCCTACTTTGTAAGTGAAAGTATTAGTTGGATGTGTTATTCCAAGAATAAATCTTTTAATCAGTGGGATTTGGATTATTAAATTTAAAATATCTTTCACTTGTTCCGAGGAATAAATAGATCTTCAAAATGTTAGAATTTTTGTTGCTGTATATGGGAATGAAAACCTTCAATTTGTTTGTCTAAACTGGGGGTGTTCGTGGACCGGGTACCTGTCCATGGACAAAAACTGTGAATCGAATCGGCCCTTACAGTTCGGCAAACTTTCGAACTGCAAATTGGTCCACATATAGTGGGTACCCGGCCTTCCGGTTACTCTCAAAATCGGTTCGGATAGGTCGGGTACTTGATCCGTTCCATAATAATTTACTTGTATTTTTAAAAAATAAACAAGAAAAATTACAAAGTACTATTAAATTACTAATAATACAAACATTAATATCTTAAAGTTAAATTACATCCAAAACCTTAATCTTCAAAAAAACAAAAATTAAATAAACAAGAAAACAATCACTTAGTCTTTCAAACTTCATTTTTTCATTTCAATCAACATAAAAACATAAAAATTCAATAAATAACCAAAAACTATATAAACAAGAAAATAATCATTTAGTCTTTCAAACTTCGTTTTCTCATTTCGATCAACGAAAAAATATAAATATTCAACAAATAGCCAAATGAACACCCAAACTAACATGTGAAATTATATAACCACCCCCACTCCGGGTCAGTTCGGTTACTCAGCGGTTCACAAAATTGTGAATCGCGAATCGACCCAATTAAAATATAACCCACCCTACAAACTGCCGCATCACCTAAAACCGGTTTAGTTACCCTTTTTTTGGGTTCGGGACGGATCGGTTTTTCTGGTTTTTCAGTTTTTCGGGTTTTTTTTAACAGCCCTAGTCTAAACAACTTGTAAAATGATTGGACTTGTTCTCAATAGATTCTGATTTTCGTAAAAATTGATTTTAGAAAAAATAAAATTAGTTACTTCTGACTTTAGTTTAAAAAACTAAAAATAGGGTAAAGAAAAAGCAGTTGATAACAACACAAAATAGATTTTTCGAATCAGAAATTAAAAGCAGATAGAAAAAGGTGTTGAGAACAGGTCATAAATCATGACTTTTATCAAATCTAAAACTATCCCTCTAACATAACTCAAATGTAATAATCTAAAAGGTATTATGTTAATTATTTTCACTTGGAATTTCTTTCTCTTGTTCTATTTGTAAATCACAGCATAGTTTCTTATATCTTTAAATACAATGCAACTTTTGCTATGTAATTTCTCATAGGGCCGATTTTTTTTTTATGTAATTTGTCTAATACTATGGAAACAAGGGATGCAAAGGAAATATCTCCTCTTAGTATTAAATTACGAGTAGACAAAAAAGAATATTTCCTTGCTGCTTCTAAAAGTTTGAAAATGGAAACAGCCTTGCAAACCATCTGGAGTGAGCTGTTTACTTCGCTTACTTTGAGTGGCCTTCACAAGGTAAGCTGAGTTTGAGAGATCTTTTAAAGCCTAGATCTAATACATACAGAGAGGGTTTGTACTAGCATAATGATGTTTTGACATAAATATGAATGTCATTTAAATCAAATGATGGGGCTCATATTTTAAAATATTAGTAATTAGAAAAATCTATTAAAATCCATGAGTAGATTCCTTTGATATATATAATCAAATATTGAAGAACGGTACAAGTACTTAATGACTAATCTTATATTATTTGATAATAATTTACAATAGATTGGATTATTTAATAGGCAATTTTGCAAAGCAAAGAAAATTGGCTTAGAAAAATTGTATTAGTTCATATTGTTTTGTCAAAAAATAGTGCGTAATGTGAATCTCTATCTTTCTTGTGAATGCATGGATGATGGATCTACAGTTTGAAAATAAACAAATGAACAACTTTGGTCATTGACCAAATGCAAAAGAAAAAGAAAAGATAGACAGAGATGATGATGATCACCAGCACCTTGCAGCCTTGATGGTCCCTATGCCTTTGGGATGGTGGTCCACAAACCCATTTCTTGGGTTGGAGGACCCCTTCATTTTGCTGCCCAAAGAGAAAAACAGGGTGGAGCGGGCAGGAATGCCAAAGCAAAAGGTGTTTTGTTTTGTTGGGATCCGAAGTTAATTCGATTACTTTCCTGGTTTCATTGCCCATTTGCCTAACCATCAATTACTTTAATTGCATAAAAAAAATGCAATTTCTTTTTGATCGGCCCCCCCAAACAATCACTTTTGTTTAGTAAACAAATGCTGGCTGCATTTCAATTAGAACAATCTAAAGCATATATTTTTTAGCTGTTGAATGTTTAATGGTTTGCTCATCATTAGTTAAAAAATCACAAAATCAAAATGCTTAGAGACATCCGTGTTATACATGATACACGTTATTCGTATAATTATTCGTTAATTTATGTCACATAAGAATAAAAGTTTAATAGCATACCCTCTTTTTTTTGAATCTTTTTTCCTCAGATTTTCCTATCATATCACTTCATTCTTTTCTAAAGATTGAAGTCTTCTTTGGCTGTCTCTCTATTCAAACCGCCCATTCTTTCAGTCTAAAATAAAATCCGCACTTTCATCTGCCTCTTCTCTTCTCTAGTACTGCCTCTTTTCTGTCTAGTCTTTTGCCTCTCAAAACCACTCTCATTCTTTATCTGTATGTGAAAGAAACTGAGCATCAAATATGGCTGCAAATAAGTTTGCAACTATGGTTCATAGAAATACCAATAAGGTTACACTTATTCTCATATATGCAGTTCTTGAATGGGTTTTAATAGTTCTCCTGCTACTCAATTCTCTGTTTTCTTATCTGATCATCAAGTTTGCTGAATATGTTGGACTAAAGCCACCCTGCCTTTGGTGCTCTAGAGTTGATCACATCTTTGAGCCTGCAAAAAACAAGAATTTGCACAGAGATCTTCTCTGTGAAGCTCATGCTGCAGAGGTTTCCAAATTGGGATATTGTTCAAACCATCAGAAGTTGGTTGAGTCTCAAGATATGTGTGAGGATTGCTTGTCCTCAAGGCTGGAAATTCAGCAGAAAAATCTAACTTTGTTGCCATGGATGAAAGAATTGGGAATGGTTGAAAGGGATAGAGATGAATTAGTAGTGGAGAATGGCGAGGTGATTTTGAAGTGTTCTTGCTGTGGTGTAGATTTGGACAGCCAGAAGTATTCATCTTATGTTCTGATCAAGCCATCTTGGGATTTTTTGGAATATGCTGATGAGGAAACGAATTTGATCACAGAGGTTAAACATGATGATCAATTTGAAGAGGGTAGTGATGTTGAGATTAACAGATCAGATTTCGCGACTGATCAATGTGAAAATGGCCATGCTTATGGAAACAAGAAAGAAAGTCAGATGTTTTCTGAGTTTTGTGATGGTTTTATTGTGATGAAGGAAGCAGAGAATTGTTCTATTTCTCTATCCAGGTCTGAGTTGAAAGAAATGGAAGTTGATGAGGCTGAAAAGGCGGCAGAAGTTGTGGAAAAACAGAAAGAACTTATTGTTGAGGGAAGTGCAAAAATGATTATGAAAGATCAGTCTGTTCAAGTTACCCTTGGAGAGGATACCCCTCCTGAAATCCTGCATCAGCATCTGGAGTTCTTTTTTTATTACACTGGTAATAGATTAGTTCCAGTTGAATTGATCGATTCAACAACTGATGAAGATCCAATCACGTACTCAAATAGGGATGAGGATCACATAAATGATGATCATCAAGCAGCAAATTTGGAGACTGAGGTGAAATGTGAGGAAGAAGTTGAATTGGTTGTAGAAAATAATTGCAAAGAATTGGAGTCAGAGGCAGCAATATCTAGCCACGGGACTGAGGAGGAGGAGAAGCCCAAGTATGCTCTACTTGAATCTGTGGAAATGGAAGAGGATGAGAATTCTTGGGGTTTTCAAGCAGTACATTCCCTTTCTATAAGGGAGGCGTTTGAACAATTTGAAGTTACAGCTCCATCTCCAGAAAAAGGTGATTTTCAAGCAATGCCAATAGCAGAAGACGAAGAAAAGCACTCAGATTTTTCTCCAGGTAATGCTGTTAACGTAAAAAAAAAAAAAGGTGATGTTAATTTTTATAGTTCATGACTACATCTTTACTAGTGGAATTATATAACAATTGAATTGATTTTTCCTGTAAATGTAGCCGTTGAAGATGTCCCTCAAGTTCAAGTTAATGAGACTGATGCAGAGGTCTCCATTGGGACTGAAATTCCTGATTTGGATGCAACAGATGACGTTCAACTGCAAGACACTATCAGTTCGTGTGAATGTACAACTGAAGACCCTTCCACTAGTTCTGCCATTTTGCACTGTGATACTGATCATGGTAATATTTCAACTTTATCCAACCGTTTTCAATTTTTAATTATCGTTAGTCATAGTAATTATTCAGGGCCCTTATATTAATGACTCCATAATATGACTCATTTTGTTTAGGTGATAAGGATGCTTTGGAACAGACAATCGACTTGCAGACCTTATCCGTTGATTTAACTGAGCTTGTCACAAGCACTCAACCTTCATTTTGTCCGGATTTAAATGGAATTGAAGAAGACAAAGTTCCTGATACACCAACATCTGTAGACAGTTTGCATAACTTGCACAAGAAACTGCTACTACTTGAGAAGAAGGATTCAGGAACTGAAGATTCTCTAGATGGAAGTATCATAAGTGAATTTGAGGGCGGTGATGGTGTTGTGACGTGTGAACATCTCAAAACAGCACTAAGAACTGAACGAAAAGCTTTACAAGCTTTATATACAGAATTAGAAGAAGAGAGAAGTGCTTCTGCAGTCGCTACAAATCAGACAATGGCAATGATAAATAGACTTCAGGAAGAAAAAGCACAAATGCAAATGGAAGCTTTGCAGTACCAAAGAATGATGGAAGAACAATCTGAATATGATCAAGAAGCTTTGCAGCTTTTAAATGAGCTTATGGTAAAGAAGGAAAAGGAAAAGCAGGAGCTAGAGAAAGAACTGGAGATATATAGGAGGAAGTTATTGGAATATGAGACAAGAGAAAAGATGAGAATGCTGAGGAAAAGTAAGGATGGAAGTGCTAGAAGTGGATTCTCCTCAGCCTCATGCAGCAATGCTGAGGACAGTGATGGATTGTCTATTGATCTGAATCAAGAAGCGAAGGAAGATGATAGCTATTATAGTCATCATGAATGTGGCAACCACAACACTCCTGTGGATGCAGTTCTGAATTTGGAGGATTCATTAGCTGACTTTGAGGAAGAAAGGCTGTCCATTCTTGAGCAACTCAAGGTTTTAGAAGCAAAACTTGTGACTTTGGATGATGAAGAGGAACAACATTTTGAGGATGTTAGACCACTGGAATATTTGAGTGAGGAAAATGGACAACATATAAAAGAAAATGGTCATGTGGATGGTCAAGTAAATGGGCACGCAAATGGATTTTTAAAGGAAATCAATGGAAAATACCATTACAGGGTTACACCTCCAAAAGGAAAGAGACTTCTTCCTATTTTTGATGCAGTCAGTGATGAAAATGAAGACGTGGAACTAAATGGAAATCTAAATGGAGTTGATACTAATGGGGTGCATGACTTGGATATGAGAAATCCAGAAGGGGAAGACAAGAACATGGCCATTGAAGAGGAGGTAGATCATCTTTTTGATAGGCTACAAGCTCTTGAAGCAGATAGGGAATTCCTAAAACACTGCATAAGCTCCTTGAAGAAAGGTGATAAAGGAATGGATCTTCTTCAAGAGATATTGCAACATCTCAAAGACTTGCGAAATGTTGAGCTTCGAGTCAGGAACTTCGGTGATGGTACTATAGTATGACATTTAACCTCAAGTCATGCCAAAGAAGAAGATCGGTAATATTTCATTGCTTAATTTAGTATTGTCATGTTAAGCTCTATGTTGTGTTCCTTTCTCTTCTTTGATACAACGAGGACAAGAGAAATTAATTTACTGTTGTCATGTTAAGTTCTATTTTGTGTTCCTTTCTCTTCTTTGATACAATGAGGACAAGAGAAATTGGTAAATGAGAGTCGAGTGGGAATGTTTGCCTTGAGAAATAATGCTCATCATCATTATCCAACCCTTTGTACTCAGTTTTACTTTATACCACATTGCTTAGTGCTTGATAAATTAGCACCTGTTCTTATATGTCTGATGTATTTTTAGTCCTTTCCGCAGACAGCATTTTTGGAGTTCAGTTGCAGCAGTGGCCTTAAGATGGAAGGAGAAGCTCAGAGGATGACACTCTGGTGACCATAAGAAATAGCTGATGAAGTTCCAAAAATTTTGAGTCAGTTTGAGTGAAATGTCATGGGAAGTCCCTTCAATGGAAGAGGAGACTCCTGGAATAGTCTGCATTTTGGCAAACTTGGTGGACAAGGAGTTGAAGTGTCTGCCTACTTTTGTTCTTTTGTTTCCTCTGGTTATTGAGTCCATTAGTATACACCCAAATTTTCATGGGGGCTGTGTCCATCTTCGCCTTTTGAGGAAAAGGGGGAAGATAAATGTATGTGTGTGTAGTCTAGTTAATGATCCCACTCTCTCAGTTGTATGTTGTGAGGAAAAGGCTGGCTTGCAAAGCTGGAGGGATCCAACAAAGATTCCAGTGCCAGGTGAATAGGAATAGGTTATTGTAGGCATTTAGGAGCAGCAAATCTTTGTCCTTTTTCCTTTTTTTGTTTTTTCCTTTTTCACTATTTTGGAGGCAGGAAAAGAGGAGTTAAGTAACTCTCCTTTTCCTGTCTCATCTTTGCATCACATCAAAAGGTTTTGTTTACTATTTGAAGGGCAAACGGAGTAGCTATATACTGTGTATCCATTTGTAAGTATATAAAGTGAATGATTGTGTGTGTATTTGTTTATAGCAAGAAAGTATTAGCTGGTGTATAATTAAATACTACTTCACCAGCTAATATAGTGAGCCAGATTCATTTAGTCTAGGTAAGATGTGTGCCCTGGTGGAAGTTGCAGGTTACTTAGGATATATGTTTGTGGATTGCTAAGCTAGTATTTAGTACCTAAACTAGCAATTATATCCATGAAACTCATCTGAGTTGATGTATAGCAGTTACAAACTAAGTAAAATTTTCTGCTTTACAGCATTGTTATGCAATAGTTCCATTCTTTCTTGGTTGTCAGTTCACCACATACATGGATCTAGAGCAATAATTAAAATTTGAAAACAGAAGCAAAAGGTTGCTTTCACAGTTGATTTTGCTTTAAGCATGAACAACTTTTGTTAGGTACAGTAAGAAAAGAACATGTAATTAAATGTTCAATCACTAATTCCAGCCGTACACATTAGTAAAGATGGTTTTACAGCTAAGGTTGTGTTTAAAGATCATCATTACAGATGTGAGCTTGTTTGGAAGCCAATGATTTCTCCTCACCTTATTAATGTCGAGTGAAAGTGCAAAAGCAGATTTTTTGGAGTATGTAAATGTGCCATAGACAGCAACACAATCTCAAACAGTACTGTTGTATACTTGTCCTATAACTTGCTTTTTTATCTTTAGAAGAAAGCACAATTTTTGGGGTTGGTCCTGGTTGGATTTTAAAATCTATCTTTTCCTTCAATCGAAGGAACACAACAGTGAATCAAAGAAAAATCTTTCACTGTCAAAGTAGTGGTTTTCCTTTGTATTCTGTTCTTCTACAAGAAAGACTGATCCTAAAAGGCACATGGCACTCATAGTAATCTAGCAGAATGCAAGGGTAGCCCCAATTGGACTTTGGTCTAATTTTGCAGCATGTGGCTTTCCACATGTGCTTAATGAGTTCATTCATCGATTAGGAGGCATTATTTGATTACATGATCTTTGCATCGATGTAGTTTCCTAACTTCTAAAACTGTATGTATAATCAGCAGGCATGGTTTGATTAGTTAGTATTCAACTATTGTACGGCGGTTTTTATGTTTGCTGTTAAAGCTTTATAATTGGTGTCAATTGACTTTGTGACATGCTTTGATACGTTCAAGCTAAACTTGGCTCATTAAGAATCGCGAAATTTAGATTCATTCTTTACTTATAACATAAATTCGTGTCTCACTTTTATTCTCTAATTTTCTTTTTTTAATTTTGTAGGAGCATTATTTAATTAAAAGGTTATTCTTGCATAAAAAGCTAATAAAATTTTTCAAAACATAAAGAAAATTGTGATCATTTAAACTAAATCGGACAATTTTTATTGTTTTAAAAAATATTGTTTAATTTTTTTTGTATAAAAATAAAAATATCAATTGTTTAACATACATAAAATATTCTAAACTTCTGCACATTCATCTACACTATTAAAGCATTAATAGAAACAAATAGATATAAATGAAACATGCATACAATAACACATATGGAGGGAAAATTAAAAAAAGCGTTTAGTGCGTTATTAGACGTTGACGGAACCTAGGTAGGCCCAATTTGAATTTGGGCATAGAACTTCATACCAAGTTCGGCGCCGCCCCATTGAATATAAGGGTACACCCAATTTCAAAAGGTTGGATGGGCTGAGACCATATAGGAATTCGAGGAGCTGTAATGCTGGTTAAGCAGCCCAATTAATAGTCCATACTGCACAATCACAAATTGTTTCATGAGTACTTAAATGATGTTAAAAAACCATAGTAAAACTGAGCAAAGCTTTGTGAATAATTAATTGTGTTCATCCCGTAGGTTAGGGTTCGAAACCCATCAAGCACCATTTCTGTTCTTTCAATTGTAATAGTATCGGTTTGATAAAAAATTATCTTCCATCAGTATCTTTATTCCTTAAGCAACTTTGGAAGATTTCTATTCACACTTTAAGGGTTAGTTGCATCAACTCTCCTGAAGTCAAATTACACTTAAGGGTTAGTTCCAATTTATTATTCATCTTTTTAGGACTTTTCTAGGATTTGGTTATTTATATTTAATTTTCCTTGCAAATTAAGCAACTAGATTTTATAGGAAGTTTATATTTTCCAGTTGCTACTTTAAATATTTTTCTTTCCACTCGTGCAACCCGCAGGACATCATTTTATTTGAGAAATGAACAAATTATAAAGGAGATCCATAATGTTCTTAATGAATGAGAAAAGCACACAAATGGTAATATAAATAGTTTTTTTTCAAGAAAATGAGAAAAATTGAGAGGGATTTTGGGATTAGGATAGGAGGGAGATTAGGTTGTTTTAAATGAAGGAAATCGGCTAAATTTATAAAACTGATAATTAAATTTTGATTTAATGAATATTTTAACGAAGATAAAAAATTAAAAAGGATAACTAATAGGGAAGTTGTCCAAATCGATGTCATATGGAAGTTGTGTTGAACAATACACACACACACACACACGTACTTATTTGTACGCTAAATCATATAATCTAGAGTTCGAATCTACTAATGTAATTGTTCATCTTTGTAGAGTTGAATTATTGAGTTATCAATTAGGTTTTCATTGTCAGAGTTCAGCGTTCTCACTTCTCACTTCCCCTCTTCCCCCTTCCCTCTACCTTCTCCCTTTTCTTGTACTACATCAAGTCTCTCTCTCTCTCTCTCTCTCTCTCTCTCTCTCTCTCTCTCTCTCTCTCTCTCTCTCTCTCTCTCTCTCTCTCTCTCTCTCTCTCGTTTCCAAAAAGTGAAATGTAACTTAATAGGCCCTTTTATTCTGTTGTAGCAGTTGGGGTGAGGTCAAAGTCCAAATGCTACAAATACAAGTAAATCCATAAGCCAAGTAGAATGGAAATGTAACTTAATAGACCCTTTCAGAACTTGTCTCAAAAAGCTTTTTCATACTTATTTTTATTTTCTAATTTAAAAAAAGTCCATCTTATGATTTTATTTTACTTTTGAATTTTTTTAATCTAAAATCAGCAGCATTTCATTTTCAATATTTTTAAAATTAATTTTTACAAAAATCAGAATCTATTAAAACAAACGCTTAATCTATTGTCGAATATGTGGTGAAGGACGAGTTCAAGTAAAATAAAATTAAATCGAAAAACCAAGTAGAATGATCATTTGTCATTGTATGCATGCAATTATGGCAGCGGCTTGGGTGTTGACTGATAACAACATATTACTATAATCCAATCAGCCAACGAATTGGACTGACTTTTGGGTCGAGTAGAACCAATCAATTAGTTGATTATATGCAGAGATAATTGACAAACTTGGACAATTTTTTTTTTTTTTTTTTTGGAAAACAAAACACGCCTGCTAAGCTCTTTTTTATCCCACAAAGAAAAGCTAGCATATAAAGCGCAAGAAATAAGGTTTTAATTGCTTCAACATTACATTACGACAAAGGCCATTTTAAAGCATTTCAATTAGTTTTACTGATATTTTGTCCTTTTTCTCTTGCTTGTTGTCCTTTTAAAGCTTTGTTCAGAGTATAATTTTTTTTTTCATTTTTCTCATAAATAATATCACCCATACAACCACGTAAAATGCAGAAATAATGTCGTTAATCAATTATTTCTTTTATATAAAATGTTGGAAGAAATTCAACCGAAAAGTGACTTTTGGTCTTGTCTCTCAAAAGTTCTATGTTAAGAAATTGATTCTTTGGAAAATACTTAGGTCCTGTGGTCCACATTGAGACACATCACCCACAGTGGGCCCTCTTGCGGGTCCCCTGATGTGTCTCAACTCAATGTGGAAGATCCACGGGTGGGGACCTAATTATTTTTCGTTTTCTTTGAGGTATTTTTCTTTTTTTGTGTGGAAAATAAGAAATTCTTATTTATTTTATTTGCTTGGAGTAGTTGTTAAGTAATTATTTAATTGTAGGATCTATATTTTAAGGTAAGTTATTCTCTTAATTACTTGGATATTGATTAAGTAATGTGCCTTATAAATAAGTGGATTGACATTGTACAGGAGAGAGGGTGAGAAAGAAACATAAGGAATTAGGTTTGAGATACAAGTTTTATTTTTATAATTATTTAATTTTTTTCATAA
This sequence comes from Mitragyna speciosa, assembly GCA_024721245.1. NCBI lineage: Eukaryota > Viridiplantae > Streptophyta > Magnoliopsida > Gentianales > Rubiaceae > Mitragyna > Mitragyna speciosa. The sequence goes on from CM045570.1 coordinate 7,225,627, forward strand.
TAAAAAGTAATTTTCTCTCTATGGACGTGTACTTGTTTCTTGATTCTTTAAATAGTTGAGTTTAATTTCTGCGTTTGAATCCGAACATTCTAGCCCATTTCTTCTGGTTGAAATCCATGGCTTTTATGTCCTTTTCATATTATTTCTTATCTAACCGAATTTTCCTTTTCCCCAATTTTCAAGGCGCACACAGTTGTCTCTTTGCCTTAGGCATGTGATTCTAGATTATTCTTCGGACGTTTTGACAACAGACAAGGAGAAGATATTTCATCAGTCCATAAATTGCAAGTAACATGCCTTAGCCAAAACTAAAAAGAAAATATTCAACCTTGTATTTAATATTTCCTTCCTAAATATAAGAAGAAATTCACCTTACAAACGTAAAAGATATTTTATAACACTTTTTACCCAACTTAGTTCCTTTTTTTTTTTTTTTTTGAAGAAAGTGAGGTAGTAAGATCCGAACCCTGACTACTAAAAGGAGTTGTTATAAAGTTTTAACGGTTCGTTCCATTATTCGTTACTTTCAACTTACTTCTTTGGTACATATAATTAAAAAGACTTTCATTATGATGTATATTTGTGAATATTATGAAAAATAGTCATCTTTCTCAACTGATTGCATTAAACACAAAATAAAAATTTTATGATATCATACATCATCAATAATACTTCAATTTATGACACATTTTTAAAATTTGCTAAATGGTATTTATATAATTCTCATGTGATATACAATATAGCAACAATCTTATATATGATGATTTTTATTTCTATTTCATGACTTTTAACATTTGTACATATAAATCAATAAAATTATAAGATTTTAATTAATTTAATGTCTCGTGCATGAGGATAAGAGTTAAAATTGATATTAATTTAGCATAATAGCTAAAAGTTGCAGCAAATTTACTCATACTTTTAGTCCGGTAACTTTCAAATACACTTTGCATTATTCATGGACAAATTTATGCATACATAATTTAGTCGCCCTCATACTTTTTAGCAAAAATTTTGATCATATTAAAAAAAAACTTGTATAATATGTATACGTTATAATGTATAACACACATACCATATTTTTACTTAGCATTTTATACGGCAAACTCAGTCTTTGATGATCTGCCCTTCCCAATTTGCTATATTCACGTTCATGTAATTCTTAATAAGTTCTTCAAATGTAGGTGAAAATTTTAGTCACGCTACAACACAAGTAGAACAAGGAGTAAGTTCAAGCCTCTTCTCGGCATAATTCGTCAAGTATTGTATTTGTGCTTAAATGTTGACCCATTGCAAGCTATATTAAATTGGAATAGGAATATAATTCGTTTGTTTGATTCTGTTTTTCAGAAATATGTTTTTTAAAAACTTCATTCACGTGTTCTAACTAACTTTTTATTTAATAAACACATTTATCAAGAAGAATCTTTAAAACTGCTAATTATGAGCAAAACAATTTTATTTGTTAAATAAAATGATTTTCCAACAGGTGCAATAGGAACCTCCATTAATGCAAACAATTTAGCATTTAAATACATAAACTCATATTTATTAACATTTCTGAATTTTACACACATTTTTAATTTATATTTACTTTTAACCAAAGAAGAAAAAAAAATTGCAGTAAACCCGAATTAAAATAGTCCAGAAAGAGAAGAGTTAATGAACTATTCATCTGGGGGACTTGAACCATTGAATGTCTTATCTTATTATAAAAGTTAAATTACGCTAACCTGGTTTGAACTTTGAAGACATAGATTTTTTTTTTTTTTAATCTTTCCTCTAGGGACAGACTTTTATGACTTTTTGACAATTCCACACCTTTCATACCACAATTTCAATACGTTACTTCACCTTTCATTAATAACGTTTTTCTATTGGAGTAGTATCTCAATTCACACAAGTGGCCAGCAGCTTAACGCAGGTAATCAGAGGAAATAATTCAATGGAAGTCGATTTGAGGCGATACTAAAATTTGAAAAATTATACAGTTCCGTTACGATATGATAGTTTGGTGGAAGAATATTCAATTGTACATGTGTGTAGCTATATGTATATATATATATGTGTGTGTATCTATATATATATATATATATATCTATTTTTAGTACTTTTTCAAGTATAATATAACTTAATAGGATTGTATATCTCCCTTAATATATAATATATTACACATCGAAGCATCCAGGAAAATGTCTAATGTTTGCATCATTTTTTTTTTTTTGGGTCAAAGAATGTTTGCATCATTTGTTAGAAGTGATCTTGGCTTCTCTCTCTCTCTCTCTGCTTTTTATAAAATATATTACTCTTAACTTTGGATATCAAATGGCTAATCCTTACCTTATTTTCATATGCCTTGCCGAAGAACTTTTCATTAATATTTTTTCTTGGCCTTCTATTCAGTCTTTATGAGCCTCATATATGTCAAAAACCGGCCAATATGATTATGACCAACACATACTATCAGTCAAATACTTATCAATGCAGAATTACAGTTTTTATTTTACAATGAATATTAGTATCATTACCTTTAGAAATGAAATACACACATACCCATATAGTTTAAGTCTATAACTAAGGATTAGTTTCAAATTATTATAAAATCACAATAAAAGATTACTAAAATGATATTTTCTATATAACTTCATTTCTTGCCATCCATTTTCCATAAGAAAACATATTAAATAGGACCAATGGGAGGCTCATCAATACTACAAACTATTACAAAGTAAATTTTAAGAATATTTGTTCCACAAAACTCATCCACAACCACTTTTTTTTACGTAACATATGCGCATACCTAAAAAGTGCAACAATAACATTAGGTTTCCTTGAACAATCTATTTTTATAAGTAATATTTTGAAATATTTTCTACGTATATTTTCGAACTATCTTTTATCTCGTATACATCATATTTTAAAATGTACTACTATAATATTAAATATCCGAAATGTACTTAAAAAGACGTATTTCAAATGGAATCAAGAATGCTCATCATCAATTGGTATCACTCTATTAATCTACCATTCTTTTTTTTCTTTCAAATCAAAGAAATAGATAAGCAGCTAGAAGTTGTGTTTGAAAGATGTAAAAAAGATAAGGCATAAAAAGGCAGCCAAAATTCCTTTAGTCTTTCTCAAAATTTCCTGAGTCCACATTAGCTTGTTTTGTTCTCATGTATGTTTGATGCTTGTACGATAGACCGTGGTTTGACTTTTTGGGCCTAACTAAAGTCCTGTTGAAGTCAACACGCTCTGTTCATTGATGATGTCCAATGCCTTTCTAATTCATTATTTGGATTCAACATAGCATACCTTGAGATCAAAATCTCATTTGCAATCTTGAAATTTTGTTAAACCAGTTAATAGTAAGAAATTTGAATCCATCAAAAGATTCAAAGCACATCCTTCTTGTGCTGAGTCATATCCTTGAATCTTCTCTTCATGGCTATAGAAAGCCGCCATGGATAAGTCCAGAGTTTTTCTCCGCGGCCTGATAAAACCTTTTATACCAAAGTCTAAAAGATGTAATATTTGAATCCATTTGAATCCAATTCAATTTTGTTTTTTTTAGTTTACTTTTTTTTTCTCTCTTAAAGATTGATCTGTTTTTTGGGGCTTTTTCTTGAATTGATTGATTTGAACTTTGATCAATCAAACAGGGCAAAAAGAAGAGGACTTGCAGAAAATTGCAGCGCGAGAACAGAAGCAATTCCAGTATCAAACACTTGTTTCTGCAACCAAAAATTTTCATGCTAGTAATAAGCTTGGTGAGGGAGGCTTTGGCCCTGTTTTCAAGGTAAGCAACAATCGTCAAAATTGAATCTTTCTTTGAATTTCGATCCAATCTAGTCTTTTATAATCTGGGATTTTATTAAAAAGGTAATACAAATAGAAGAAAAGTCAATAAATGTTGAAATTTTTATTTGGATTTTTTTGGGTTTTCAGGGAAGATTGGATGATGGGAGAGAAATAGCTGTAAAGAAGTTGTCACAGAGTTCTAAGCAAGGGAAGAAAGAGTTTCTGAATGAGGCCAAGTTGTTAGCTAGAGTGCAACATAGAAATGTGGTGACTTTGTTGGGATATTGTGCTCATGGTCCAGAGAAGCTACTTGTTTATGAGTTTGTTGCTCATGAGAGCCTTGATAAACTTCTCTTCAGTAAGTTCTGTTTGGCTTTCAATGCATAATAGAAATTTTAGCGTTTATTTTATCTGCCTTTTGAAAATATTTACTCAATTAGTGAAATTAGTAATCACATTGTAGATTATAGGCACAATAAATTTCTGAGGAAGTTTCATTTAATGCAGTTAGATTTTGTCTTCAGCTACATGTAATTTCTCCAAGGAAAAATGGAATTTGTGTTTGGAAGTTATTGTGGACTTAATTATGTTATAGAATATTAGTTTAAGCACTACTTCTTTCTGTACTGGGAAGAGAGATTCTATTTTAATGGGCAGAACTTAACCGGCACTTGTGATTGATATATAAATGATCAGATTCAAAGGATAGGGTATACATTCAGTTTCAATCTAACTGAAGCTTGACATCTGTAACGAATGAAACTAAGGATTAAGTGATTCATCATGCATTGGCCATAACAACATAGCCATTCTTGTAGCTAATGAAGATTGTTTGGAGTTTTAACTGGCCGTCCAAGAGTTACTTGCTCTGCTAGACGTTCCAAAATAACTGTTGTGCTCAATTTGGATTGATGCTATAATACTGTTCTGTAGCTATACTCTTTAGTTGTAACTATATGTAGTAAGATTGTGAACTACTTTTCCGAGAGTTTATCACCCTAAATTTTGCTGGAAATAAGAAATCTAATCATTTATGTTTGCAACAAGAAAGATTGCAGAAAAGAGTTCATTTCTTTGTGTTTTATCTGCTAACTGATTTCTTTGGGACTACTAGATTTAGTGAACCACAATTTGAAAACCACTGGTTCTGTATGATAATGGAAGCATATTGCCACCAAATTCATATATTCTCCTACATCTTTAAAAGTTGTTGAGAATCTAATCAGGGAGGGTTAAGGAACATAGAAGTAAATGTTTCTGTTAATTACTTTAGATTCTTAGGCTAGCATAATGCAAGACATTGGGAACTTTAAGTTTTTATTTGATTGTACTGTTTCATTGGCATGTCAGCTCCTGCAGGGGGTTAATATAATTTGCAATGCTTTATTATGTTGAAATGGAAAGTTTATGTTTTTTGATGAAAATTGCATTTGAAATTTTCATTGTATGACTACAAATGGAATTTGACTCCATATTGCCCGCTCAAAGTCACCTATCAAGCCCATAATGCACTAATTAAGATTTGCACCATGGATTCTCTGATAAACTCAAGCACACAGTGAATTTATATTCATCTATGTTGCTTGCTTCCTAGACTACCATTTGTTGTTTAAACTTGAAACCCAAAGAATGTTAACAATGAAAAGTTGTGTTCTTTTTCTAAATTCAGAAAAAGTGTATTTATTTGGCTTAACCCTTTACATTCATTACATTCAAAAGCTTTAAATGCAATCCAGTGTGTGATACTTTTTGCTTATATGACATTGACCATAATGCTCTTGACATAGAGTCTGGCGGACGAGGTGTACTGGACTGGAACAAGAGGCATGACATCATAATGGGTGTAGCCAAAGGCCTGCTTTACCTTCATGAAGATTCACACAGTTGCATCATTCATCGTGACATCAAAGCGAGCAATATCCTACTTGATGACAAGTATATGCCCAAAATTGCTGATTTTGGATTAGCGCGTCTGTTCTCGGCAGAGGAAACACATGTTAACACCCGTGCAGCTGGTACCAAGTATGTAATCATGCTGCCTGTAATATCTTAATCTACTATCCATGGTAATTCTAGCATTTGAAGTGGAGATCATTCTACAATCCCACTGAGAGTTTCCTGCTGCTTGCTACTAGATTGATAAGATTATAACCAATTTTTTGACTTGGAAACAGTGGTTACATGGCGCCAGAGTATGTCATGCACGGAAATCTATCTACCAGGGCAGATGTATACAGTTTCGGGGTTGTAATTCTGGAGCTGATAAGTGGTCAGAAGAATTCGAACTTTAATCAAGATCCTGAGTCAGCAAGCCTTCTTGAATGGGTAAGAGTTTTATACTGTCGATCTTTAGTGTTAATGATGTTGGGCAAGTAATTTGTGATGCTGTCAATTACGAATAATTTGCCTATATTCCATTATCTTAGTTGGTTACAATACCTTTGTTATACAATATAGTGTAAAAACTTGAATCGAGGTACTCTTAGGAACAATCTGAACACATTTGGCACATTTGTATACAATTATCTTACTGATAATGTGTAACATGGAAGTTAAAATAATAATAGTTTCAGTAGTCACAACACTATCCTTCCCGTTTATGGAAATAGTGAGGAGGTTAACTAAGCAGTTAATATTTAATCTAGTAGAGAGAGAGATGAAAGAATGTGATAATTTTGAGTTTGTAACATAGTGATTGCTCTTTGAGCGTTCACCTTTCTATCTGGACAAAGCAGCAGATTTAGCACTGTTTCACCAAGTAAAAATGGAAAATGATGCAATAAAACTGGGGATAAATTGTATACCTTTTCCTTCTAGTCTTCATAAAGATGCAACTTCTATTGTTGATCTTATTTCTGAACTTTTCACGTACCACACTCAAAACTTCCATTAAGATTCTTGGATTAGTTTAATAAGTACCAGCTATCAAATACTAGACGAAATATTTCAGTTATTGACTGCTTAATGGGTAGCCTTATGGTTTAAACTTTTAATAATCTAAAAGGGACAGTTATGGAGAGACAGATAAATCTGATTCAGTCAAAAAAATTCTTGGAGGTTTTTCAGTTTTCAACACCATTCCTCATCTAAGCTACTTGATATGCTATCCTCAAAGTTACTGCTATTTTATCAGGATTAATTTGTGGAAAAAAGCAATAATGTTTGTTGAGTTGCAAGATAGATATTATTCATTGATTGCTGACCATATGACACTCCTACAATGTAAAGAACCTTCAAATCTCTTTGCAATCTTTTAGCATTGAGCCAATTATATATTTGAGAACATGATTTTTAAATGTTTTAAACTTGGTTTAGGCATACAAGCTTTACAAGAAAGGGAAGAGCTTGGAAATTGTGGACCCATCGATGGCAACGTCGGGTAATGCTGGTCAGATATCAGTGTGCATACAGATCGGCTTGCTTTGCACTCAGACTGATCCACATTTACGGCCCGACATGCGTCGTGTGGTGGTAATGCTATCAAGAAAACCAGGGACTCTAGAAGAACCAACAAAACCTGGATATCCTGGTTCAAAGTACAGAAGGCCTCACAAGCCCCTTGCTCTATCTTCCACCACAGGAACTTCTGGTGATTCCAATTTTAATTCGTTTGGCTCCACAACCAAAACAAACAGCGCCTCTGCCACGACAACCACTTCTGCAAGAACTGATCCAATATCAGATCCTAAAGGAAAACGTCCTATGCGAGAGTATACTTATTGATAGGAGATTTTGGTCATTCTTTTGTGCATAATATGCTTGTGTGATTATATTTCAATACGTTAGCAAGTAGAAAATTACTAGATATGGCAACTGCAGTTGTTTTGTAAACGTCAATAGAACACAATCAAGTCATATCTAGCATGAGGTATCATCATAGATATGGCTGTGTGCAATGTAACTGTATTACAGTTAAGATCATTTTGGTCAGAGGGCTCATCGATTTTCCTGATTCTTTTTTTTTTTTTTTTTCAACCGGCAACGTCTATTCTGCTTCCACTCTCACTTTCCTGATTCTATAGTTGTTGTTTATGAACATTGCATAAATTACCTTTTGTTTTCTTTTTCACATTGCAGTGTCTACAATTCTGGGGAAATTCAGGCTTGTTTGGATGACTATTCTAGAAAATTTTTTCCAAAAAGATATTCCTTCTTGAACTTGTAACCATTTATTAAAATTTTAAAGAGAAGTAAATAAGGGGTTTCAATCTCCTAAATCCAAAGACATCTTCGAGATGAGAAGCAGATGCAGTACGATCCATTGAATTTGAATCTTCATCACAGCTGGGATCACAATGAACATCTCCAGATAATCCACTGCCAAAATTTTCAAAAGTCAAACTCTAGGTCAGCCAACCAATTAAAAATCTGACCCCACACCTCACGTACACCGACTGTACAAGAAAAAGAATGAAGTACTTTTTCTTAATTGCAAAAAAAAAAAAGTAATTTTACAAAGCAGTTAGTTACAATGGCAAATAATCATTAGTTGTTTTGGATTTAGTTCCCGTTCGCATTAATAATATTTATTTTCCTTTTTTTGAATCACTTTTTTGATACATTACTAATTTCAGATGTTTTTATTTTTGTCTCATTTGCATTTCGTGACACCCTATGAATCCAATTAATTGGTACATCACAATTAAGACGGTGATTCGCTTGGAATTTAAAGGGATATTTTGACCCTAGAAAAGTCCCTCATTGAGTTTAGGTTATTTTAGGATTTTCTTTTATTTTATTTGTGCATTTCATTTCATTTAGTTGACATTTACATACAATATTACTTGGGGTTATTCCAGAGAAATTCATATTAAATCAAGTAACTAATTTATTCGAGTGTGAAAAGCTATCCAGGTATCCAGTAGCAAGTCCCTTTCCCTCCCTTTCCTTAAGTCGACTATGAACCCTTCTCTCTATATATTTTTTTCCCTTCTTGTAGACTAGAAGTTATGCAGTACAGGGTTTTTATATTTATGTACTTTATATTGATTTTTATTTCAAAAATTTATCTTTTATCTTCATTTTTACTTTTATTTAGGTTTTCTTAACCTCATAAGAATTTTAGTATTCTAGTTTTTCATATCTAGTATTTTGTTTTTTTAATCCTCCTCTTTAGGATAGAATTAGTATCCTGATGCACTTCACATAGTAGGTGGCAACTTTGTAGTTTATTAATGTCTTATTGTAGATCTTTTTATTTAGGATAGTAACTTCTTGTTCTCCTTATTCCCTACTCCTCATTTATATTGTTTTATATATTTTTTTGGTGGGGGAGAGGGGCCCCGGGGTGGGGGCGTGATAGTGTTATGAAAGGGAAAAAAAAGTTATGTCATGTGACCTCTAAAAAAGATAAGATTTAGCTTGTCTTATGAAAGGAAAAAAAAAACCCGATAAAAAAAAGCCTCTAAACCTTAATAAAAACTCAAGCCGTTTATTATTACAGTATATTGATGCTAGTTTAGCATAAAATGGTGGAGGTAAAAAGTTCATGTGTATATGCAGCCTTACTTTATCATGCCATTTTTTTTTACTCAAATTGGATTAGTCAGTTCAACTGTAATTAGTTCAATCTGATTTGGGACCGATTTATCTGGTTTTTTATTATTTTTTATTTTATTTTATTAATATTTTAATTTTTACAATGAATTTTTTAAATTTTATATTATCACTTAAAATATATGACTTTTTATTTAAATTCAATTCCCTTTAAAAACTAAAAATTGAATACCTAGTTGTTATTGAAGCAGTCAAACTGAAAATTTAGGAATTGGTTCGATTTCGTGTTGATTTTACATTATTTTGAAATATAAATCCATCAATGCACAGACTTTTTTTTTTTTTTTTAAATTCTTACATAATTATGGTCTGGGAATTTTTTCAGTCATTTTGATTTTTTTCCCTCCAATACTGTAAATAATTTATTTGTCTTTTTTTTCGAGTTGCATGTTATAAAATGTTACTTTTACCTTCAGTAGAGGAGTAATAATAAAAAAAATTTTTTACTGAGCAAAGGTAAAATAATCTATCAACTAATATTCAATATCATTTGACTCATTTTGGTGCATTGACTAACGGTCAAATCGACAATTCTTTTGACAATCAATCGACAGGAGCAAGTCACGATAAAATTTTTACAGACGATAAGGTGAGATAAAGTTAAATTAGAGGGGGCAAAATGTAAAGTCATTAAACATTTAACAGAACTAACTTACTCGTAATGTCGGTCTTGACACAGCTTAATTATTGCATAATGACTATTAATCATGCTAAAGTTTTTCAACATGTCTAATTTTTTTTTTTTATCTTGACACAGTTCAATTATTGCATAATGACTATTATGCATGTTAAAGGTTTTCAACATGTCTAATATTTCTTTTTTTTTCCTTCTTTTTTTAAGATGATGATCAATGGTGAAACTCCACCTACCCCAATGGTAATTCGAACTTGGGATCTATAGATCCCGGGTAGAGCATTTTACTAACTAAACTGTGTTTCATTTTTAATATTTCATATTGACAAAGATGTTTTGGAGCTCCTCTCATCTTCTTTGTATCTGGATAGCAAGGGGCTCGTCATTATTTCTGATAGGGCAAGCAGCACTTCTTTGTGTTCCTCCACCAACCACCACAAATAAGAGGGTTTAGGAGGAATGTAATCTCAAATGCATCGTATCTGTTGATAATTTGGAAAGCTAAGATCTGTTTTTCTAATAAAAACATAGCTTGGAAGACACCAAAAAAAAAAAAAAAACTCTTTATCATATAATCCAAGATTTCAAGCGGGAAAATAACTCGGTGATTGCATGCAGTCATGAATAGAATAATAAGGAGTCTAAAAACTTTGAGTGTGTTTTCTTATCTATTTTCTTTAATAATAATTTTTCAGTCATTTTTTTAAGAAACATTTTATTTCGCAAATACAGTTACCTAAAAAATGGTATGGTAATATATTCTTTTTTTGGAAAAACATTTTAAATTATGTTATATATTTTGAGTCTTAATCACGAACATTTTAAAATGTAGATTTCTCTATTTGAAGCTGCTAGCTCAAGCATCCATCTTTGATGAATACAATTATTCTTTTATTTCACCATTCTTTTTTCACATTAACGCAAAACTAAGGTAGCAGAAAAATAATTATTATGTACAAAATTTAACGCGCAAAAAAATCATTATTTCCAACAAAAAAGTTGTAACTAAAATTAATCAAAACAAAAAGGTCTAAAAAGCACTTCATAAACAAAATCATAACTCCTGGAATAAGAATTAAACTGAGTTTGCTTGAGTTCTTTTTTCCATTCCATATGGCTTGCTTTGGAGCAAATCTGCAGTCCATTCCACTATTCATATCCAATTCTGACATCAATAGTGACAAGCAAACCAAGAGGTCAATTCTCTTTTCTGTATGAAAGCTCTTCTTTACTTGTTGGAGCATTCTTCCGTGCTCAAACTTTCTTGTTGCTTGGGCCAATAGTTTCAATATATAACTTGCATGTTTGACACACCACATCAGAGATAGAAGCAGCATATTGTTGGATAAGCACAAGAAAATTGCATAACTTTTGTATGATCACAGAATAATTGAAAGGGTCAATTCTCTAATCTCTCATTATCCATGGATTATCTATCACAAGTCAAAATCCAATTCTCATTGTTCCTTTCAAGTGGTCCTTGGCCACTTTTGAACTTGTGGATCACTACTTAATGCAATCCACATGAATAATTTCAGTTTACATCCTTTCAACAAGATGTCAATTTAAAAATTAAAAAAGAAAAAAGTTAGAGAAATGATAAACAAAAATGCAACATTATATCTTCCTTTGAAAATATGCAAAATATTCATGTGATGCCTCTAGAGGTTTTTGGCTCTTATCTTTTTGGTTCACTTTTTCAAAAGATAAGAAAATTCCAGTAAATGTAAGAAAAAGCGACGCACAAAATCTTACCCCCCCCCCCCCCCCCCCAAAACGACAAAAAAAAAAAAAAAAGAGGCTCGAAAGAATCGGTTAAATGCTATCCCAAAAAGCACAAGAGCCCCTTAGATTGGTCCTACCCTTGAATTAGCCAAGCCATGTTTAGAGGTTAAATCGTGTTTATTTGTCCAATAGTAAATGTTAGCTCCTAGATGCCTCTTTAATTATTGGTTAATCCGTAGTAAGATACGTAATTCTTGAAAGAAAATCGGTCATTTTATGCACTGAGTTCATACGTTCTTTCCCTAAATGGAATACTCTCTCTTTCGTTGCTTTCCTTTTCTCTTTTAGTCCTATAGATGCTGATTGTGAGTGATGAACATACCCTTTATTCTTGGCAGATCAATTATTGTAAGAACCTTTTTTCTTGAAACTTGTCATGTAAATGAGGTAGTTTGGTCATCAATTTAGTTGTTTGATAGATAAGTTTGATCCATCAAAGAATGGAAAAAGAGCGACGGAAATATTACTCAAGCTTGATCTTTTAATTTTTTCGTAAGCTTTATTTAACAAGCCTAATCTTTACTAATTTCGATTGATTTTTATTGGTATTGATTAATTGATATTGATGATGTTTTTGGCTAGTTAGATTGCTAGGATTGATCATAAAGCTGAAAAAGGAGAATTATAATGCAAGACAAGCGTACATATTGATACGCCAAATTGACATGCACTGGCTGAGAAGAGGAACTGATTTATATAACAAAACCCTTTTTTTTTTAAATGTTCCTGTGGCTCCTCAGTCCTCATTTCTCGAGGACAACTAGCTTTGCCATTTCTTTTTGGGCAAATGTTGAAAGCTATACTTTATATAGCTCTATTATCATTTGGAAATCATACTCTAAACAGCCACATTATCAACTAAGAACAAGACATGACATTTCTTGTCAATTTCCAGCCAGGAAAACATGCTTTCATATCCTAACTACCAATCCTCATTAATTGCATGTCTAATAAAAAGATAGAATATGAGTTGTGCTTTTGAGTGCAAAAGCTCAAGCCAATAGAATTATGCAAATACGATGTCCTAATCAATTGAACGTTTAGAAAGAATATGTGGTAGGATATTTTTTGCACATAGTCATTTGGGAAGGTATAATATTATCCTTGAATTTCCTGTTTTTACTTCCTGTTTTTACTCAATATTCTTGTCTCATGGTGTAGAAAGCGAGAAATCATCCGTTCATACTTATATTATTGCTTCATCTGTGACATATATAATCATACATATAAAGTACGTATTGCCATACCGTGTCCCACATTGAAAAAAATTAAATAACATGGACCAATATATAAGTTGAGTTTAAACATTTAAATCTAACTCAAGATATTTATTTTGGTCTGACGAGTACGGAGCCTAAATAATTATATTTGGTTACTGAAACTCTAGGTCGATGCCTGGATTTATGGGCCACGGGTGTAACAAAATAGCATCTGGACTTTGCCTGAGCCTGCAGGTCTTGGGTGTGTTAAAATAGTATTCGTACGAATCTCGTTTGGTTTCTGCATGAGATGAGACTAGGCCAATGGAGTGTGACAAAATGGTATCAGAGCGAATATCGTTTGATTTATGCATGACGTGAGATTGAGCTAGTAGTATTGAACTGCGACTGTGCAAGAGAATGGAAGAACTAAGTAGTTGTGTTGAGTTAAATCTTACGTCGACCAAAGGGTGGAAGTTACTTCTAAAGCTCGTATGAGCAACTTCTAAAATATAACACAACAAAGTGAATAGTCTAAATCATGCACAACAAAGTGAATAGTCTAAATCATGTATACTTTGGGCTTTGCGTCCTCACAATGCCTAACGAGGAGTGAATGTAATACCTTCATCTTACATAAAAAAAAAAACATGAACCAATATATAAATTGAGTTTGAACATTCCAATCCAATTTGAGGTATCCATTTAGAGCTAGCGAGTTGTGGCATGGACCTGCGGACCGGGTTGCAACACATATAATATTCTGGTTTATACAGATAGGTACAAGTACACATAATGTCTCATCATGCAATTTCCTTTCTCCTTTTTAATGTATTGTATTATTTAGATAAGAAGGAAGCATATTACGTGTTTTGTTGATTAATTAAATTGCAATCTATTGGGCAACAAGCAGAGTAAAATATGTGACCTACAAATAATTTTTTTTTTTTGGGGGCAGAGGGTGGTTGATGTATCACTCCCCTACTACTTGATTACCTTTATTTTTATAAATAAATAACTATTTCTCTGTTTTTTAAGCTAAGTATACATTTTTTAAGGTAATAATAAGAAAACATGGACTTTAAACACATTTTGTAGTTTTCTTTTTCTCAGTGGTTAAAAAAATAGCAATGATATATACACTTAGATTACCACAAACAGAATTATATGTTTGAAATGAGCACCGTTCCTAACCAATTTGTTGTGAAAGGTTTAGTACATTATTAGTTAATAGATAACTTTCTTTATAGTAACACCCAACATAACATGCATTTCTTCCTCCAACCCACTCCCAAAAGAAGAGAAAAATTAAAAATGGAACAACATAAAAAAGGAAACATTTAAAGAAAGACATGCAAAGTACCATAAGCTGCAAGTGATAGTCAATTAACTTTGCGTAATGACCATCAAAACTATTTATCAACATCAATGACTGATCAATCAAACAAACAAGCATCACACCACAGTCGTTTGTTTTTCGGTTAGGATACATACACACACACACACACACATATATATATGAACAATAAGTCATCATCCACTCCAGACTAATGAGGTTTCAACTTTCAATATTGTCTCAATTTCACTCAACTCGTTGTCTAATTCCCATTGGCTTTGGCAATCTAAAATGACAAAAGGTAGAGATTCCCAGGAAGGTTCCTAAAAGTCGATGGTCCAGCCAACCAAAACAAGAGAAAAAATAAGACAGTTAATTCCCATTTTGACTGTTTTCGTCCATGTTTTTACTTCGTCTAATCATTCTTTTGACCGCAAAGGCGTTGCGTAATTAAAAACAATTCAATTAATTAGTGTTTCAGAGGCTTAAGATCTATTCCACCCAAAAAGCAAATCTTTGGGGACCATCATATATTACAAACTGGGCTGGCCATAGACACGGGTTTTATGGGATGGTTTGATCTATCTGCAAGTAGCCGATCAATTTATAGTTGTGTTCCCTTTGTTGAAAAAAATATTCTTAAAGAAAGTGTGAAATGAATTTAATTTCTCTTTGAAACTTTGTGGTTTGATCAAAATATGAGATTGACTTTCTAATTATGTCCTAATTAATCGATGAGTAAACTGTTCACTATTTGACAGCACCACACAAAATGGACAAATATGATATAGTATGACTCGCATTAGAGAATAAGGGGCTTCATCTTCCCACTTACAAAATAAAAGTAAATTTGTGCTAAATTCCCTCCTTTTCCATAATGCTTAATATAAACCATGCTTTCCTAGTGATTTTGTAGAAAAGTTACACCTTCCAATCTATATAGCAATATTTTGGATAATATTTACGTGCAAAATATTTTAGATCTTGTCATTAGGATATCCATTATTTTTATTGGAATTTAAAACCCTTCACAATTCAATTCAATTCATGATTGATATTAGGTTTGTGCAAAAACTATAACTACTTGACTAGATTCGAAATTTTGATTATTGTTTTAATCTCTGTTATAATTTCAACACTTTTGAGAGACCTAATATTGTATGCAAATTTGAATGACAAATATCCAAGAGGAGAATGAAATTTTGGCATGTTAGTTTACCCACCTGAGATGAAATATGTGATAGAGATAATAATTCTTAAAATGTAATTTTCTAGATATAAGTGAATGATTCTGTGAAAAGAAACAACTATCTGTATAAATTTAATCAAGATATTAATATGGACAATGGATATTAATGCTAGATCAAATATTATATAACCAGGACAAATTTACTTTATACAACAAGATTACCTTCACAAGTTAATACCAATTTCTTTTTAGTTATTTGTGGGATATAGCTTACTTTCTCGCTCTCCTTCTCCTTCTCCTTCTCTTTCTCCCTCTTCACTATATTTTCATATTCCTCCTCCCCTGCACTGTTCTATTTTGGCTTGAACTTCAATAATTTCCATAAAAATTCAACACCAATATACAATCATATTTACCCAATTCATTCAGATCAACGCAATTTTCATTTTTGTTTTCTTTTTGCAATCTTTTTTCAAAAAAAAAGAAAAGAAAAGATGATAGTGTTAGTGTTTCTGACGTTAGACAAAAGCTCAGTATTAGGCAACTATCGTACTTTAATATTTTCATAGGTTTTCTTGAAGTAAACATTAACACAGTTAATACAGTATAATATGATTTCCTTATGGTAAAGTCAAATAACAAAATATTTACATAGAACCACTACCAACCATAACACATTCAAATGAGAAGCATCAACAAAACATACCATCATAAACATACATGGGAATTAAATGACAAGTGGCAGTATGGGAAAGGGAAAGGATATAGAGATTTCAATATAGAATATACAGGGAGAAATAGATGCCATTGAAGGTTTAGGTTGTTGGGAGGATTATCATTGGTGTAGTTACGAAAGACTAAAAGGCTCCTAGGAGAGGAGGGATCGAGGAGTAGCATGGTGGGGCAAGCAAGACTGGGAGTCTGAGACTCGTGTGGAATGGGTAAAGAAAATTTACATAAGCTTTCACAAAAGAAATGGAAAGAAGGGTCAGGTAACAAAGTAGAAAGATTGAGAGGGAGCACAAAGAATTTATGAGATAAATCAATTTAAGTTGGAAGGGTAATTTCGTCAAGTTAAATAAAATTTCTCTGCCAAGAAAACAATTTCTCTGGCATTAAGACTAGCCACCAAGGAGATTTCTACTTAGCGTGCAAAATTACGCCACTGTTGTTGGTTGACATATCGCACCTTGACGAGACTAAGCAGAAATACATGCTGACATTTTGGGCTCAAATCATAGCTTTCTTCATTTAATCCTCTCGAATTCTTTAGTCAATGATTAATAAATTTCCTCGATCCTTGACTCTGTTACTACAAAGAAATGAAACTATTTTGTTCAATTATTTATCAAAAACTGAGACTAAGTTGAATACACAAAATATTGTTTGAAAAGTACAAATTTGGTTAAAAGTATACAATTATTGAGAGGAGTGATATGCATTGCATGTTTGTTATTGCTAAATATTTGAAGTTTTCATTAATTTGGTATAAAAGAACAAATTGTGTTGCCCTAAATACTAAACTATAGCAGGCACTTAGAAATTTGTGAAAATTCAAGTGGAAAGGCCGAGACCTCTTCTAATCAAAACTCAATTAATCTTGATGTTGATTTCTTAATTGAGAATATATGCCTCCAAATAACATGGAATAAAAGGGTAATCCTTTGAGTTACAAAGCTTAAAAATGAATCTAAATAAATCACGAGGCAAATTCAATGATCAATTTTCCAGTTCTTCATCAAATAAATAAAAATGCTTCTCGCACAAGTAATTAATTACCACCATACACTCAAATGTGTGATGGGGTTATGTTAATATTGATGTCAGTGCCAGTGGACAAAGTCACAAGAAAGAGAAGAAAAACAAGAAAGTGAAGAACTGTCACTACTTTTTTATAGGTGCCCACAGCTTTAAACTTTGAAGTCAACTAATTTAATTTATAATAATGCTGGCTGGACTTCAATCTTTATTTAATAAATATTACGATTGCTTTCCTGATAGGCACCTTATTGTAGTGGGCTAAGTCTTTGTTTATGTCCCATTCAACATACCAAACTTCCACAGAGATAAAGAAATCTATGCCACACTTGTTAATAAAAAAAAAAAAAGTAAGCAAAAATCACAATTTTATTTATTTATTTTCATTATATGTCACAAGGCATATGTGGTATACAATCTATACAACTAAAATGGAAACATATTAAACTATTACACAATTGCATGAAACATCTATACATGCTAGTTTAGTAGTCCTTTTCCTTATAATTTAACAATGACGCTATCTAACAATTTTGTGGTTAATGCAGAAGTAACAACGTGACTTCACTTCACAGGCCTGATGTGAATGGCACCCCAGTTCCAGGAATCCATGAATTTCCGGCCAAAAAATTTCCAACTGAAAATTTTCCGGCAACCGTAGGACTAGTTATAACATGAAATCCTCCCCATTTTACCCTACCACTAGTTCCTGCACCAGTTCCAGTGTTCATATATTCACCATAATACAGGGTGTTTAAAGCAAAGTTGCCACTCCATGGAAGCCAACCGGCTGGATCAATCACCCTGTCTATGTTAGTCCTCATGATTATGGTCCTTGAATATTGTTTCCATGGCCTTCCGAGATAACTTTTGATTGATCCTTGGACTGATTTCAAGTCTGATGATGCTGTGATTCGGGAATTATGGATAATAATTCCAGTGTTTTCATTAGGATCACTTCTTCCTTGAGCTGTGACGGTGTTCTTTTGATTACTCAATGGTCTTCTCAGGTAAATATTGCAGTTTTGGAGAACAACAACTGCGTCTCCAAAGATGAAATCTTGGGTCCCATAGACATCACAATCGCGATAAAATTGGCGCTGGGCATATACATAAAGGGTATCTTGATAGCCTTTGAAGCTGCATCTGAAGAAAACTGAGAAATCCGATCCTGAACGAAAAGCAACTGCTTGGTGTTTTTGAGGTCCTGCTGTGTTTTCAAATGTTATGTCTTGAGCAATGAAACCACTGCCGGTGACAGCTGAGAGAAAAAAAAATGGTGTATTTGTGAGTAAAATATGCATGAATTTGATATTAGTTATCATAATAAGCTGGCAATTACTTTTTTCAAGAATAATATACTAGTTCTCAATTTCTTTGTAATTGACAATTGCAACAGAAAGATAATTTATGTTAATCCTCAAATGGACTACAAAAATATTCGTTAAAGTTTGATTTGGACTAGAGTGTAATAACTTGGCTAGGCTGTCTCGTTACCTGAGACGAAAATGTTTTAGCACATGTATTTCTAGAAATGTTTGACAAGTGACTTTTCGTGGTGCAAGCAAATTATATGTTGTCAAATTCTCAAGTTATAATTGGAAGAGGATTAGATAAAGAGTAATTTCCTAAATTGTGATTGATTGTGAAATTATTCTAAATAAAACAAAAAGAAGAAGAAAAATAAGGAGAAAAGGAGACTAATTAAGGAGTTGATTATTGTATCTATCATCTAGTTGCAAAAGGGTAAAAGGGCAAATGAACGTGACAAGCGAAACAATACGTGGAACAATGACTAACGAAGTGATTTTTGTTAATTTAGTGTTCTTAATTTGCTATATTTAACGTTCAAGTGGGAGCTTGAATGATGAAATGCTTTATGATGAACTCACCAAATGTTGCTGATCGAAAAGTTGTTGTGCCACCACCAACACTTTTACTGCCTGTAACAATTGTTGCATCGATGCCATCTCCTTTGATCATTATATTCTTCATGGTTTTAGTAACCTCAACATTTTCCTTGTAAACACCTCTCTTGATGTATATAACAAATCTTCTTGTACTACTTCTCTTCTTGGCAGCTGCCAAAGCTTCAGCTATTGTTTTGTAGTTGCCAGAACCGTCTTGTGCTACGGTAATATCTGCTTTTATTGAAACACCAGATTGAAGAAGCTTACGATCACCAGCAGAAACCCATTCAGGGAAGCCATCAGAATTGAGCAATCGCCTGCCTTTGATTTGTTTAGTAAGTGCAGCAGCTGATGTTGCAGCAACATTCTTGTTGATGGCAAGTGAATTGCTGAGGTGTTTTGAGAATTCAGTGACAAGAAATGGGAAGGACTGAAATTGAGAAGACAATTGAAAATCGATAAAACCATTTTGGCAGGTTTGATGATTTGCAATTGCAGCACTTAACCATGTTTGAGCATCATTGAAGTTGGATGGGGAGGCAGAATTGATAGACCGGTTAAGGTTATCAATGGTATCTTCATAGAGCTCTACACAATCAGCCCAAGCAGACTTGCTTAGCTGATTGAATGAGCTAACATCCATGGTGGAGATGAGGTTGTAAACATATTGAGCTTGGGAGAGAGTGAACGTAAGGGCAGCATCTCGAACATTGAAGGGGTTTTGATCAAGTATTGTTTGAGGTGATTTTGTGCTGATTGTGAGAGAATTACATAGGTCTGGATAGGGAGTTTGGCTACAAAAGGATGATAATGTTGCAGCATTTGCCACCCCATATGATACAACAATAACGTGAAGACTTAGGAATGCAAAGATAACTAACTTATCCATGAAGAAACAAAAGTTTTTGGCCTCTTTTCTGTTTCCTCTTTTTTTAACGGAGTATTAATTTCTCAAATTTTGATGATGTTTATGCAAAGGTGGCTAAATGAGGTCCTTTATATAGGCAAAAAAACTTGGCTTTGTTGGGCACACAATTGTGATTTGTAAGGTAAAAAAAGAAAAAAGAAAAAGAAAAAGAAATATTTCGACGCGTTTAAATCCAAGGAAATGTCCCGGGCCATGCAAATGATGCGTACAGATACAGAGAGAGAATATTGGGGGTGATATGGTAGTTTTTGAATGACAATTTTGGGGTTTGCATGAAGCGGCTAAGATACGCCAATTGGTTATGAAAACACGCCATTATTATCTCTTTTTTTAATTTTTTATGTTTTAATGTGTGGATAGGGTACTGGTGATAAAATTTTTAAATGGATCCGGTCCACGCCCTACCTGTAGACGTTGTGGTTTAATAAAATCACATAAACATCATTACATCAATTTTTATGTCACTATGAAAAATATTTAGATGGATCGAGTCCACAGGGAGCCATAGACCCATTGGTTCAAAAGTAGCCACGCCGTTCATATGGTGGGCCATATGGTGGGTCATATGGTGACATCGCGAATTCTGGACCAATGAATCTACGAGCACTTAAGTATTTTCCTATCAATATATATTATTATATTTATATGACACTATTTTAAATTACAAGGTATACGGGTGAAACCATAGACCCGATCCACTTAGGAATCTCTCGATACTTGAGAATTCAATTACAGGTTCTAATTCAAGTGAAAAAAGATGTTTGAAAATTGAACAACCGAACAAAGTCAATGCGCTAACAGCTTATTTTTTCTTTAAACCCGCAAACCATGAAGCTTCCGTGCAGTCGGCATTTAAACAGACAAAAAGCTAACGAACAATCTCAACTCCTAATATATGAGCCACACGCATCCATGATAATCATTTGATCACGTAGATAAATGTTTTATATGTATGTAAGTTCTATATCACGGCTTCAAATCCTCTGTGTGTGTATATATATTTGATTATTTTAATAACAAATTATGTCGTATTGCGAATGATACAATTTTACATTAAATATAATTAGACACAAAACAAATTAGACTAGAAGATTTAGAATGCCTATCACGAGTGTCTAATGAATACTAGTTAGAAGGGTTCGAGTATTAGTAAATCGAGAAAATGTCTAACGTAAGGGAGACAAAAAATGCGAGTATATACCTTTATATAACGATATGTGTGAGTTTGATTTACATTCATTAAGTATTCGTTAGAAATATATTTTATGCAAATGTGTGCATAAATACGTATTATGAACTTTCAAACCATTCGGCTGATATGTTACGTGGCTGTATCTATAACAATATATGAATAATGCCCGCGGTTTTGACTTCTCTTTTTCAGTAACAAGATAATTGATTACGTATTTACACGGAGGAATAAGAAATTGAGGTGACGTGAAAACAATGATATGAACATATTCGATATCAACTCTGATTAGTGTAAATTAAATGCTGATAGATAAGCTCCCGTAGAAAAAATAAAGAAAAAACCATTAATAGATAAGCATGCAGACTAACTAATATTTTATACTAACAAACTTCGATGAATAATATAGTAGAAGTCTAATAGTGAATGCCCAATTACTTTGCAACTTTTGTACCAAATCTATGTATAAAAAAAAGGTCACTAGGCTTATTAGTGGTCAAGGGAAAGCTCTCAAAGCCCTCTCTATGTCAAGGTTAGGAGTTTGAATCTAAGCCTTGACATTTAGAGAGAAGGGAGAAAAATTGGATAGAGTTGGAATCGAAAGGTCACACATTTCAATTGTATGTGGTAAACAGTTTAGAGTCTCACTTAATATAATATTGGAAGCCTCACCCAATTTATGTAACGTAATATACATTTAATACAAATTTTTAATGATAAAAAAGTGTATTAAGAAAAATCTTGGAGTACTGAGAACTATGTGGTTAGCATGAAGGCAAGAAATCTGGGCAAAGATTACCAAATAGACACGAAAAGACTCGTGAACGCTTAACTCCCCTTAATTTGAAACTGATTTTTAAGTGGCCTTTTCGTTAGTTTAGGTGAAGTGATATGTATAGTTTGGCAAATAGGCTTTGCCGTTGAGTTCTTCTGTTGCCACTTGGTTATTTATTTGTGGATGGAGTCCTTTGAAAATTATGCCAGATGTCGTGGCTCAGCAAGTAAGCTAAGAGCACTTCATGAGTCAAATCATGGGGGCACTTCTTGTTTTGGAACTTCACATCTGGTCTGGGATTTATATTGAAACGACAATTTGGGGGCACCACTCTCGAATATGCCTTTAGCCCTTAAGCATAGAATAATTAATCAGAAAAAAATTTTTTTGAAGCTAAAGCTCCCTAGGTATACGTATTATATCCAACATATATGGTTTTATTTTTTAAGCTTAATACATTGAGGTTTTGATTGTTTCATATAGTCGGTATTACGTAATAGTATAAAATGATTGGTGTCACATAATACATAATTAATCAATTTACAAAAAACTTGTAAAAAAATATCTACCTACTCATAGCGTAAACCATTTGCAAAACACTTTACACCTCCTCTCTTATGAGACACAAATTAATCTACATTTTTTTTTAATGATTAATCTACAGGTGTTAGCATGTAAATTTAAAGCAGCCCCGTGAGTTCATTAATTAGCTAGCATTTGCTTCACAAATGTAGCTTTTCTGCTTTATTTGACTTGACTTTCTTGTAATTTTATGCACACCCTTGAGCTTCCAGATGTCGAAACTCTGAAGTAAAACAATTAATGGCCGATCAAACTACAACTTCAAAACTGAAAATTCTCTGCTTTGGAAAGTTTTGCTTGAGTTCTTTAAAGAACTATATCTGTTCTCATTATCTTCTTGTAATTCAGGAAGTGTGAAATATTTGTTTGGTCAATTTCAAACATCTTGAACAGGGCTTAGGTTCAGCCCACAGACTTTCTAGTAGATTGGGGCCTTCTTGACTTGGACAAATGTGACTTAATTTACAGCAATTACTCAAAGAATTGACAAAAATCAGGGACAAAATTGTCAACAAGACAAAACAGTGAGAAAAGAAAATATGCTGTTGACCAAAAATATTCCAGACAACAATAAATGACTACAGGTCATAACCGTGTACAAGTTGTTCTTTCGATCTCCAACTGCATGGAAGATCGGTTGTCCTAGGAAGCAAAGCAAAACTACTAGAGAATGTCCATTAGTTCAATGGGTTTCCATGGAGTTCTCAAAATATATCTAGTTGTAAAAAAAAACTGAGTTTATTACTAATTAATTTAATCTCTCATATTTAATATGTTCATAAAAAAAAATGGAGGAAAACATAATTGATTGTTATCACATGCTAGAAATATTTGGTTAGATGGAGGACATGTTCAGCTTTGCATCTTTTGGGTTATAAAGAAGATGCTACCTGTTAATCACCAAAATTTGACTTTTACACACTTATTGCAAAAATTGAGTTCTAATTGCGGAAATTTAATATTTCATATAAGAATTTTCTTTTGTTTTTGGTTCTTTTGGGACTTGTAGTAGAACACTGCTTTAGGTAACCTCAGGACTAGAAGTTTTCCAAAAATATCATGGTAGTTATAAGACATTTTCGATATCAATTAGGTTATTATGCTACTATTTTTTGTCTCTACCTACCTTTTTCGTACTCATTAGCATTTTTCACGACACCATTTCGTGTTAATTCGACTAAACTTATGTGATAATATGCTAAACCTAAAAATAAAAAACTTTACCATATATCAAAGATTTTGGAATTTTGGTGAAAACAAGAGTTAGTCTGGTGAGAATGGTAATTTTTTCTCAAGAAAAAATATTTGCGTTCGACTCTTTCTTAAGGTTACCGATCCCCCAAGTTACTAAGAACTAATAAAAAATAAAGGAAAGAAAAAGACAGAAGGATCAATACATGAGAATGTGAATTTGAGTGTTTTGTTAAGAAAATGTTTCTGTATCCTGTAAGCTTGTAAAACAATTCTGCAATCACACATGCAACAGGGATATTAGCCTTATTTATTTATTGATCCATTAGGACATTTAAGCAACTATTAATTAGATTACATGCAATTGGAGACTGCGTCATTGGTTCAATTAAACAAATTCATTATTAAAATTTTATTATCAGTGGCAGATGAAAAGTTGCTGTCTCCAATTTAATAACATATAGAAAACAAATTAGTAATACGTACTCATATTGTGAAAGTGTGATGCTGTGAGAAAGTTGCTTTGCTGCCAAGGCAGTCCTTGGCACCAAGGTCATTATAATTTGATGTGCTCCTCTGCTTAGATACATGCATTACATTTGCGCCCTGTGCTTAATTTATAGATTAAGTATCACCTCTTGCAAAAAAAATTTAATTTAATTAAAGAGAGTTATTAAAATATTAAGCTTGTATTATTAAGCATTTAATGATGATGATAAATAGTCAACATTCGATTATGTCACACACTATTGTGGCGGCTTAATCACCTCATATTTGAAATGGAAATTGGAAAGGTAGTGGATTGAGTTAGTCTACCTTCAATACATTATCAAATATTTTTGAATAAAAATCTTCCATTATTTCGAACAGAAATGGTTAAAATCTTTATTGACAAATAGATTCGATTTTTACCTATTCTTTCTCTTTTTTTTCTCCAATTGGACTTGACTATTATCAAATGATCTGCTTAATTTTCCATCTTTGTTTTTATACCAAAATTGTTTTACGAAAGAAAAAAACTAAAAACTTTTATATATAAGAGGTATTAATGCTTTTTCTGATCTTTTTTGAGGGAATGTATGTGTTTATATATAAGTCAGTTTTTCTTTTGGAATCTCAAAAAAAAAAAAAAAAACATTCTAATTTTCTATGACATTGATCCCTTTTGAAAAGTTTGAAGGCTTGAAATTTTTATTCATTAGTTTGAAGGCTTGAAATTTTTATTCATTATTAGAAGTAATCGAGGACTGCAGGTCATGAAGGTTACCTTAGTCACAGAAGTAAATAAAGAAAAGAAAAGGACAGTCCATTATTTATTATTACTTAAATGGATCAGCTAACGGGTCTTCTCAAATTTTATGTCTATTTAATTAAGCAAATTAGACTGAGAAAGGAATAAGTAGTGCTTTCCCTCATCCTATATCAGTCAAAAGCATTATTTGCTTAGCATTTTAATAAGGGACAAATTGTTACCAAGTCTACATTTGAATTTGGGAAATTTTGGATTTGAACGGATTATTATTATTTTTGCGTTGTTTTACCGGGACACACAATAATATTCTATGCTTGTCTTGAAAAACTTTGTTGGGATGGAGTACATTTTTCAAAGCAATGATTCGGATAATAAAATATGCTCAGTCCTGAACTTTGCAAAACTCAATTTAAATTCTTTTTAAATAAATAATAATATTATTGATGGTATTATTAATTGTGCACTAAAGTATATTCCAAATGTTAATTTTGCATGTCAATAAATAATTTAAATTATTAATAAGTTCCAATGTAAAAAGGTGGTAATTAATAGTAATTGTACTTCTTAAATGGAAAAAAGAAAATCTCAAACTTTCAAAAACCAATATTTTAGGAGGAATAAGCGTATATTCACTGCTTTAAGAAATATATATTCATGCAGAAGAGAAAGAAGAACATGTTACCATTCCATATGCTTATGTATTAGTTCAAATTCTCAGTTTTAGTTTTTTCAGTGCCATTCCAGTGCCATTCACCAGGGACTGTCACCTTACATTTACACTTACCACACTTACCACACTATGATAGTCATCTAATTTACCTTAAAGTGTGATAAGTGTGAATCCAAGGTGGCAGTCCCTGGTGAATGGCACTGGGGTGGCACTGAAAAAACTGACACTAAAGATCTGAACAGCTTATGTATAAGATTTTTAGAAAAATAGAAAATAGTTTTCTTTTTCAATTTTTAATGAGGGAGAAAATTGTATTATGAACCCCCACGATTTAGGATGCTGAATAATTGTTGAAATTGTTCATTTTGAAAAGGGGGATGAGAATCAAAGTCCTAATTTGTCCATGTACAATTCGGGTCGTCCCTATGAACAATGCACCTTTCTCGGCCTTTGGGCTAAGAGCGTAAGGTCAGCTGTATGATTTGTTATCATTAGTTTCTAGTTTGGGTCATCGGCCCACATTAAATTGAATATTCAATTGGGTAAAGCCTACAACATTGTTCCTTCCTCTTTGGGCTAATCCTTTCACTTCGATTGAAATCTTTCTTTATTTTTTTAATTATTTAAGCACCTCAAGTGCATGAAACTAGTTTCTTTTTAAAAAAAATAATATGAATTTCTACCTCTATCATAAGTGGGCTGGCCACGCTCTTTAGATGATTGACAAGGAGAACAAAAATACAAATCAAAATTGGATTAAAAAAATTAAAGTTAATGCCTAAAATCCCTATTTGGTGAATTAGGCCTAGGGCCCAAGCCGGTTCAAAACTCATTTATTCATTTGAATGAATAGGGTAGGCCAAGATAGGCAAGACTTAACATCACTCCAAAATCCAAACTAACATATTTGAGGTGTACATGCTAAGGCAATAGACAGCCCATAATCCAAACAAAATTTCTTGATCCAAAGTAGGAGAATTGGATGCATGTTAGAGTCCATGGAGAAGAAGACGTACCCCAAATAAAGATTTGGGCCTCCCAAGTGCCCTTTCCCACAAGTTGGTGGCCATAATTTAATGTGGCAAAATGGATAGCTGAAATATGTGCCTATGTGGACAAAATTTGAATTGAAAAACACAAAAAAACAAGATGATTTTTGGAGAAAAATTAGTTACACCACAATCTTGGATGGTTATACCAAAATGCTAAGAAACGAATTGATGGGGAAAATTGGTTATACTATAATCCTGGACAGTTATACTAAAATACTGAGCAATTATACTATCCCAACTTGTGAAAATGGCAAAGGCCAAATTGCAAGTCCCCGGTTATGGAATTTAATTGAGTGACATGATGGTAGTTAGCATAGGGGGTGATATCAAATTTTCCTTTCAAATATGGAATCAGACTTGTTCTACCACCGTCTGACATATTATCAATTTCAAATCAAGAAAATAACAAGAATGATGATATTCGGTGATGCTTTCAACTTTTAAGATTGATGCGAAGGGAGATGGGCTCCGGTTCGATCAATTTAGAATCATATTTTGTCATAAACACTTAATTTGTTTGCATTCAATTTCCAAGCATTTTGTGCATAAGGGACTCAAATAATTTGTGGATACAAATGGACCCAAGATATCACGTCTCAAGCATCTATCCTCCCACAATCATGTACTGCTAAAACCATTTCTGCTGGCATATGTTGTTGAGGTCTGAATGAACAGATTGTCTCTTGCGTGCATGCATACATGATTTGTATAATATTGAGGACCCACGAATACTATAGAGAAGTGCAAAAATTTGAAACTAAAAGAAACTTTTTCCATGGCTTATGCAGAAGAATTGTTATCGCTGTCTCTCTGTCCAAATTGTCACTTCCCCTTTTATATGCCGAATATATTGTTACGTGTTTCCTTTATCTTTCTCTATAATTCAACAGAAAAAGGGGAAATAAGATACTATATTAGTAACCATATTATCCAAACCTTGAAAAAAAAATAAAAAGCTTGACTTATTAAAACGGAAATTCTTGTTTTTTTTTCACTCGAGCATGTACGTATATATGTATGTATAGACACATATTTTAGAAGTATTCGACGAATAAGGGACGTAGATTTAATCCCTCGCATATACAGGTTTTTGTACATATACTTCTTTCATAATGCACGCAAGAATGAATAGCACAATATAACCAAAAAATCCTTTAAATAAACTTAGGTCTTAATCGCACTCATGCACGCCTCACGCTCTTGAGATTGTGGAATCTACACCTCATTTTATGGTACCCTTGATCACCACACTGGTCATCAAATTAATATGAAAACAAACAACGGAAAACTTTAATTATAATAAAATTGATTTGCACGTAAGATCAGAGCTAATTGTCAGGGCTAATAATCTTTTACCTCCTTGAAGCATTGGAGTTTGGTAGTTTAGTGTGCATTTTAAACATATATCTAAGCCTCTAATTTTTTTTTGGGGCCCCTTTTGACCAATTATCTGAATTCTTGGATCAAGTTCTGTAATTATTTTGTGAATTCTTGTAGGTTATTTGTAGGGTTTCTAACTTTTATTAGAACAGGAAGATAAGGGTACACAAGTGAGGTCAGCCCCTAGTCTATTACACAAAGACAAAACACTAATTCTAATCTTCATCGTACAGTAATTTCTTATCTTATACATTAATGATATCCTTATCGACCATTTCTAAGTCTAATGTTGCTCAAATACACAATTTGTGCTTAAGGTTTAGCGTTTAGCTATTAGTTAGTTCTAAGTGGTAAGAAACTAAAGCTTAGGTATCAATACGCAAAAAAAAATTATTGTAAATGTAAATGTATGATACAAAAGCTCGACATTCCACTACTTCCTATCGAGTTATCAAAGGGTAGATAGAGTCATACTGTTGATATTTTTTAAAAAAAAAAAGAAAATAATTCCACTGCTTCCTGGTGCAAAGCAGCATTAGTTCCTCTCTGTTTAGTTCAAATTTTATCATGTGCATGTGGCTAAATCAGATAGAAAAACCGACAGGTAGAAAAATTGACCATATCTCAATTGAAAGGAAAATAAAACAGATCCTAGTTTTTTGCAGATTCCTACTCATCAAATCAGATTTGGTTCAGCTCTATAATTAGGTAAACAAATATTAGGTGAACAAATTCAAGGGAAGTATTAAATTTATAATTAATTACACAGAGTTATTATCTTGTCTATTATTCAAATTGATTAGCAAATCAGAATTTGGCTGTTTATACGTCATCTTGTGCTTGATTTGAGACACAAACCAGACATATATATCTTCAGGTACAAGGATAATCACAATAATTGGGTAAATATTGCAAAAAACAGAAAAAAAAAAGTGATCGTGAACTCTTAACGTAAGAAAACTGAGGACAACTATTCACGTGAACTGGTGTCTGGTTGAAAGCTAATCATGATACATGCATGCTGTTTAATTTGCTCTCTAACCTATAAAATATGGTATTATAACCATCTCTTATACCAATAATTCACTTTTGGCCTGGCTCTAAGAAATCATTCTGTTGTGTGTCGGACTCCATTTAAGTTTTTTTTTTTTTCGTTTTCAATTTTTTCTTTATAGCATATATATATAAGTAACACCAACAATAAATAACATGTATATAGGTTATACTACAACTTTCTTTTCCCCTTTTTATTTCATTTGACTAACGCTTTGTTGTGACAATAAAATGTAAAAATAAGTAAGTTACGCTTAATCCTCTTGTACTTTAACATGAGTAAAATTTTGCATCTGGGACTTTTGTTTGCACACTAACGGCAACTAGTCAGAAGTATAAATGGTTTTCAAGACAAAATTATTCCTGCAATTAAAGATGTTTATTTTTTTCCCCATGTTTCTATTGTTAGTTTACCTAGCAACCAATTTCCCATTTTCAGTTAGCTTGTCACTCCATCCTCCAGAGGTAAAAGTATATCTCCCTAAGTCCCTTGATTTCTAACCCCATTTGATTTATATGAGCAGAGAAGAAACAGAAAAAGAAGAAGCAAATGGGGAAAAAAAAATGAAGAACGTTCGAAATGCAAGGGCCTATTGTTTTCTATAAATACTAAATGGGATTAATTGCTGATAAAAAAATGGGTAGGGGCAAAAATGATAATGTGATTAAGGATCAGGGGATTGAGGTAGGAGCATCTACTTCATGTAATAAGCAATAGTTTTAAACTCAGCCGGAAGGCATAACCAATTTGATTATTGATTTTGAATAGATCAGTCCTTCTCAATTTGCAAAAAAGGTTGGAAGAAAATTTTTGGCCGATTCTGATATTTTGAGAATATCTCTGGGTCAACCCACAAATTATTCTTGGTTACACCGATGAAATTGTTTCATCGGTTATGGTTCAAATAACAAAGAATGGTTTGTACAAGTAATTTTTTGGAGAAAATAGAAAATTTCATTTAGGAAAATGATAAATCACAACCTCTCTTCATTATCTATTGTAATGCAGCAAAAACTTGCATATATTCTCCAATGTGGTTTATGTACTTCTTCTATGAGCAATTGGTTTGGTTAACCAAAATTGTATCGTCATGAGTTAACAAGCAATATTCATTTTGGCACTGTACATCCCTTTTATGTTTCTAGATTAATAAAAAAAAATAATCATGATTGCTTCAGACAAGATTTCTAAACTACCTCCAACCGTCAATGATGCTTATAGCTTTATGAGAATGCATGTAGTAGAAAACATTATGATTCACATACAAGATTTTACCTTTATCTTGTAATTGAACGCAAAATCTACTACTTTAACAGGAAAAGATCCTCATATATTCGTTAAAATTCACCAACTCGGTAAAAATTGATCATGAGAAATCATTGATCTGTGGTGAATGATTATTCGCAGCAAAAGCATGGAGGCAAATTTAGCATTTGTATTGAGACTTGTACCCTAATCCTTGAAAGTAAAACTTCTACCGATGAACTACAAATCTATCCAGATGCATGAAGGGATGAAAATTTAGCCCCTCCATCGAGGAGTCAGTTGGTTTTGCAGTTAAAATTTTGCTAAATTTTAAGGTATCATTTTAAGACCAAGAACATAGAGAGGGTTGTAATATTATTTTGTTCACATACAATATGAAAGCTTTATCGTACAAGCAATCATCATCGTATTACAAGGACAGGTATTCTTTTTATTGTATCAATAGTATCATGGAATACTACAATTTGCCGATTGTTGGCCCACTTGCTTTAGTTTTGAAAGGAAAAGGTTAAAAGGCAAGCCTACTTTTTAGGTCCAATCCTGTGCCTCGCAGACACTTCTCAAGCTCAAGATGGAAAAGAAAAAAAATATGCAATGTTTGTTCCATGGCTGTTTTAAGCCTCAAGAAATTGGTAAAGAATAAAAAATGTAAAAAATTTGTCATCAAGCTTAACATTGAGACATCAAAGAGTCCTAACAGTAACAAGCCAAGGAGGCCTCCATTTGGATTTTTCATTGTCCGCATAGCATAACCATAAAGATGGACAAATTCTTTCCATTTAAAAGAAGCAAGTTATTTCATTAATTTAGTTGGAGTGACTATAATTAGTTTCTGTTCCATGGTGTCATATTAGAAAATTTACCAAAAAATTCAGCTTATGTTAGAGGCATGAAATTTAATATTTATAACCATTTTGTCATAGAATAAGAAAGCAGTGATTTTTCCCCAAAAGGTATGGAAAAGGAACTGTAATGAGCCAAACATTTGAAGTTCAATTATCCCATGCATATGCATAGTTAAGTTTTGTCAAATGTTACTCCCTAAAAACTAAAGTTTGAGTTGGATCCCCTTCCCCTTTCACCGAATTGTCAAAAAAAAAAAAAAAAACTAAAGTTTGAGTGACGTGATCCCCAATTGGAGGTTGACAATCAACTCCAAATCAAAATACACAAGGCAGAAAATTGAAACAGAAAAGAACCATGAGGAGAGAAAGAAAACGAACAAAAACACAGCATATTTCGATCATGAAGAATTGCTGTGGTGGCGATTACCTAAAAGGAAATAAATTTTTTTTGAAGATTAGTAATAAGTTTTAGTTCAATTTACTACTCTTTTAAAAATTATTATATTTTGTTGACAGTTATGATAATGAAAAATCGCCGAATTATTGTATAACAAACCATACTTTACTCGTTGTTCTTTTGTCTTTTCAGGTCAAAATTTTATGACCCACTCTTTATGATTTTTTCGCTTTTCGGCGTTCAGATAAAGAAACTGTAAATTTTACAAACGGACGAAAAAATTGAAGAGCTTGTGAGAGTCTAATCAATAATCATAGATCTTCTCGTGATTACATGGCTAATTACTCATCTCAATTCAAAGACAACAACCCACAAATTCAAACAAAAATTAAACTTAAACTACAATTGCAAGAAATATACAATTAACTCATTTTCAAATCAACTCACAAACTCAAGTTCATTAAACACCCTAAGAAATCTAAAACAAAATACATTAAACACCCTAAGAAATATAAAAAAAATAAGAATTCAGTCCCTCATTTTTTTTTTAATAGCAATTCTACATTTTATTTTGTTATTTTTATGCCACAAACTTCTCATTGGACCTACTCTGTTCATACCGTATTAGCAACAGTATTAACCAGAGCAAGAGCATTACTAGTCACAGCTTCAACCTTCCGTACCCGATCGAAGACGTCCGTTTTCATGGGCCCATCAGAAACACCATCAAATCCGTCCGTACACGTGTCCTCGTTCGTCAAGGCAGCGCTCATCCACGTCTGAACATTGCTCATTTGGAACCTAAAAGTCTCGCCGGTGCCAGCCACCAGATGCCGCATCTGATTCAACGAGCCGCGGAGCTGGTCCACGGCGTCGCCGAAGGAGGAGAAGCAGTCGTGAAGAGCTGCTGCAGCTCGGTGGTCGGCTCCGTAGTCAGCTTCTTTGGAGATTTTGGAGAAGAAAGATGCTGCATTTATGGCTTTGGAGAGGCTCACGGATATCGCTACGCGGGCTAGCTTAGAAGGGTCCCGTTGAACGGCGCTGGCGTAGCCGGAGAGGGAGTGGAAGCATAGTCTCGGGTAACGGGTGGATGCACAGCTGTTTCGGATGAATTCGGTATCGCCTTTCGTGGGGTAAGTGGTTGTGGTGGGGTTGGGAGAGGTGGCGGGAGTGGAGGCCGAGGTGGTGATGGTGGTGGGGTCAATGAGAGAATGGTGAGATGGGTGGGTCAATGAGAGAATGGGTGGAGGTTGGGTGGTGGAGGAGGAGGAGGAGGGTGGCGAGGAGGAAGAGAGGGCGGAGCGATGGAGGATGTTGCGTTCTCATTTGTAGTAGTAGTAGTAGTGGTGGTAGTATTTAGTTTTCTTGTTTCTGAGGTTAGAAATTCGAGGCAATATTGGAAAAAGATTTCTGGTGGTGTCTTTTCTGGTTGAGTTGTGGGGTTTAAGTAGACTCTCGTTCTTAGTTCAAAAAAAAAAAAAAAAAAAAAAAGTAGACTCTTGTTTTAGTGCAAAATGACATTAATAACCTCCCTAATTTTTTGGGATTTTTTTTTTTTTTTTTGAGTAGAGATGAGGAGCTGGGGGTGGGGCTGGACTGAATCTTTCTTTAACAAGAGAAAAAAAAAAAAAAAAAAAAAGAGAGAAAAAAAAGGTTAGAGAAGAAACAATTTCAATTCTTCTTGTGGCACATGTTTGTATGATTGTGTTACTGTTAGTGGTGTGGGACTTTCAAGGGTGAATGTTTCATAATTTCCAATTTTGTGAAAGTTTGACTTTTTAAAGATCGCATGTGCCAGAACTTATGATTGCAAACTTGCGAAATTAACAGCCATCACTTCAATGTTTATGACGGACGAAATCAATTAGATGCATAAAATTCACAATGGTTTTGGCTAAAAACCCGCAAAAATGGATGGAAAAGGCTCTTCTATTTCTTAAAAGAACATACAACGGCCCCAACTCGAGAAAACTAAACAACGACCGAGAGAGAATATTTTAAAGCCCTGGTTGTGACTTGGTGATCGTCAATTACAAGCATAGGATCCAAATGCAACCAACCTAACTAACCAATCAAACCAAGACACACAGCCAATAAATTAACAAATATACGTATTTTTTTCTATATAGCATCCTTTAAACCAATGTCATCAAGCATCTTTTCAATCTCTAAATTTTTCCATTTCCATCCGTTTGTAAAAATGTCTATGCCACTTATTCTTCAATCCTATTTTACAATAATCAATATCAACCTATATGTTTCGAAACAACTCACCTGTGAAGTGATACATGATATAAATATACTTACTATGCCTGGAAAGATTTAGATACTTGAACGAACCAATTGTCAATTTACTATAATAATAAATTTTCTAGGATTATCCTGCTTGTCTTTTAGAACACCAAGCAAACGATATGACACAGTATCTAACTAGCACTGATGAAGCCTCTACCGTGGACAATGCTCGTTGCTTCTTAGAGCTCTCAAAAGACACTCTAAAACAAGTGAAATATGCATAATATGAAGTATTTTTTTTTGCAACTGCATAACTCTCCAATCACGGTGTATATACCCTCAAAGCTCAACTGGATCATTGCTTAAATTTAAAAATCCATCTCCCTCAGTACCTAATCAAGCCACTATATGCTCTTGAACAAATTATTCTAACTCATATGCCTATTGAAGGATTATCATCTATTTCTTTTAAAAATTATACTCCGCCTTGTTTTTAAATTTTGGGATTGAATTAGTAATATTTGTGAGTGTCATGGCAGTAATCAGCACAAGTCAAGTACCACTTTAATGAACTATCAATACTAACGAAACAACCAGATCTACGTAAGAATTTTGTCTTTTAGGTTTTATTTTAAGATACATAATCGTCTTTATAAGTTTAACTATTTTATTTGTTTTGTTAAAGGAAGAAATTTGTCCGGCCAGTTACTTGAGCCGAAGTAGACAAAGAAAATCATAGCAAAATAGAAGAAACAAAAATTCCTACGGATTTAATTTTTTTCCTTTTTCTGGTTGCAAAGTCATTATTACATCATACTATAATACTCTTATATGGAATGCTTGACGAACTAAATTATTTTACAAATAAAGTATAATTTAACACGGCCAACCTATTTTATTAACTTTGGAGTGTGAAATTTTTTATTGGAAAGCAAACGACATCAGCTTTCGAGTGTAAAGCTGAATACAAAAATTGAGTTCTGTTGAACTCGACTCTTTAGCTGCAAAAAATATGGCTGTTATTGCATTTTTTATGCACATGTTAAATTATCAATTTATGCAGTTACTCATTTATTTTCTGCTTTTTCTAACAATCTGCCTAGTTGGCACTAGTTTATTAGGATAAAGCTGAATTATGCAACTAATTTTCAGTTGACTTATACATTGATTACAGGAATCTTTTTATCACAAATAGTGAAATTAACAGAATCAATTCACTGATTGTATATATCTTTATCCCCTTATAATTTTTAAAACTCTCATGGATAGATGCATAGCATAGTATTTTATTCGATGAAGATAATCAACTTTTTTAATAAGTGAAAATATCATCAAATAAAAATGTGCACTTTTACTGTTCTACATGAATGGTACCTCACTGCACATTTCGTTTTTTTGCAAGTACATTAAGGAGAGGAATATGAAGATAAAACCCTTGAATATAGAGTACAACTAACTCTTGTTTAAGTTCATCTGCCATACATATCTGCGGATTAGTACCTAAAATTTGCAATATAACCTACTAAAAATTCTAAATTATGATGTATTTTAACTTCAAATTATTGATTTAGTTTTTTAGTTGTAATATCTCAATCACATAATCGAGGAATTGTGGATGCATCTTGCTAGTCTGTTGATTATAAGCATGATAAAAAAATCCTGCTTGTTAAGTTTACTTTCTTGTCTCTTCATTCAGAATTTTGATTGAAAATTGAAAATGAATGGAATGATTTTTTTTTCATTAATGATTGAATTTTTGATATGATAAAGAATGCAATAATCATAAATATGCAATGCTTGAATTAGCACTACTAGTTTAGTTGCTTGTCCGAGAACTTTGTGCAACCTATATCCTCCAAATTGTCGGATTATTCTAATCTTGAAGCGGATGAGATACAGCCATCAAATCAATTTTGGAAAGTCATTGAAATTCCTCAACAAAGCCAAACACTCATTGCGTGTTGAGATATATAAATACCGTACGTGATAAAATTAGTAGTAAACTAGGGTTTCGTCACACTGATATTGATGTATGTATATGAAATATTTATTCAGCCTAATCCTACCTTGACGGAAAAAAAATAATTCCACATTGATATTTAGCAAAGAACGTTACTTGATTTGATAGTTCTATATTTCAAATTCACACAACTTCAAAACTCGTTTTGGGAAGAAAACTGAAAATCTCAAGTAAAGTGCGAGATTGAAGTGTAAAAAATTATAACCCAGCATTTCTCTTCCCCCCAAAACCTTCAATTCTGAAGTATTTTCTTGTCACTAAATCAAGACGTCAATAAAAATATCATTTATGGATAATTTAGCACCAATTGTTGTACCGTTTTAGTTACTAGAACAAGAAAAAAAATCATATTATACATAATAAAGAACCATTTGCTTCTCTATATAGTAAGTCAGCTGAATTAGACAAGGCCATCCAATGATAAGTGGACACCCTATATATACTGTAACGTTTACATATTAAACTTTTAGAAGTAAAGATGTTATTTTACGTAACAATTAATCAATAGTAAGTTCATATTACAATTAATAATATAAATTCTAAAATCATGTTTTGATCTATATTCAATTGCAGAAATTAGTCCTTAACTATATTACACACACACATCATATGTGTGTGTGTGTGTCTCTTAACTATATTACACACACACATCATATGTATGTGTGTGTGTGTCTATAGACACACACACACACACACATACATATCTTTCTCAAAATTTTTCAATATTTATATAGGATTGCCAAAATTAATCAGTAATAATTTTGTTGTTGCAATTTTATTTCTGGTAGAGAGGTATATTTTAGCTAGAATTCTCTAAATTAAGGAGATAAAATAAATGTTACTTTCTTTTAATTTGTTGTAAAGTCTAAATTTGATTAGTATATTAGGTTAAGCACTATGTTAATTTAGGAAAGTATGTTAATTCTAATAATTCATGGAATTTAGTGTGTCTATATATGTCTAATAAGAAGGTATGAATCATTTTGTAAGTCATAAGAATTTGGCAGCAAAAATAATAATAATAATAATAATTTAGCAGTTTTTACTCAAATATGTCTTTCTTGTACAAAAAGGTTAAAAAATTTTGTTTGTATTTAATAGTTTGATGTGTAATGTTTTACTTTAAAGTACTGTTTTTGGCAGTAGACATTTTTTTGCCTTCTATTCACAAACGATTATCTAATACACACACACATAGATATATATAATTTTTATTTATATCTAATATTATCTTAGATATATCTAATATATATATGTAATTTTTATTTCAATAAACTAATGTGAATACAACTAACAATTCAAGCAACATGCGGGACAATGCTCCCTAGAAGCAGCAATATGAGATCAGAGTGGGAGTATCATATTTTTCTTTGGCCGGTAGTTGCGCTCATGGCTTTTACTGATTGCTTGTGCACGCACTTGCACAGCTTTAATAACGCTGTGGCTATTCCCTGTGATAAACTACCTAGCCTGCTCACAAAAGAAAATTAATATAGGACATATGGAAAATATTTATTTGAAAGTTGTTAACAAAAAATAATAGAAAAATGACAACATTATACCAAAAAGAATTTTTTTCCTATCTCTGAATTGTTGGTACTACTGTCTTAAGGGGAAATGATGGTGATATTCAACTTCTGTTTGGTAGAAATGTGATTTTACTAGTTAAATTAATTCTCGTCATCAATTACAATTAATATTTAGAGTTCAAAAACTTTGATAATGATGATTTTCACAAATAACTTAGTTACAAGAATTTACATGTTTATTGTGAGATCCCAGGTGTTATTTTATGTTATTGCTGTTGCATCTTAAGATCGAATTTACGAGCTAGCAAAATGAATTAATTCCATATGCAAGTAAGTTGGATCGAGTGTTCACTTAAATGGAAAAATGTGAAGGGAAGAATGGCTTCTATAACTATTATAATCATCAGATGTAATTGCACGATACAATGTAAACATAGTAAAATAATTATAAATTTTTTAGGCACACATTGTACATCTTCGTCAACACAGCATGACCAATGACTTTGATATATACATTTTGTTGAAATGTACATACGGGCGGGGGGCATTAGAGTGCTCTTGCAAGATTCATGGATTAAATCTATTTATGGTTAACAAGCTTGCAAAAACATCTTCAATAAGCTTTCTAAGATGGTGTTTGCTATAGTGTTTTTGCCTCTCCTTCTTGTATTTGTTAATGACACTATATTTAATATTTCCGTGCGTATGAAGGAAAAAATACCCTTGCTTTTTATTTGAATTATATGTTGATAAAAAGGAGAGGTGATTGTAAATGCAATGTAAGATTTTTTTTTTTTTTTTCACTAGTACACACTCAAAAAGTCAATAGGAGTGCTATTAACAAATTAAGCGTGGTAATTATAGAAGTAAAATGTGAACAACATTCATCAACACCATTTGATTTTAAAAACATGAAGCTTGATAGCAAAGTAATCATTACAATCATTTCTGTTCATTCTAGGATCCGACCTTTAATTGCAGGTGTAGTGGGCCCGGTTTACCCGGCAAGTTAGCACGGTGGAGTGGGCAATTTACGGATACACGCCATGGGGAAAATGGAATTTATGTCCGACCACTTATTTTACGGAAATTTCTGATAAACCATTGACTCGCAAATAGGGTTGGCCCTATATTGAACCCGTTACAAACAATCATGATCTGGATATCTTGTATGGCTGAAATCCATGGTTCATCTATGGACTTTATGGTATAAAAGAGAGTCAGTGAGTACACTGATACGAGTATACTAATATATGTTAACTTAGCAAAGTGATTTAAAGATACTTTTGTGATTTTTTTTTATATTAAGGTTTATAGGTGTAACTGTATGTTGTGTTTATATAAGAATTCTTTGCTCTAATCCATAATAGAAGGGCAATCTAGATCCTCTGTTTATTTATTTATTTATGTCTAATAGTTTTCAATATAAAACTACGTAGTATTAATGTGAAACTGTATAAAACTGCGCGTTCTATTTAGTGATATAATGTAATTTACTAGTAATGTGATGTAAGTTTGTTTGACAGAGTTAGACACTAAAAAAATGAATATAAAATCTAATTCATTAGAAGGGTAGTTTAATAGCGGGGTCCAGGAATCTACTCCTCTGTTTTTCCGAAGCCCACTGCCAAGTTCTCACGCATGCAACTATTGTGCCAAGTTCACGGAAATCACTCGGCCATTGTTTTGTTCTTGAAGCAATCTATTGTGCTTCCTTTTTTGTTGTTTCTTTTCACTTTTTGGGCGGTCAGACTCTTTAAACTAAATAGGAGTTGCTCAAGTGGAATACTGAAGTAACATTTTGTTGCAGTTCCTATAGAATTGTATCCTTGTGACAACATGATGTTTTTTAGGATGTTTTTTAAAAAAATATTATAGCAATAGTTTTAAAAATTCTTCTCAATAAATATGTTTAGGAAATAAAAAATTAATTGAAAAACGTGTTTAATATTTTGAAAAACACAACCAAACAAACAAAGCTGTCATTGGAGGTTCAAATGTAGCTTCTCCCTCTACATTCTAGATGGCACAAAGAAAATGAAAACAAGTGTAGATTTGGGTCATATAATTTTTTTCAAAAGAAAAAAACAAAATTGTTGTATGATTGTAAGACATTTTTAATTTTCAAGGAATAATCTTCACTTATATGGAGACAGTAAGCAAAAATATAATCATATTATGTTTCAATGGTTTATACAATGAATAAGAAAAAATGCCGTAGTGCCGTTTAGTCGTAAAAATTAATGGTAAGTTTTTTTTTTTTTTTTTAAGTACGAGTTTGGTTATGGAATAATAACTTTGTCGAGAAAGCAATAAAGTTTTGGGGTCAAATTGCAGAAAACTTCACTCCGAGACATTTGGTAAAAGGGGTTTCGTTTGGGAATCGGAATCAACTCAATAGTTGTTGTTTGAACCCCATAGTTATTGTTTGGTAAGAGGGGTTTGGGTTTGGGTTTGAAAATCGGAATCAAACTCTCAACTGATGGGTTTTGTGAAACCTCACCAAATTGGTGGGTTTTGGCCAAAACTCACAAATGATTCCCAAATCCAAACGTCAACATTGATCACCCGTCCAGAACTTCATCTGAATGTCCGGAACCTCATCCGAATATTGTTCGCATCAATTCCGTATGTTCCAAGCATGCAGACGTCCAGATGGTTCATACGGACGTCCGGATGACTTGGTCTATACAGACGTCCAAATGAGTTGCAGATATAATTTCGATTCCTAGCAAACCAAACAGTAATTATAATAATGATAATCATCCTAGGTATTGAACCAAACACGTGTATTGAAATCAAGGGTTTCATTTCAAACCCATAAGTAATAATTTTTATTTCGATTTCAATTCCCGAGTGTGAACCAAACGCCCTCTCAACTTTCACTTGAGTTACATGTAGGCCCCTCCAAAAAAATATATAGGCAGTTTTTGTTAGTGTATGCCCTAAAACCAAGTTAGTTTTTGGGATTTTTATTACGCTTATTTCGTGTTATACTTATATATGTGGCATTTTCTTTGTCATTTAATACTTGTTATCAATATCACTTGTTTATTTGATAAAGTCCATAGAATATTAACTGTGTATAAGAGATTGTAAGAGTTACAATGATGAGACTCTTATTACACATAAAGTTATATTCTTAAATATCCCTAGTCGTAGTATTAATGAGATTGGACATCATTAATATGGGAAGACTAGCACATACTTTGCCTCTACTTATGGTAAGTAGTAGTTGATCTCGTCAACTATGGCGTGTGACACCTAAGCTGGTATGTGGATGCTTGTTAGAGAACAAGTTCATTGGATTGATCCGCCAAGAGTTAATATTCATAGTGCTAATGAATTATACTCTTAATGGCAATGGTGTAAGTGATCCTTAGACTTGAGATTACCATAGTATCTTGAGTGTGGATTGCTATGCTTTGACTCTATTGCTCGGTGCTCGTAAAAGAGTAGCCCATACAGGTAGAGATTGGGTATAGTATGAAGCATGGAAGGATAGTGAGTAATCGATATAGGATTCACCACTCCTTATTATAGGAGAGTATATCCCGAATTGGCCACTTGTTGAAATATGACTTAAAGAATCTTTTGCGCAAAAGTGAAAGTATGACTTGAAAGAGTTTCAAGGTTATACTTTTATGGAAAGTTATATTTCAGGAACAAGAAATCATTAATTAGTCATTTAAAGATTGCGCACTACACTCTTAGACTAATTGGGATATAGTGTGGTGAAAGGATATTAATTACACGGTAACATTGTCATTGATAGGTGTAGTCTACCATATGACTTTCCTATTCACTTGGGTGGTCATGATGCATTGCTAGACGCCACTCATGATCTATAAGTGCAAATTAATTAATTAGTGAATTAATGATAAATTA
Source organism: Mitragyna speciosa (assembly GCA_024721245.1). NCBI lineage: Eukaryota > Viridiplantae > Streptophyta > Magnoliopsida > Gentianales > Rubiaceae > Mitragyna > Mitragyna speciosa. The sequence goes on from CM045570.1 coordinate 7,267,048, forward strand.
AAGTGTTAATTTATCTGGCTCTTAATTAATTAATTAATGAGTTATAATTTGTACTTATTGCCAACGTGAATGGAACCTAATGGGTCACACACAATAAGAACATGGTCTTTGGGTTAAATTGTTATTAAGATAAGTATATGATACTTATGGGGTTAATTTATGTGATAAATTAACTTAAAGGACTTAATTATAAATATTCTAAGTCTTGATGGAAATTAGTTTCCTAAAAGGAATTAAGAAGCTATTTGGTTTCCTTTTGGAATTGGTTTCCTAAAGGAATAGGATTAGCTTAAGGCAAGCTTCCTAAACCTTCTTGGTTTCCAATTGCTCTTGTTTCCTTAAAGACTAGGATACTACATCTATAAATAAGTCCATGCCTTGACTCTTGGAAGATTGATGAAACATAACACAAAAATTAGAGAGAGAAAAATTGAGAGCTTGGTGGCGGTTTTTCTCTCCAAGAAAAACGCCACACCTCCTTCCCTAATTGTTAGGGTTTCAACTTCTTTCTTCTTCTTGTGTTCTTCATGAATCATTCAAGGGAGCTAGCACTCAAAAGGCAAGGCAAGCAAGCCCAAAGGTTCCTAAAGATCATGTTCGTGTGGATACCGTTGGAGGCTCTACACTTGGAGGGCTTTTCATGGTAGATCAACACCTTCATTGAATAGGATCTTGCCCTTTGAAGCATAGAAACCTTCTATGCTTGAGGTATTTGTGCTAAACACCCTTTAATCGTATAGATTACATCAAAGAGATCTATAGCTAAGGTAATAAATTTTTAAATTTTCCGCTGCGTTACTCCCTTTATTACCTTACAGTTTTCACTTTTATCTAATAATGCTGGAAATTTTAATAGTCAAAGTCAAATGCAACTATCTTTTTTGGTTCTTGTGGCAGCTTCTTGATTGTTGCCTTTAAAGGTCAGAAATTTTATGAGTCCTCTTGAAATTTTTTTATGACATTATCTTACTAAAAGGTAACCATCACATACCCCGACAATAATAATTGCAAATTTCTCCATCACACACCCGGACAAAAATCAGTTGGAACCTAACTTCAGCACTAAATTCAGTATTTAAGATGCTATTACGTTCCTTTTTAATTAAAAAAATTCACATGATTTACCTTAAATTATAGAAATATGTTTAAAATTTAATAAGTAAGAATTTAGCGTGGCAACTCATTACTATAGGTTTAAATTCTCTTTTTATTTTTTTGATATCTAATTATGTCTATAGTACAATGTAATTTCACATTGATACAACGTAATTTTACAATAGATACAATTAGACATAAAAAATTAGATAGAAATTTTTTTTTTGACATAAAGATAGAATTTAAAATGTTTTATTATTTATACTGAATTTAGTACTAGAGTCATGATACTGAGTATCTGAACAATATAACTGCAAATTTCTTTCTATATTATTTTTACACTACTTCGAAGGAGCATCATTCTTTTGCGTTTATTCGTGTAACTGGATGATCTTCGCAAGATGCGCGATTGCTACCATCCATTTTCACCTGCCAAAAACATTGTCAATGAAATGGTTTATCAGTTCACATGCAAGGTCTTTGGATTGGACCGCCACTTTTCATCTTTGACAAAGAGTCAGCGATGTGTTTTGATTCGGATGTTCATACTGACATGAATATCATTTAACCTCGTATAGAAAATTGTCCAACTCTTCAAGAACCTAATTCATCTGAAAAGTGTTAGGACTATATCTACAAGACCAAAAAACTACAAGCTCGGACAAATCCCCCATGTGAATTTCTAATAAGATATAAATTCAAATTCAATTCGCTTGTTCTCCTCGACCGGAGGATTTTGGAATTCATCGTGCTATAAGGCTAGTAAAGTTCAAATTTTGCAGCTAAAAGATTCAAAATCAGATGTTTGAATATTCGATATAATTTCTTGACCATCCTTTTACTGTTTATGATGCAACATGTTTTCCAAAGTAATCATCAATTCTGGTGTAGATACAGACCATAAAGCAATAACTACTTAACCAACACATGACGCATAAAAGCCTAAACGTCCCTCTGCCACCGCAAGTCATGCAACTTTTTTCCTACGGGTTGATTGGCAAATTTGTGGCTATTCCTCAAGGTCCTACAGCCATGTTTCAATTCATACCTACCCAAGAAAGTGATCCATCTTCAAGATTTTCAATTCATACCGAAAAAATAACAATCTTTTCAAAGTTTTAATCAGTTAGGATAAAAACAAAACATAAAAATATTACTACATGACTGGTTCAAGGAAATTAGCGAACTAAATGGGTGTTAGTAATAATGACATTTATTATTGATTTTAAAAAATTATTATCATTCTTCTTCAATTGGAATGAAAGTGATTAATTAAGTTTTCTATGATTCATCCAAAATATTATTCTATCAAATTCATTAATCTTTTTTGGGGAATTCTATTACCAAACTAAATATTTTGGAGAATCGTCAAAACTCATACGCATAGTAAGTTTAATGATAGTCATACTAATTGTGATTGAGAAATTTGAATCAAATTGCTCCTTAGTATAGTTTGAATAACCAAGGTAACATTGGAGTCTTCAATATTTACTCTAATTGGGCAACAGTTTTTTGTAGTCAAATAAGTCACTGTAATAACTCAATCATGTGAATTTTTTTTTTTCATTTATAGTGGTAAAGGCATCTATAATGTTTCAAAGTACCATCTGTCTTATTGTGCAGCAGTTAACATATGCTTACAGAGCTTGAAATCTCTGGAAGAATCTAAAAGCAACCATCAGAGGTTGCAGACAAAACTTGAAGTCACATGCAGCGAGTTAAAGATAGAAGCAGTCGTAACACTTTCACAACATAATGGGCCAACATAAAAGCAAGTGCCCGTGAAAAAATTGACATTAGACATTGTCACTTTGGGGACAACGTACACGAAATCCTTCGAATGGCAAAGAGCAAGCCAATAATAGGATGACATTGTAGGGTTAAATCTGTGAATTTTTCTGACCAATTCATCTTCTCGACTCGTGAAATCGTGTTTGTGTTCTCGGCTCGTGAAATCGTGCTGCTTAAATTTGTCTTTGCATAAGCATTTCAAATCTTGATAATGCAAAACAAAATGTTCATGCTGTGCTGGATAAAAGATCGATCAAATCTATTAGCCGCAATTATAATGGTGGCTCGTACTTATTTAATCACACTAGATTGTCCTTGCTAAATGTGATGTAAGCCCATAAATTATGTTATACTGGGGCAGTAATACTGTCTTGAACGACTTATCTGAAAGATGATGGCTGGACATGCCTAATTTTTTTAGCTAAATTTGTCTAAGCAATTATTGTCGAACTGATAATTGCTCCATTAAAAAATAAATAAATTCTTTACTGGGCTTAATTTAAGATTGATATTAAATAAGTTTATTCACCAATAACCTATTAAGATATACATGATTACAACTCAAAGTGTTGTATGTTGTCCTTGCATGACTTCATGGATGACAGTGAAGTCATATATGTGCACGTTTTTCAAATCAAAGCTTCAGAAAAATCTAGAATTAGATCCCAAATTCACGGGTTTGCATGAGCTTATCCGTGCAATTATGTATTCTTCAATTGTTTTCTCTCAAAGATCGTTAAGATGTGTACCTCATTGGACATATGAGATCCTGTTCAGTGTCGAAGACCTATGTTTTGAAGCATAGATGTGTAGGTACATCAATTACCACAAAATAAATAAAAGATTACCAGTTCAGCAATTCATGGTGACCGCAAGAACTGGCTGAATATCTCAAATCTCATTTGCCAAAATCGAGGACAAACAATTCTCCGCCGTGATTGACTCACATGTAAAAGTTGATGGTTATCTGTTAGCCTTGACCAAAAGGGCCTCAGTTTACATTGCAATCTTGAAATCTTTTTCTATTCGTATAGTGCACAATATTTTTGTCCCCTTACTTTATTTATTTTAAACAACAAATTTTATGTTTTTATAAATTTCACACTATTATTTTGTATACGAAGCATACAAGGATATAGAGGGTTTACATCAAAAAATCACGGGATTCATGGTCTTAATCAAGATATTGTGGTCTAAAAAAAAATCATATGAATATAATGATACATGCTGATATCAGAACGTAGCGTAAAAATAATTTCATGATTCTCTTCTTTAAAACACAAGATTCATAGTCAATACAACAGATCAAGTCCATAAATTTTTCAAAAATCATATTGCATTTGTCAATTTGTCATCCATTTGTAATAATTGTGATAACATGCAGAGGGAATCTTGGGCCGAATTTATTGGCCAACTGGCAGAGGTTTAGTCCCCAGTTGGGCAACATTAGGATCTACAAAACCTAAATTATATCCAAAGACCAAATGATGTGAATCCTGAAACAGGAGTAACAGTTTTCGGTGATGTTTTCCGGCTGCCACCCATTGGCCCGCCTCAAAGCAAGGGACTTTGTGGCGATAACACCATAATGACAAGAAATAAGTACGTTGGGCCGCTTTCTTCGTACACACTCATTTCTGTTTTGCCAAAAGGAGGTAGTTACCCTACCTGCAAGTTAGCACAATATTTGTTAAATTAAATAGCATTTTTTAGAATTATTGATTGAAAAATCATATTTGACAAAAAGCGAGTGTAAATAACTTTTGTTAAAATATTAAATTTGATAATAACCAAACAATAAAAGAGAAAAAAAAAATACATTCGAGTTCCAAACCATCTCCAAACACTACACCTAATATGCTTAAAAGCATGAAATCATGGATGCTATGTTGAGTTAATTATTAGATAATTAATTAGTTCTCGTGTCACTAGTTAGATATTTGTTTATTATTGGGTAGTTTTTAGGTGTTTGGTTTATTTCACATAAATTTTCTTGGCTCATAATAACACCATCAAATTCCAAATGTATGGACACTTATACTTTAGAAACACAATAATGACGATTATTAAATCCATGGAAAAAAAATCAAATCTAACAGCCAAAAGTGTATCATAAAAGTATCAGAATCCGAAGAATATTTTATGAATTTTGTGAAAAAAAATGCAAAAAAAAAAAAAATCAAAAGTGAGGTAGTAATACTTGAATTAACCACGTAGCCGAGACAATACATTTCTTTAACGAAGAGGTAAGTAGGCCGAGTTCGGATTTGATTAGCATCCCAGTTCAAATGATTGTCAACGGATCATATTCAGCCCAACTATTATGGGCCGGTTCAATTATTGAGTTGGGCTGATCATGGAATAGAGTACTGAATTTTTGGCACTTCAGAGGTCCTCTCCCACGATTATTTGATGGGCCAATACCTAAGTCTTTCTTCTTTTTTTTTTTTTTAGCACAAAGTATTTGCTGTTAATATAACTTACCAGAAATTGCTCAAGGGTTCTTTACACTTTTTCTAAAATATCATATTTAGTATTTTATTAAAAAAATATTCGTAGCTTGACTACACTAGTTCATGTTTATTTCTTTTTTTTTTTTTTTTTTGAGTAAGCTACATTAGTTCATGTTGTTTTCATCTAAAATCAAATTGTGTGCAAAGATAGCTAGTATTGAGATTTTGTTTTGTTATTTTTATCCGAAATGAAATTGTTTGCAATTATTCAGAGTTACAATTATCTACGAATATTGACATATATTCCCTTTTTAATATCAAGGGCACATAGTCCATTTAAAATTTTAATTACATTGATTAAAACTCATAGTTTTTGTGTCCCTAATCTAGCTCATGTTGTTTTATATTTATATAAAACTTAAGAACGAATTGACGTAATATTACTTTAGTAAACTTCCCAATATATCGAGTAATTAACCAACTATCGACTTTTTTCCTTTTATTCTTCTTCTGAGTCACCTTCTTTCTTCTCTCACTTTCATCCCCCCACTCTCTCTCTTACGAGCACACCCATCAAGTGTAACTCCATTCCTAGTGTTAATAAGTTGTACAAATTTTTTGAGAAAAACTAAGCAACTAGCTCATAGTAACATTTTAAACTCCCCCTCCCCCAACCCAAAACACACACACTCTCTCTCACACACACTTTTTCAGAGACTCATATAGACAGGACTAAAATTGGACGAACTCAAAAGTGTTTTTGCCTAGATATACACCCTTACGCTACATTTGCCTAGTCTTGTTAATTTGCTCCTGTCTTTCTCTTGAATACATATCATATTCTTTTGCTATAGCCATATGTGATTTTAATCTCAATATCCATTAATAGGAACTTCCATGATAACAAAGGCTGTTTTATTAGTATGAGATACCGCTACGTAGGAATGGGCATGGATCGGTTAACCGGTCCATTCACCTAATATCCTAACTGGAATCGCTTATAGTGGTTCGCCTAATTTGCTAACCGTATCCGACCCTCATTAGTCGGTTAACCGTTTAGCAGTTACTCAATTAAAGAGGGTCGGGTACCGCAGGTAACCGGAACCGTATGTTATTAAGTTAATTTGACAAAATAGATAAAAAAATATTACAACATAAATAATTTTTCAAACAAAAAAAACTACTTATACAATTTCAAACTCTTGCATCCATTCTTTTTAAAATTAAAAAAAGTTAAAAATCAAAATTTTTCACAATATGAGTAAAAAATATTTATGTTATTTCCATATTTCGTATATAAGTTGTATGAAAGTATTTTTTTTTTATTTACTATCAAGAATATATATGATAATCGAAGTATAAAAACAAAAAATAAAATACAATTAAAAAAATTAAATTGGAAGACAATCTAATATGATATTTAAGTTTTTTGAGTTAACTTAAACTTAAAAATGAAACGATTTAATATTTCTTATTTCTCTATAATATTTATATATATTAAACTCTAAGACATAGATGTGAACCGGTTCAGTTAACCACGGTTTTTAAAAATTGATACCCGGAACCGGAACCGCTTTTGTAAATAAGGTTCGGTTAACCTAACTGCTTTTAGAATTCGGTTCGGTTACCCTCATTTTTCGGTTCGGAATGGACCGAGTATTGCGGTTTTTTAATTTTCCGGTTATTTTTACCCACCCCTACCGCTACGTACTACTTAAAGAGGGAAATTCAACCCTTGTCATACCCTACACCTTTATTACCGTGGCAGAATCACATGAAATTATTAGGGCTTCAACAACTTATCCAAAATTCATAAGTTGAAATTATTATTAGTACGGCAATTAAAGGTTTATCTCCAATCCAATAATCACGGCAGATTTCGCATGAAGCAAAAGGATCTCCAATCTTTCTTTGTCAAATCCTCGTAATTATGCTATAATAGTAGTCTAAGCTAGGTGATTAAGAATGTTGGGGATGGCTCCCATTGCATATGTAGTACTTAGTTTTCATACCTTTTGAATGTTAACTTTCCTTTTTTTCCCTCCAAATTAACAATTAACAATAAGACTCCATCTACCCCTTGGTGACTCGAACCCGAGATTTGTAGATCTCAAGTGAAGCATTTTGACTCTGATACAAACTCCTTAAGTGTGCACTAATCATTACCTAATTAACTATTTAGGCATGCTTAATTACAAAATGTGCAACGAAGTGAAACGTTAGATTAGTGGGATGCTAAAGCAGAGACTAAATTACTCAATTTAACTTTGGCAAACGCTCTGTGCTTGTACATTATAGCCAAATTGTTTAATCAAACAGAACTTGCTAGGGAGAAAACTCGAGAGAATCCAATAAAGTGGCTCGATGTGTAAGTCAAAATTAACTTTGAATTAAAAAGTATAAACCTTTTCTCCCATCAAACTAATGTCAAACAATACTAATTTGGCCATGAATCTAACAAAACTTCTATGATTTTCAAGCTTCAAAACATGAAAAAGAGAAGGTCGTTATTTTTCCCCCCAGCCTAGTCACTTTTTACTTAATTTTCCCTTTTGATACGGCTAAAGACATGAGATTTGTTTTTAGATTTAATGGGGAAAAAAAAAGTAACCAATGCAAGAAAAGAGTGAAACAATCGTATTTGCGATTCACAAACGTTCCATTTTAATTGATTTTTTTTAAAAAATTATTATTAAGACAAAAAAATACTATAGTATTTTTTTTTTAAATGTGATATATGTGCAAATATTAAACATATAAAAAAAGTTATTGAAAAATCTGCGTAAATAACTTTACAACACTATTGAAAAAATTATTGAGTCTAGACACTCCTTAACCTCCTTAATGAACGTTGAGACCCTTCAATGGAGAATGGCAATAGAAATTAAGGGTGACAATTTCTAACACGACTTGAAAACACAATATGAATCTAATACAAAAATTAATGGGTTTGGGTCAAGCCTTCGCAAGGTCAGGTCGGAATCAGGCCTAACCTGACTAACCAGCCAAAAAAACAAGTTGGGTTTGGGTCAACTCGTCTGACCCGAAAAACTAAAAAAAAAAAAAAAACACGTCGAGTTCAGGTCGACCCATTTGACTCGAAAAAACCAAAAAAAAAAAAAAGAAACTTGGTCGGGTTCGGGTCGACTCATTTGACCTAAAAAACTTCACGTTAGGAAAGTTTTCCGAGTCAAACGGGTTGGCTGGTCAACCCGTTTTACCTGAAAAACTTATCTAATAATGGCACGTGAAGTTTTTTTTTTTTTTTGCGAGTCTAACGGGTTAACTCGTGAACCCGTTGTAGGTTGTGTTCGTGTTGACTTTCCACGTGTTGGATCTCAACTTGACCCGCGAATCCAAAACCCAACCCAATGGCCACTTCTAAATACAACTTTCTCATTGGAGGCTTAAGATTCGGGGCATGATCGTAAATTCATTTGTTTTACTGTACTTGGTTGGCTTTATTGAGGGGTAGGTTGGCAGTTGTCTCTTTTTAGTTTCCACTTTTGGGTTTCAAGAACATGGAGGAGTCAGATGACAGAATTGAAAATCTAGTGGAATGTAAATAAATACATAATTGTTCTGAAAAAATGAATGCATAATTTTTATGATATTTCTTTGACAATATTATTTCACAATTTTATGTCAATGTGGTATTATTTCACAATTTTAAGTCAATGTAGTTGACTTTATTATGAAATATTACGTGGCCGGAAGTGCTAATGGGAAAAGCAGATGATCTAAGATCTTTTCAGAGAAATGTAGCTGGTTTTTTCCGTTCTATTCTGCCTGGAATTTCTCATCCTCAAGTCCAATATTCTCCAGGTGCACTATTATACCTGTTTATATTTTGGATTTCATTCAGAAAAGGGTCATAATATCCCAGTAATTATTCTAAGGTTGTCTTAATTTTTACCATGTTTTATGAAAGGCGTACTGATCGCTAAAGCTGGAGTATGCAACATGCAGCATGTAACATACCTATCTTTCCTGCTCTTGGCTTACTCTAATTATCTAAGCCACACCATTAAGTTCGTGCCATGTGGCAAGACGTCTACTTTTCCTGCCCTCCTCAGAAAATTAGCCAGGCGTCAGGTAATATACTGATGAATTATTACACATTTTTGTGCCTGTTTACGGTTGAGATTGTACATGCTTTATTGCGAGTCTGAAATCTCAAACTTTCGATGTTGAAGAAGAAAAATGTGCATTTCAAGAAACAGGGTAGATTTCTTGGCTTCTTAGATTTCTAATTCTCTATCCATTTCAACAGTTTATTATGGGAAACGAATAAAGAGTCGAGTAGTTAGAGTTCTATGATTTTACCTTAGAGGTCAGGGGTTTGAATTCTACTAATACCAAATTCTCCTTCTCCATGTAATGTAATGGTGTAGGTTTAATAAAAAAACAGTATATTAGAGGAGGGAAACGTTGCTCAGATGAGACAATTTTCAAAGCTTATAGCTGTTGTCTGCATATATTCAATGAGATAATGTGATATTTAAAGATCTTCTTGCCAACTTTTAGATGGTCCATAGTATTCTTGATGATATATCAACAAGAATGATAATTTGAAAGACTGTCGGACCCTCAATGTCATTTCTAAATATTTTTATATGACCCAAAAAATTTATGTTATATATTAGAAGTTCCGTACTTTTTAAGAATTCTGATATGGAATCGAAAATAATGTATTGAAAGTTTGTATTTTGTGGTGAAGTGTGAGGAGTCTGTGTCCTTTATCATATTTTTTTTGTATGCAAATCACAGTGCTTTTAGATGCTCAATGCATTCTCAAATTTCACATTCTCAAATTTTACATCTTATTGATTAGTATGGATTTTCAAATCCTTGCATTTGAAATTTGAGCATTTCCAATTCGAGGGGGTTTCACAAGTTAAAAATAAAAAGATGAAATTGGAAAGACAAATGTTTTGCCTTCATAGCTCTATTTTCTTTCAGTTCAAGTAAATTTGACATGTATACTTTGTTAATTCAGATGTTATTTATTTTTTATTTTTATTTAATTTCATGGGCCTGCTAGGTAGACTATGTTCTTGGGGATAATCCAATAAGAACGTCGTATATGGTGGGGTCCGGATCACATTATCCACACAGGATACATCACCGGGCCAGTTCATGACTATCGGTCCGCGCCCACCCGCCCCACAGTGCCTGCAAAGAATGGTCTCGTTACGATCTAAGTCTAGATCCAAATCCTATTCGTTTAATAGGAGCGGTTGTCGGAGGGCCCAATGGCAGTGATGCATTCGTTGATTCTAGGAGTGTCTTTCAGGAATCTTAGCCCACTACGTACGTCAATGCCCGCGAGTGGGCCTACTGGCCTACTTTTCAGCCCATCCCTAATATTATTCCAGAACGTAAAGAGAGATAGTGGGGTGCAAAGGCCACCCCCTTGATTATTACTATTATAATTAGGGCTGTTCAAAAAAACTCGAAAACTGAAAAATCGAAAAAATCGATTCGTCCCGAACCGAAAAAAAAAGTAACCGAACCAGTTTTTGGTGGCGGGGCGGGTTATATTTTAACCGAGTCGGTTCGCGGTTCACATTTTTGCGAACCGGCGGGTAATCGAACCGAACCGAAATGGGGGTAGTTATGTAATTTCACATGTTACTTATGTAATTTCACATGTTAGTTTGGGTGTTCATTTGGCTATTTGTTGAATATTTATGTTTTTACATTGATTGAAATGAGAAGATGAAGTTTGAAAAACTAAGTGATTATTTTCTTGTTTATAGAGTTTTTGGTTATTTGTTGAATATTTATGTTTTTATGTTGATTAAAATGAAAAGATGAAATTTGAAAGACTAAGTGATTGTTTTCTTATTTATTTAATTTTTGTTTTTTTAAAGATTAAGGTTTTGGATGTAATTTAACTTTAAGATATTAATGTTTGTATTATTAGTGATTTATAATATTTTGTAATTTTTCTTGTTTATTTTTCTAAAAATATAGGTAAATTATTATGGACCGGGTCGGGTACCCATCCTATCCGAACCGGTTTTGCGGGTAACCAGAAGGCCGGGTACCCGCTACATATGGATCGGTTTGCGGTTCGAATTTTTGCCGAACCGCAAAGACCGGTTCGGTTCACATTTTTTGTCCATGGACCGGGTACCCGGTACATGAACACCCCTAATTATAACTAGTATTATTTTGCTGAATACCCTATTTATTATTGTTAAAGTCACCAATTGTATCATTTCAATTAATTAAAGTAGATTTGGTTCCATTTCCTATTTCAGTTTATTTTTTGTGAACTTTTTCTAATTGTTTTCGGCCGGGATAAAAATTAATTTAATGATAAAAATGTATACACATATAATGAAGATAGTCTTATAGAGAGAAAGGTCGAATAGATCAAGTTATATAGGATGCATATATTTCGACATTACACTTGAGGAATTGATATTTTTTGCAACAAATATGGGTAGCTATACGATTAACAATTCCACTTTACACTCAAAAAAGTTGATGAAAAAGGAAGGTATAAAGTGCAATTCCACTAGCGAGTAGAAATTGATGATAAAGGAGCAACTCCAATCTCCAAAGCTTATTAATTATTTAGCTCGTGTTCGAGACCCTACAGACATAGTTCTAACACCGGGGCTATTCATGGCATTACAATTTTTATTTGTAATAAGTTTACGGTTCAAATTCAATGAACCAACAATGAATAGCTGAAATTGGATTATGCTAACCAAATTTAAAGTAAAAAAAACAATGTTATTTTAAGGTGAAAAGGTGATTAGAAATTTTTACTGATCAGTTATATATATTCACTGGTTACTTACACAGCCTCTAACTTGTCTGAATTGGCATAAAGCATACTTGCAAGGTCTCGTGACCCGCTAGGCCAAGTAAATTGCCTGTTAGGTCCCTTGACATGCCCAACTTGGCGGTGGAATATAAAAAAGTCATTCTTACAAGCGAGTTTTATGTTTTTTTTTTTGGTGGATAATTGGATGTCCATATGCAATTATTGCCCATGATAAATGCATTATTTTTCTCGACCGCCTTTTCCTTTTCCGTTTCTTCGGCCCCCTTTTAGTTGATAAAATCCAAATAATTTGAATGAATCTTTTTTTTTTTTTTTTTTTTTGCGGTCAAGGAACGTAACTTGGGATAAAATTTTTAATATCTGAATTGATGTAAGTTTGAATTGAATATTTCTGCGTGTCAATCACCAGGGGACTTGTATGAATATTAAATACACTTGTCACTATAGGTGTGTCTTCGTAAGACTACTTACTAGTCTAAGATAAAGCATAGCCAATTTCAGATTTCTTTTAGTGGCTCACATGATCTACGTATACTCGAGCATCCTAATGTTTCTTTTTTTCGAAAAAAAAAAAAGCATCCTAAATTTGATATTGTTCGATTTTTTTTTGTCCTTTCATCATGTCACAACAAAGGCCTAAAAAGGTCATGTCGAGCTTGCTCGTTTCCATCCTAAAAAGGGCTAAAATTTTTCTTATGCTAGCTATTTTTGTCGGTTATTTTGGCTTACAAATACTTTTTTACCAATACTAGATGTCCAATTAACTTGAAAGCCACTTTGTGATAAAATCAAATTTTGTGCTCCTTGAATTAGTTCACCTTCTTAAACTATGGAGCCTTGTAATTCTTTCATAATCTTTGAGAGGCTGCGGATAAGGTTTCTCTGATTCAAAACATTTGCGATGCATATTATTCTAATCCTACATAATATTCTTGTCATTGGATCATGTGCGAGAACTTTCCAGGTCAAATTAAGCATTAATCCTTGAAAGCGTACTTTCTTATACCACCTTTAATTTACCAAAGATTAAATTAACGAATCATAGCCCTCAGGTTGGCATGCAAAGATGGATACATTTGCCCTGAATCAAGAAAAATCTAAATTTGGTTCTTGATGCGAAGTAAATTTTGACTTGGACTCGTCAAATATTTTTTAGTCCCACAAAAGATATATATTAAACTGTTATCGAAGTTTTAGTCTTCTTTTTTTATAATTTAATCCAAATAAATGGGGATTTATACAAAAATTATTTTAATTTTTCGTCATATTTGATGTCATTAACGTTGAGATCCACGCTTTACTTGGTTTTGCGAATTATCATAAGATTGTTATGCGTGCGTAACACAGCAGAAGATTTGTGCATTGTTTTTTTTAAATTGATGTAAAAATTAAAGGTTTTTGTTTTTTCCATGTAGATTGTGAAAATAATGTTAGGCCATTTAGTTTAGCTTTTAATGGATATTAAAGCCAGAGGTCAATGTACTATAAACCATGGTTATATTCGAATTTTTCAATAGTAACTGAGTCCAATCTCCAATGACCAGAAAATGACGTCCTATAACATTATCACTTATAATAAAACATATTTTTCATATATTCAAACCAAACACCAAAAAATACATGAGAAATAATTATTTTTATGAAAAATAATATTAAAAGAAAATATTTTCTTTGGAAAAATATTTTTCACCCTACCAAACATAACCTACTTCTTTGTCTTTTCATGTAAGATGCACATGTGTACCGCAAAATATATTCCACAGATTTCACTAAAAAAATTTTCAAAACCGAATGTGAAATCTGTCTAATCTAATCTTCCAAGCTTGCGTGTGCAATTAATGCATTGAACCACTTGACTTGTCAATTAATAGTCGTAGTCTTTCGACTTATTCTAATTTGTCCAAATCAAGGCTGCTAATACATACCTGATGATTACGACTGTCTTTTTGGGCGGAATAATATTCCCCCAGGCCAAGGTATTGGAAAGGAAAACATGATTACGACTGTCTTGAACAGATCGACTCATCTTATCAGACACTGCATTTAATGTTTGAATTTTCCTTACACTACGTGTAAATAAAGGGATAGAGAAATTAATGTCCAATTTCCAGATAAGAACCAAGATAAAAGTTGCTCGGCATCTAGAGTATAACCTCCTTCTCCCATTACCAAATCTCAAGTTTTGAAGAATGTACTCATCAAATCAAGATGAATTCCAGAAATCTCAACAACCTCAGCCCTACTATGCTGATCAAAGCAATTATTCCAAGTCTCCACCTCATATTCCAGGAACTTGGTCCACTGGCCTCTGTGACTGCTTCTCTGATGTCCCAAATTGTAAGTGCATTTGTGTTTGTTTGTAAGTAGATAAATTAGTAAAGAGACACATACACACACATATGTATATATAATTTATATATTTATTTATTTATTTATGTTATGGTCGCCATTTAGTACAATTCTTCAGGGTTCATGGATGTTTAAATCCAGAAAGTGGTCGAAGTACGAAGGAAAGTAGGATCAGTAGAAACCAAACTATTGTTTTAAGATGAAACCATAAAATACTCTTAATCATTGAGTTATATTTATTTTTCTAGAGATATCCTATCATGGACCGGGTCCATGGGCAGAGGAGATTCTCTACAGCTGGGTTTACGGGTGAGACCCGTAGATTCAATCCATTTCAGAAAAATTCATTTTTCTAGTAACAGTTGAAATGTAATGATAATATAAACTACCTTTTAAACATAAGAATTCAATAAAACAAGAGTGTTTTGATTGTTTCTATAGTACCCTGTATCCTACCTTATGAAAAAAAATGAGAAGATTGAGTGATCAATAATACTTAAATTTCTAGTTATTTATTATTAGGAGTAATTATTTTGGACCAGTGCTTCATATCCAAAAAGAGACCAGTTTTTTGTTCTTGGATGTTGAAATTTCACATTTAACAACTTTAATCCATTCCTGCTTATTATTATTATTTTTTTTATAACTCAAATCCACCAATCCACATGTAACCTTAATCATCTTATCTTGACTTGGCAGGTTGCCTGACATTTTGGTGTCCATGCATCACATTTGGACAGATTGCAGAGATTGTAGACAAAGGATCAACTCGTAAGTAAACAAATAATACTAAAAGATTATGCTAGAAGACTATGATGAATTGAATGGGGAAATAGCAAAATTAACAAACAGTAGTGATATTTAATCTTTTTTTTTTCCTTGGGCAGCCTGTGCAGCAAGTGGAGCAATTTATGCTTTACTAGCCGGCTTAACTGGTTGTGCATGCATATATTCTTGCATCAATCGTTCAAAGATGAGGAATCAATATAATCTGCCTGAAGCCCCTTGTGGAGATTGTCTGGTTCATTTCTGCTGTGAAACTTGTGCCTTGTGTCAAGAACACCGTGAGCTGAAAAATCGTGGGTTTGACATGTCGATCGGTAAATTTCAAGCTTTTGTTTTTGGGTCTTGTAAAAATGCTATTATCATTCCAACTAGTCAAAAAAAAAAAAAAAAAAAGAGTTGGTCAACCGTAAATGTGATAACTAATTTGAATAAATTAACGTAGAAGAATGGAACACATGAATATTCAAATTTCATATATTTGTGTCTTGAGTCAAAATTGCTTGGATTTGACAAGTCAATTGTTAAATCTTACACTTTTTTATAAAATAATAGTTGATATGACGAATAATCAGAATGAGTTGCTTGATCAAAGTTGATTACCTAATATAAAGAAAATTATATACTTTATATAAGTTTTCTGTATGCTGCTCAGTTTTTCTTAATTTTTTTGAGCCCTTAAAATTTACAAAAGGGAATAAATTCCCTTATGTTTTGAAGTTTGAGCCAATGAGAATAATACACAAAACTTGATCAAAGTACTTGTAGAGTATATTAAATATTCTCAACTCATTTTATCAAAATAGAAATATTGTATATAGAAACAAAAAGAAAAAAGAAAAATTTTGAAAAACATAAGGACGAAATAATTTGAAACTGAAAAAACGACAAATTTACATTTTCTGAAAACTTGAGGGACCAATTTGTAAATATTAAGATAATATCAGACTAAAACAATAATTATTTTTATACATGTATGTGTATTATATATAATCTGTAAATGTATTATTAATATGGTATTTTCCATTTTTGCTCATTAATAAACTTTCTTGCCATTTGGAATGATTAGGATGGCAAGGCAATATGGAGAAACAAAACGGTGGAGTGAGGATGGCTCCCATTGTTCAAGGAGGCATGGATCGTTGAACAATGACCTACTTAGATTATCAATCGATGATCAGTGAAATATAATGTTTATGCAAAAATTAGATTATCATTTTCTTGCTATTGCATTTGGCATATACAATTCAGAACTTGTTAGCTTATGGTAGTGGCCTCCTCTCAATAAACCTGTGAAACAACCATATGGCCGATCCTTTAATAAATAGTTATCATCATTTGAAAAAATAATATTTCATTTGATTTATCGTTTAGTTGTGATAGATTATAATAATATTCATCTTGAATAAAATACTAAAATAGAATATAACTCAATAGCTCCAATAATTTGCTTTATCCACACCACTCTATTTGTTTTTCTTAGCTAAAGGATTCACCGCTCAGCTTCATAATTTGTAAGAAACCTGTTACCAACATTTCCAATGGAAGTACTTTTAGTTGCTATGCTTAACCTTATTAACATCTCAAAAAGAATGAAAAACTCCTAATAAAATCTCTGAATACTCAAACAACTACCCTTTTTATAATAATTAAATTTGTGAATAAGAAATATTCAATACAAGAAATTACTAACTAAATTACTCAATTATTAAATTATAATCTTGTATACCTGATTATTATTCCCATGTTGCCTTCTTTAAATCTAGCTCTGTATTGGGTCAATTCCAATACCATCACGAGCATATATATCCAGTAGAAATTATGTTGCTATAATTATGATATGCAACACCTTGTAGTTGACACATGTGGTAATACACGAAGTTTATAGTTCACAAATAATTTTTTACTAACTCTTTCTAATTAAAATATTTACTCATATAAACCAATTCATCATCAACGTTACTATAGTTGCTCTTGTGATAGCCACCAACCTAGCATACCAAAGATAAAAATAATACATTTTTTCCTTGCCAAAATTTTCACTACTAGATAATTCATAAGCTTCACTACCACAATCTTTAAATAATTTATCCACTCCAAAAGCATAATTTTATCATTACTTAGTCTTCAAATAATTTATGAACTCCAATAAAATTTACATTGTCCACCCAATCAACAATTTCATTAATTAAGAGTTTTGAGTCATCAATCAAACATTTTCAATTTTAAAATCAATTTTTTCTATCATTGAGAGAGTTTGAGATAACTAAAAAATTTTATTTACTAAATTAACAATGTTGTCTTTCTTAGTAACAAATTTTTGGTCCTCTCTAATGTATCCAAATCAAAACTTTAGTCAAAATTAAAATCTATGCGAACCCTTTTAGTATAAGTTTACTGTCATCAAAGTTTATCTCCTGCCAATAACCAAATATAAGTTTTTCTGTACAAATTGGCACAACCTAACTTCCTTTAATATAAATATCTCTCTAAAATATGTGAGATACTTGAGAATAACTAAATAGATTTCTATACATTTTCTCACTCTTTGATTTAAAGATAATCTTAAAGAATAATTGTTTCATTTAGATAAATGACATGTTAAATCTCTAACAGGAATATCAATTAAAACACATTATTTTAGATAATTTTCATTTTTATTTTCCATTTTATTCTCCCTTAACTTTTACAATAAGTATGCAAAATTCTAAATTTTTTATTACTGACTATGACTAAATCTCTATTCATCATGACATCCCAAAAATTTGATTATTGGATAAATAAATTTTTTCCCCTCACTTTATAATTTTTCTTGCTTCTAGCTGACAATTTAATAGAACCCTGAATTTTGCAGCCCTGTACCAATCAATAATTCTAATACTAATAGGATCCTTCACCGGTCTCTATCATAACACATAAATTCAATTCAATAACTCAGGACCGAATCTATGGTTTAATATTTAATAACGGAACAACTCAAAACTAACCTTTTGGACTGATAAGTAAATACTTCAAGACAGTCCTTGTGCCCTAATTCTAACAACTAAAAGCCCCGAACCTCGTAATCTGGCTTTGATACTTATTGTAAAACTCTCTAAATTTAGGTGATCTAATATCAATTTGTAGAATTACATAATTGAAGAAATTTAGTCACAAAAAATACATGGGATAAATAAAAATAAAATAAATTCACGATGTAATCAATATATTAAAAAATAGAAAAAACTCTAGCAGTCTCTATGACTCTCAATAAACTCTCTAGACTCTTTATACTTACTGTTGAACTACTCGAACAACAACTATATTTATAACGAATTAAAATTTGTGAACAACAAATATTCAATATAAGGAATTACCAAATAAATTACTCAGTTATACAATAAGAATTTTTTAAACCTTGACTTATTATTTCAACATAATTCACCCATCTAATCATAGAGCTCTTACCATATCGCTTCAAACTTGTACTTGTTAATGAGTTTGCTTATTATAAAAAAAATAATCAAATATATGCCCTGCTAGATACATTACAATCAAAATGAGTATGGGCCAACAAACTGCTAACTGAGTTAATCGAGTTGCATGTGTATTTACAATGAAAATGGGTACAAAAAATAGAAAATTTATGTACATTTTGTGAATTTTTGTTAACGAAAATTTAGTAGAAAGAGACAAGATTGCTGAGTACATGGAACATTTACAATTTGGCAGCTAATACCAGTCCTAATGATCAAAAAGCATTTAGAGTTTAGCTGCTAATGCCTTTGTGGTTTGTTAGATTTCAAGAAGCATATATTAATATGGTTGAATGATCAAATATTAATCTAACATTCCTTGCTGAGAATTTAGTGGCAGCGAAAGAGAGTAGGTGATAGTGTCCATTATCACCTGGCGGGGATATTAAGACAAAAGAAAAGACCTGGTGGGATATTGGCCATGTATTAAACATGGGCTGCAAATTGCTCTCAAGACAAGTTGATTTTAATATGATTTATGTGATATTATGTTTTCAATATTGATCAAATTCTTTCTCCAATCGGAGCCATCCCTGAGAAGTTGTAACGATTGTATTTCTGGACCCCACAAAAAAGGACAATTTGCCATTTTGAAAAGACAGATCACACTTTCATTTTCTAGAGAAATCGAAGACATGAGATGAACCTTCTCTGTGGCCCTGCACGTGACTTTATAATCTAAAATAAAATTATATAAGTATTCGTATATTAATATACATTATTATATTTATATAAAACTTTTTTAAATAATAAAGTCTATGAATGAGATCATAAATCCGGTTTATATAACAATTTTCCGGCACGAAAGTATGTGTAATTGACATGAAATTATATTAATGGAAGATGTAAAAACAATTTAATCCTTGTAAGCAACATTTGAGGTGATGATCCTTAATAACGACGTTTTGAAATTTTCTCAGGACTCGGCATGGCATATGAGCCTGACATTACCGTATTTCTTTTTCTAAATCAATGTCCAAAAATTCAGAAATCAGGATTTGAAGGCTCTCTGCCTACAATAAATGTGAAAGATTAAGAAATAAAATTTAATATCAAGCCAGTAGACGTACCAAAACCATTCAAGAAAATTAAGCAGAGCTGTAGATCTTTTTAAGTATTAAAGATCGAAATGGCTGGCTTCATAACCTTCTTAAACAGGTCAACTGTGGAAAACATTGTTTTACCACCATTTTTCTGTTTTCACATTTAGATATTAATTAAAAGAATATCATGCCAGCCTATATCACTAATAAAATTAGCCTTTTAAAATTATACAACAACAAACCACAGACCCATAATTTTTCTTTTACTACTTTTTACTGAAAATCATTTAGGTAAACTCGATGTACAGACTTGCTGGGACTATTAGTATATTTAAAAGTTACATGGTCGCGATGCATGATGACATCATTTATTGTTATTTTTCTTTTACTACTTTACTTTTTTTTTTGTTTTGAAAACATACATTCATGAATAACAGAGTAAGTATACACTAGTTAAAGATATAGCTAGGTCATCAGCCTGTCTAACTCCATGTCTATCAAACTTTTGAATTCACCAATTTGTGCACAAGGTCTATGTGGGTACGTGAATATTGGCCACAGGCAGTTAAAAAAAAAAAAATTAGAGTCAAATTAAAGAATAGTTAGAAAGTTGTTCAACAAATTAACTGAAAATTCATATAAATAAAAAATTAATTACACACCAAGTAGGCAGCTTCCTCCGCCACTAGTCTTGACTTGAAACCTACGACACGTTGTGGAAAGTTTCAAGAATTGACTCAATTCATGTACTCTTCTTGTATATATCTAACGTGCTCACCTTTACCTATAAGCATTGCATCTTGCAACCATCAAACTTCCAAATCAATTACAAATTCCTTCTCTTTCTTTTCAGTGTTCAATCAGAATACACTTGGTTATCCGTATGATTAATAGTCTTTAGTATTGAAAATATGTATTCTTCCAACTCAAATGAGTTTCAGAAATCTCCAGTACCATCAGCACCATCAACACCACCACCGGCAACTGCCTATAGTCAGGAACCGGCCACCGGCATCCCGGTCACGCCTCAAAACTACATGTATGTTGATCATAAGCCTCAGGTTCCAGCCCAGTTCCAAAGTCAGACACCAGGGTATTGGTCCACTGGCCTTTGTGAATGTTCATCTGATGTCTCAAATTGTAAGTTCTTGTGTTCATTATTGAGAATTGCAGCTTTAATGGTTTATATGTTTTTATTATTCCTACATTAGTACCTTTTTCTTTTTGCTTATTGTACCTATATCACACCTACTTCAATCCAAATGCTTTATTTTTCACGAATTTTACTGCTAAAATTGACCATAAATTGCCCTGTTAACATGCCTGATGCAACTTAGTTGTCCTGATCTCCTCCTAAACTACTATATCACCAAAATAAATAAATAAACTAGAAAGTGAATCTCCCTCATCATATATGTTAATGTTCAGATGGTTCAAAATAAAACTATTGAAATTGAAAAAAATATCTATACTGTGGATCAATTCTGTTGAAATTCAAACGTGAAATTCTGAAATATGAGAGAAAAAGCTATACTACACATTTTCCAAAATATGTTACCCTGCGCACTAGTTCAGTAACCTGTCTTACACATTTATCTTTTTTTCTATTTCCTTTTTTGCAGGTTGCATAACATGTTGGTGTCCGTGCATAACTTTTGGTCAAATTGCAGAAATAATCGACCAAGGATCGACTTGTAAGTTTGAAAACGTTGAGCAATGACTGCGAAATTAGTACAATAATTGCAGATATTATATGGGCTAGATTTAGATTTGTGACTAGTAATTTTGTATGGGTGCAGCCTGCGGAGTAAGTGGGGCGTTTTATGGCTTAATAGCCTATTTCACTGGCTGTCCATGCTTATATTCATGCTGCTACCGATCTAAGATGAGGCAGCAATATAGCCTACCTGAACACCCTTGTGGGGATTGCCTAGTTCACTTTTTTTGTGAACCTTGTTCCTTGTGTCAAGAGTATCGCGAGCTCAAAAATCGTGGATTCGACATGTCAATTGGTAAATTTTCTTGCTAAATGTGTATTCATGTACATATGTGTGTGTGTGTGTGTGTTTTTTTTTTTTATCAATTTTTATTGTTGAATATTTCTGAGTTTCTGTAATTCTTACGAAATTATTAGGATGGCAAGGAAATATGGAAAAACAGAATGGTGGAGCCATAATCGCACCAAATGTTCAAGGAGGAATGAGTCGCTGAGGACGCGAAATAGTTTCATGTCTTATATTTCAAGAGTTTGTGAAGAAGTTTGAAATTTTATACACTTTTTTTTTTTTTGTTGAGAATATATACACTCTGTTTTTGTAAAGATAGTTGCTAGGATGATGTTTTATACTTTCGTTATACAAAAGACTATTCAATATTGGACATTGTTTGTTATGCACATCCACTTGAAAAATATGGGACATTGTTTATTCTGCACATCCTCTGTTTTCTTTTTTTAAAAGTGATAATGTGGCTTTAGTCTGAGAAACTTCTGTGTTTGTTATGAATTTTAAAAATGTTCTAACAAAGAGGTGTATTTGGTTCATAATTCCGGGAACATTTAAACGAGTTCGCATATGATAGATGAGTATCAGTGTATATTTTAATGAGTTTGTATTTACCAAATGCGACCTTATTTAGCTTTTCTTCTTGGAAAAAATAGAACGGAATCCTAATTGTCCATTAAAAAACCAGAATTTACTCTTGCTTCAAATCTTCTACAGCATTAGGAATATTGAAGCCAACAGGAAATACTTAAACAACACTAGCATTAGGAATGAATCGATAAGGATGCTAAATAGTCTCATGTCTTATATTTCAAGAGTTCTAGAAAAGTGGAAATCTTTTATGCACTCTTGTTTTTGTAAAAATTAACAATTGTAGAACAAAAGACTATTCAATATTGGAAATTGTTGCTATGCACATCCTCTTGTTTTTCAAGTGATAATGTGGCTTTAGACGAAAACGAGCGATGATTGATTTGCCGTATTATTTAGGATATTACGCGCTTTAGTCTTTCCACAGTCTAATTGCTAACATAAGACTGATGAGAGATAAATAGCGGTAGACTAATCCAAGGCAAAGCAAGGATGATAGTTAATTACGTGGTTAGCTTTGACATATTCGCATAAAGAAAGTATTGTCTTAGTCAAGTTCTTGAGTTCAGCTAGAACCTTGAAAATTCGTTTTTTTTTTTTTCCAACTTTTTTCTTTTCAAAAATTAATATTTAGATCAATTACATTTACTTTCCTTAAAGTTGGACCAAACTACAAATCAATCTTGATACTTGACCAAATTATAAATCAATCCTTCAAACTAAAAAAACTATAACAAAAAGACCACCACCGTTGGTTAAGAAATGCTACCAATAAACGTCAATGGAAATGGGGTATCAATGGTCCCAAATCACCCATCAACACGGCAATGGATCTTGTCTTCTATTCAAAATATATCACACCACGTTATACATGCTATAACATTCAAGTTACACATGACTTCCTATGAATATGTATAACGTGTTATATACTCTGAATATAGCATAGGATTCCCAAAAAAAAAAAAAAAAAAAAAAAGAAGCCTCCTTCATCTAACTGAAGGCCTAATATTGCTATAAAAAGCTAGAACTTGTAGCCCATCAACACTGGCCCTTCAAGTCCTCCTCCTTATCCAATCGAAGGCCCAACATAACTACAAAGAACTGCTAGCAAATGCAATGCCCCCGCTCACCACCATCAGAATTTTCTTTCAAGTTCAATCAATTTACTAAAGTTTTTGTTCCATTTTTAGGTGTAAAAAAAAAAAAATTAAAACTGAAAATTAACAGAATGGAGCAGAAAACGTTCGAGTGAAAACCGCCCAGCATTGCTCACCATTCCTTATCCCGTCAAACCTAAGAAAATCAATCCATTAGATACCAAGGAGAAACTCCCTATTATAGACACAACATTAGATTCAATTAAAAATAATCATGTACTTAATTAAGGACAAAAAGTAAACCATACCTTTTAATTTAAACAACCAAAACAAAATCTTGAGTACGTAATTTCCAAGTGGTATAGGATTTCGAATATATCCCAATGAAAAAATCTGATGTTTTTGTTTTTTAAGATTTCCTTATTATGGTTTCTGCGTGTGTACTTGGGAGGGAGAAGATGACTGTGTGGGAAAGTGTGACAAGCGAAGATTTTCAGTTTGGTAAAGGATAGATCATTTGATTACTTCTGTCCATGGTGTTACTAACAGGGTGGTTGATGTGATCAAACCTCAAGATCTGATTGTAGTTTCGCCAAGAGAGGTAAATGTAATTAATTCATACTAGGATTAAATATTGTTGGTATTTTGGGCTACGTTCTTTTATAGCTTATAACTTCACAGAAAAACCTGATATTAACCAATATTTATGCTCATAGGATGATATTACATCTGTAATGGCTGGCTAATGTTAACTTTAGGTTATTAGCAATTACTATTTAGCATTTTGACAACAAAAATAGAAAATTCATGCGAGTTAACAAATGGGCTAAGTGCATATATCACTTGTTGGATAACAATTCTTTCAAGAACGAATAGAAAGTTGAGTGGTTAGAGTTTTACGATTCCACTCTAGAAGTCGGGAGTTCGAATTCCACCAATCATATCCCCTTCCCAAATGTAATAGTATAGGTTGATCAAATATATATATATATATATATATATATATATATATATATTACTTTTAGTATCTCATCTTCGCTGTTACTAGTTTGGGATCATGCGCATTGCATCGAGCAAGTATTACTTTTTGATATGTATTGCTTAAGATAAAGGGAGAAAAAAAAAAGGAGTTTTAACTATTTAAAGAACTATAAATTACTTAATCACTATTAATAAATAAAGACAGATTTCTCTCAAAAAAAAAATCTATCTAAAGTACTCACTTACTAACAATATTCGGCTTCAATGAAACTACTATAAAGCACTTCTATAGAATTTTTACAGAACCTAGTTAATTATATTATGTGTTACTAGAAAAAAAAAAAAGCTATAGAGAACTAAATAAATAAAATTATAGCAACAACAGCACTACTTACCTCCAAAATCTCGAGTAACCTAACTCTAGAGCAGTTCCGTTAGCACCAAAACACATAGCAGAGGAATTTTATTTAGCACATGTAAAAATATGTGGGAGAAGATGAGTTATAAAATAAAGCACCTCCGACTCTCATATGGAGACCGACATAAACTCATGTCATCATTGCTTTAATTTCATCTAGAATTTCTCTAGACTCTCAACTCTTCTAACTCAATATAATAATAAAACTCTCTGTTTACAATCTATATAAAACCTTAATAATAGGAAACCTAATTGAAAGAGATAATATATTTATAATAGAAAATTAATAAATAATACTCAATACTTTACCTAATAAATTTTCTAAAAACCCAACTAAAATATAACTTCTAAAACTAAATAGGAGATTTCTAATTATTTATGAGTTTGGTTCAATTATACCAATAATGTCTCTCTTAAACCAAACTCTCTCCCCTGTTATGAACAATGTAGGTTTACTCTATCATGAACTCCATCATGAACAACACGATCAATTGATGTCTGTTCACTTTGCCATTGCAGCCTTCAATCTTTTTCCAAGTCATCAATTTTTAATTATCTTCACCTTTCAAATGCTTATTGAAGTAGTCCACATATCTGAGTTAATAAATTTTGTCGTTCACTTTGTTTTTTATTCCAAGCCTCCTTCGCTAACAGCTTGATCAAACCTACAATCACTTTTAACAAATTTGGCATGATTTTTTTTTTTTAATCTTTGCCCTATCATCCAAATATAACAAATTTTTTAATCTCTACCCAATTAAGACCAATTTTTGACTTAATCTTCAACACCAATGAATACCCGAAGACTAACTAAGTGGTCCAATTTATCCGATATTCGAGTACTCCAACGAACTCAAATCTTATGTTGCAAATTTAATGATTAACACCCCAGAATGCCTAGTGCTCTGATACTACTTATTAGAACAAAAAATGCACAGTAGAGGAATTTTATTTAGCACATATAAAAATATGTGAGAGAAGAGGAGTTACAAAATAAAGTACCTCCAACTCTTATGTCGATGCCCATCAACAAATATTTACACGCAAGATCTTACTTTATATCTATTTAGTAATAAACATTTCTCTAGCTTAAGAATGCGTGTTGGTACAATTAAACCAAACTTCTAAAAAGTTAGAAGTTTCTTATCTAGTATTAGAAGTTATGCTTTAGTTGAATTTTTAGAAAGTTTATTTATTTAAAATATTGAGCATTATTTATTAGTTTTCTATTAGAATTATATTTCCTATTAGATTTCTCATTATTCAGAGTTTGGGAGTTATATATAGGAAACTTTAGTATTAACAAGATCTTAGAGAGTTGAGAGCCTACATAAATCTAAGGTGAGGTAAAAGCATGATTTATGGCAAACAAAAAACTGTGACAAAAGAAAAATAAAAATAGTGACTAAATTATTCTTACTTTTCAAATAATGAATTACAACATTTTAAGGAAAGATATTTCTGCAAATATAAAATAATTCAATGAAATACTCTCTAAGCAAGATCTTAGTAAAGCTAACGTTGTTTAACCTGAATTAAGCAAATGTACCTACAAATAATTTAATTCAAATTTATGATTTTCAAACTGACAAATGTGGATGAATTGTCAAATTCTTCACTAGTCTTAACACCTACATTTAATCTGATAACTTAGGACCAAATTGATGGCCGAATATTCAACAACGGAACAATTCAGAACCAACATTGTGGCCTGAAAACTGAATAGTTCTGAGCAATCCATATGTCCTAATTATGACAACTGAAAATCCTATGACTAATCTTGTATTCTGGCTCTCAATACTTATTGTAAAACTCTCCAAATTCAGGAGTTCTAATGTGAATTTTGTAGAAGTCCAAAATTGTGGGAAATAATCACAACAAAATATATGAGTTGAAAATCAAACAAACTCATAATATTGTCAATATCTCAAACAACGAAGAAACTCAAGAACAATTTGCATGAAGTTTCAATAAAATTTTCGGATTCTCTACCAAACTAATCAAACAACTACTCTGTTTATAAGCAATTAAAATTTATGAACAATAAATATTCAGCACAAGAAATTATCAAATAAATTTCTCAACTATTAAATAAATGATATTCCATCCGTCCCACTTTGTTAGGCTTGTTTACTTTTTCATTCGTCCCAAATTATAGTATACTTTCTAATTGAAGAATGTAATTAACTTTTAACTTCTCTAAAATACTCTTGTTTAATTACTTTGTTATAAGTGAAATAACTACCATATTAATATAGTAATATTTTCAAAGTGCATAGTCAACCGCGCATTCACATATCAAAACCCAAAAATTACTCCATTCAAATATAATTATTTTGACTAATGGAATTACTTTGATTTATTGTGAAATTGTTATTTTTTATTTAATGTAGATGTTTAATAATGAATATAAGGATATTTTAAGAACATCATAGATTAAATTTATTCTGTCAATAAAGTTAACTACTCTTTCTTAAACTGTGTGAAAAAATAATAAACCTAATAAAGTGGGACAGAGAACATATAAATTTATGACTTGCTGGATATACTAGAATGAGAATGATTACAGGCCAACAAAATATTAAGGGAATTGATTGTGTTGCATGTGCATTTACAATGAAAATGCGTACAAAGGATAGGAAATTTATGTACATCTTATGAATTTCCATGAACAAAAATTTAGTAGAAAGAGACAAGATCAGTGCGCAGCGCGCGCATGGAGCATTTAGTGTTCAGCAACCAATACTACTCCCAATGCTTTCATGGTTTGTTAACAAACTTGTATTTGCGTGGTTCAATGAACAATATTAAATATTAAACTAACATTATTTGTTGATAATTGTGTGGGAGTTAGAGAGAATAGCTTATGGTGTCCATTAATTATTTCGTCAATTATTGGGACAAAAGAAATGAATTGGTGGGATAATTGCTCGTATATTAAAACTTGGGCTACAAAATGCTCTCAATACAAGTTAGATTTTAATAAGGCTAAATGAAAAAATGCCCCTTGTAATGTTGCATTAGTAACAAATCGCCTCTTGCATTTAAGAAATAAACAAATTGCCCTCTTGGATTGGTAAAAGACATTGTGCCCTTCTATGCACAATATTTTGATAATTTTCTCTTTTTGTTACTAAAACTTAAAGTATTTATATCACCCATGAGCAGGTAGAACAAAATAATAAAGGAGAGAGAAGTCTCAAATACACAAACTACAATATATATAGTGTGTGTGCGTGCGCGTTTTGCCACTTTTGTATGTTTGTAATTATTATATTTTTATTGTTGTCACTAACAAAAATGATAATACTAGCATTTCTTTATATACTTTGCAAGTTGTTCGTTATTTATCATGGCAAAAACAAATTATTCATATCTTTTTTCATACTTTTTTCCATCTTGAATATAAATAATACGAATAATTTGTGACGAAATTGTTTGCAATTTTAGAGTCATAATTTTACTTTTATTATATAAGAGCGCAACAACAATATTAGTTTAGAATAATAACCTTATTTTGTTTTCGTATAACAAATTAACAAAAATAGCAATATTAAAAAATTATGAGGATAAATTTGTCTTTATAAAGGTGAAGTATACATGAGGGAGTAATTTGTTATTAAAGTTGAAGGCAATTTGTGTGTTTTCTAAACACGTGGAGTAATTTGTTACTTATTCAACATTATAAGGGAGCATTTTGTGATTAAGTCTTTTAATAACGGTTTACGTGAATCAATCTTCAATATCGATCAAACTCCTTCTCCTATCTGAGCCAACCATGAGAAGTATTTGCCCCTAATTAGTTCTGAACCTCGCAAAAAATGACGAAACGCCATTGTGAAAAGTCAGATCATGTTTCGTTTTCGGGGGAGAGAATCAAGACAAGAAACTTGGTGTAATTAACATGAAATTATGTCATTGGTAGATGTGTATAGAATTTAATCCTTGTTAACAAGACTTGTCAAAATGGCAGAGGCCATATGGTCCTCGCTAACGACATCTTGAAATTTTCTGTGGACTTGGCTAATATATGGGCCTAGCATTAGCGTTGTGTTCTTTTTCCAATTTAATGCTGACAGATTCAGAAATCAGGATTTGAAGACTTTCTTAAACAAGTTAACTGTGGCTCTTTTCAAGGATTAAATGTCAAAATGGCTGGCTTCTTAACTTTCTTAAACAAGTTAACTGTGGAAAACATTTTTACCAATATTTTTCTACATTCACATTTAATTAAAAAATAAGGTAAAATACTCTATACACCTGTAATTTTCGAATAAACTACATGACCCCCTAATAGTTTAAAAAACTATATATTACCCCCATGTGGTTTGGGTTAAGTTAAAGTGAGAGAAATTAGCTTTTGTGACGGAACGTAGGTGAAATGTCTAAATCACCCTGGTGCTTAACTGTTTCATCTTTGTGCTTGCATGCATTTTCTTTTTGAAAAAAATACACTTTACCCCCTATGATTTCAGATGAACCACATAATTACCTTATAGTCTTGAAAGCTATAATCACCCCATGGT
This sequence comes from Mitragyna speciosa, assembly GCA_024721245.1. Taxonomy (NCBI): domain Eukaryota; kingdom Viridiplantae; phylum Streptophyta; class Magnoliopsida; order Gentianales; family Rubiaceae; genus Mitragyna; species Mitragyna speciosa. Next base: position 7,296,498 of record CM045570.1, read on the forward strand.
AACTTTTAGTACTTATATAGGGTAATTTGGATATTTTACTCACGAACCGTTATAGAAGGTAATTTCTGTTAATTTGACATTTTAACCAAAAACACAGAGGGGTGATGTATAATTTTTTGAAGGGTTAATCACATTTATCACCTTTGAGGTTTAACCAAATTACGAATCAAATCTTGTGTTTTGGCTAAACTATATTCACCCCATTATCCATACCATTGTTCAAGTTCACTTTACCGAAACCATAAAATGACAAAAGTACCTCCAAATAAACAAAAATGAAAAGAATATAACCTGGAATTGGGCTTCAACGGTGGTTATTTTTGCTCATTGTCTAATTTTGGGTTTATTTTTTTCATTGTAAAAGGAGTTTTGTTAAATGCTCAAAATGAGATTGAAGGAAGGTTAACTTCGATTTATTTATAAAAAAAAAGTTGTTCTCTATCTCCTCCTCAACTGCACCACCACCACCATCTCCTCTCCCTAACTCCTCACATCCACCACCTCTGGTTTTCTATCCTTGTCACTATTGCCCCTTCTAACTCCCCATCTCTTACTCCCTTGCCATCATTAGCTTTGATTCTCCACCACTACTGCCACCACTATAACCCAGAAAACCAACATCAAACCGAAGTGCGATATTGAGGACTCTCGTCCCAATGAAGCGAATGTCCAATCTACCACCCGGATCCACTCTAGATGTAAGCGGATGATAATTGTAATTATAGATAATAGGCGTTTGGTTGGAACAAGTTGAAGGCGTGTATAACGTTCTAGTAAAAAAATATAAACTTGTAGTGAACAAATGTAACTTTCCAGAATTTGTAATTTATCAATATCAAAATATAACTTTGTCAAACAAAAATATAATTACTTTGCATTCAAAGTGCTCATTGTGCATACTGTGTGATTTTAGCCATGGGACACCCCTTAAAAGGAAGTGGACGAAGGAATGGACAGCCGCTATGTCCAATCAAGCGTGTGTAACGTTCTAGTCAAAAAATGTAAACTTGCAATGAACAAATGTAACTTTTTAGAATTTGTAATTTATCAGCATCATAATGTAACTTTGCAGAACAAAAATGTAACTATTTTGCGTTCATAATGTTCATTGTGTATGTCGAGTGATTTTAGCTATGCGGACGAGCCTCAAAAGGAAGCAAACGAAGGAATAGACGTCTGTTCATCGTCAATAAGGTAGCGGACGCACAATCCAAATGCAATATCCACGAAGTGGATGTCCGGGTTGCGGTATTTTAAAGAAGTAGACGTTGTCTATTTCACTTCATTTCGCCCAAGGTGTGTTGTTGAACTTGGTTGCTTAAGCAATGTTACTCTAAATCTAATAGTTCACCTAAGTAAAAAATCTCCCAATTTGATTTTATATCAGTTGATGGTTGCGATCCACCCTTTTTAGTTTCGATCTTCGATCTTCATCAACTTTTTTCAGTTGGACATCCGGATGTTGTCTATAATTACCATCAAACTACGCCGTTGTCGATGATGATGATGATGGCTTTCTCATCTCTTACTCCCTTGCCATCATTACCTTTTATTCTCCACCACCACTACCACCACTATCCTTTCCTCTCTTGAGTTGTTTGTGAATAAAGAGATTGATTATTTTTTATGGATATTCAAACTACGCCACCACTGACGATGGTGATGATGGCTTTCGGGAAGAAAAAGTTGAGAAGAAGATAAGAGGGGCTAGGGTTATGAGGGTATTTTGGGATATTCATTGCCTATTTTTGGTTGACATCATCTTAATAAATGGTCAAACATTTATTAACTAACGGTAAGGGTGCATTTGTTATAATTTTGTAAATTACAAGGTTCATTTTGTAGTTTCGCCAAATTACCGGGACTAATCGGTAGTTTAGTCAAACCTCAGGGAAAGTAAATATAATTAACCCTTTTTTGAACCAGAAGAGGGCTATATGCTTTATCTGAAAACCACAGGGGGTAAAATGTAATTAACCCTAAAAAGTATTATGCCAACCTAAATCACTGCATCTTTAAAATAGCCTTCTAAATTATTCAAGAACAAACCACTTATCCGCAATTTTTCTTTTAACATTTTTTTACCAAAATTTATCTAGATAAACTCGATCTATGGACACACTTATAGACCATTTAGTAAATTCAATAGTCACATAGTTACAATAATACAGGATGCAGCACTTTTTTCTTGAATTATATATTACTATGACCATCGAACTCTTGAATCGATCATATGGTGTATCAGTAAGTTTGCAATCAAGGTCTATCTAAGTGTTTGCATTTGGTACATGAATAGCGGCAAAAATGTGAAATTTCAAAAGATGGCAACAAAGCAACTGATAATTCATACGAATAAGAAATTAATTACAAAATTAGGCAGCTTCTTCTGTCAGTCCTAGTCCTGAAACCTACAAGTTGTTCTGTGAAGTTTCAAAGAAATTGACACAGTTTTTGTCGTGGACTCTTTTTGCTTATATAGTACTTCACCTCTTGCAATATACATTGCATCCAGCAACAAAAAAAAGTTCAAAATCAATTAGAAATTCCTTCTCTTTCTTTTTTGTGTTCAATTGCTATATGTACACTTGTTATACGTATAATTAATAATCTTTAATATTGAAAATATGTATTCTTCCAACCCAAATGAGTTTCAAAAATCTCCATTGCCATTAGCTCTACCAACTCCACCACCGGCAATTGTCTACAGTCAGCAACTGGAGACCGACATCCAGGTCAAGCCCCCGGATTACATGCATGCTGATCATATGCCTCAAGTTCTAGCCCCGTCCCAAACTCAGACACCAAGGCATTAGTCCACTGGCCTTTGTGGCTGCTATTCTGATATCTGCAACTGTAAGTTTATATGCTCATTATTGATAATTGCAGCTTTATTCCTTTACATGTGTTTGATTATTCCTACCTTAGTAGTTTTTTCTTACTTTGACACATTGCTCATTTATTCAAACTTACTTTAGACCAAATGTTTTAATTTTCATAAATTTTATACTACCTTAGATTGATCATGATTTGCTGTCTCAACATGCTTGATCTCATGTAAATATCTATAATAATGGATCATTTTTGTTGAAATTCAAACATGCAATTCTAAAATACGAGTGAATAAAGCTACATTTTACATTTTCAAAATATGTTACTCTGCAATAGTACAAAATCCTATCTTACACATTTATCTTTTTTCTATTTTTTATTTTTATTTTTTATTTTTTTTGGCATATTGCATAACTTGTTGGTGTCCATGCGAAACTTTTGGACAAATTGCAGAATGGTAGACAAAGGATCCACTCGTAAATTTGAAACACTGAAAAATGATAGCAAAATTACTACAATATTTGCAGATATCATATGGGCTAGATTTTAATTTGTGGCTTGTAATTTTGCAGGTGCTGATTGTGTAGCAAGTGCAGCGTTATATTGCTTAATAGCCCATTTCACTGGTTGTCCATGCATATATTCCTTCACATACCGTTCCAGGATGAGACAACAACATAACTTACTTGAACAACCTTGGGGGGATTGCCCAGTTCATTTTTGTTGTGAACGTTGTGCCTTATGTCAAGGGTATCGGGAGCTCAAATATCGTGAATTCAACATGTCAATTGGTAAATTTTCTTGCTAAATGAGTATTCATGTACATGTGTGTGTTTTATTTTTTCTCTTGATCAATTTTTGTTGTTGAATATTTCTAAGTTTCTGTAATTCTTACGAAATAAGTAGGATGGCAAGGAAATACGGAAAAACAGAATGGTGGAGCAACAATCACACCAAATGTTCAAGGAGGAATGAATCGATAAGGACGCGAAATAGTTTCATGCCTTATATGTCAAGAGTTTCAGATAAGTGGAAATTTTTTATGCACTCTGTTTTTGTAAAAATTATCAATTCGTGTAGAACAAAAGACTATTCAATTTTGAACATTGTTGCTATGCACATCGTCTTGTTTTTCAAGTGATAATGTGGCTTTAGATGAAAATGAGTAATTATTTTTTTTATCAAATCTATACTATTACAATGAGCAATTATTTATTCGCCGTATTATTTATGATATATAGACGCACTTTAGTGTGTCCACAGTCTAATTGCTGACATAATGTTATGATCAAATCGAAAATTTGAGAGAAAACAGAAGAAGAATTGAGGTGAAAAGGGAAAGCAAATGAGATTAGGGTGATGAGAGAAGGATTAAAGAGAGAAAAATGGAATTGTATTTGATGATTAGAGGAAGATTACGACATACAATGACTCCAAAAACTAAAAGTCCCTCCCTGCCTTTGGCTTATTTATACATGATAGAAGCTGTTAACTAACTGCTAGTAGTACTACTTTTACTAACTACCTTTAATTGTTCCCTGTAACTAACTCTTTCAACTAATCATCTAAACTGCTTCAGCTAATCATCTTCTGCCAGCTATTTACCCAATTGCTTCTGGGTCATAACAATGGCTCCCCCTCAAACAATCCTAGTCCCTAGGATTGAAGTCTACCCAGCCTGAACTACAGTTAAGACTCCAAGCAAATGGCTTGCTACTAAAAATGTCCCTAGGAGCCGTTTGTCATAAGAAGAAAATGGATGGAGTGATTTATGTAAAACTTTAGATTTAGATCTAAAACTCCTTCTGTGGCAATGCCCCCTTTAAATCCAGTCACCATTTTAGCCCAAGATTTACAAATATTCTTCTTGGTATCAATTGATTCATGTATCCAAGAATAGCACAAACCACTAGTAGATACTGAATTGTTCTTACAAATGCCAGTCTCTATCCAGAATCTTCTAACTTCTTGGTACTTCACTGCAACTTTCTCAACATATAGATTGTCTCTGACTCTTTTAGTGACTAGTGACCACATAAAACAACATTGGATCTATTATTTTAGTTTTCTTAACTTCTTTGAGAATGCCAACAAGATCATCAATGTTTTGACCATCTAGGGGATCAGTATAATAAAATCAATGCTCTTCAAGTAGAGTTGATGCATATGTACTAATTAGGTTGGGTGCATATTCATCACCTGTTGCCGCAAATTCATACACTGGATCACCAATTTGGTTGGCAACATCCTTGATAATGTTCTCTAAATTTTAATATGTAATCCAAGAAATTTGCGCTCTTTCATCAATAAGATCAATAGCTCTCATGTCAATGTCAATCTTTTCTGCAACCATAGAAATGAAACCATTTTGATTTCCAATGTTTGCACCAAGACCAATAGAACCCTCATTCTCTTTTGACGCATACTTAGTAACAATATTTTTGGCTTCACTTCCGGCTTTCTCAACACACAAACTAAGATTATTCCAGCTGTAATCCTATTTTTTCTTCAACAACCACGATTGGCTCTTCATGACTCAACGTTGATAAAAATTTCCTCAGTGCACATTCTTGACAGAGTGTTGAACTCCATTGCTTTCATTTTCTTGGAATCAAGAATCTGATTCTTGAAATGTCCTTCAAGAATCATATTGCCGGTTTCTTCATTTGGTGAGTTGGAACTGAAAACCATTGAGGTTTTGACATTAGATTCATAGAAATTGCACACCTTCTTGGCTTGAATATCTGCAATTCTCACCCATCGACTTTCATCAAGTAATGGAAATTCTTTCTTGATCAACCCTTTTTCCAAGAAGACTTTTACTACGTCATTAAACTGGTTTGCCAATGTCCTCATGTAACTTCTTAATTCAGTAGTGTTGGATTCCATATTGTCTTCTAAAGATTTGTATCCTGATGCACAATCCAAATCCTCCAATGCTTTGAGCACACTACTTCCAGTCATGCTTGAATTAATATTGAAATAATTGTCATCCAAATTTCTCCTAGAATCAATGTGGCCCTGTAGTCCATTTTCTTGCTTCCACCATTGATCTTCCAGAAATTTCAGTTGGATGCCTTTTGCCATGGATGTAAAACCAAGAATAACCAAGTCCAAGGACCAGCTGCTCTGATACCAATTGTTATGATCAAATCAGAAATTTCAGAGAAAACAGAAGAAGAATTAAGGTGAATAGAGAAAATAGAAGAATAATTGAGGTGAAGAGGGAAAGCAAATGAGATTTAGGTAATGAGAGAAAGATTAAAGAGAGAAAAATGGAATTGTATTTGATGATTAGAGGAAGATTACGACATACAATGACTCCAAAAACTAAAAGTCCCTCCCTGCCTTTGTCTTATTTATACATGAATGAAAATAGAAGCTGTTAACTACTAGCAGTACTGCTTTTGCTAACTACCTTTAATTGTTCCCCATAACTAACTCTTTCAACTAATCATCTAAGTGCTTCAGCTAATCATCTAAGTGCTTCAGCTAATCATCTTCTGTTAGCTGTTTAGCCAATTGCTTCTGGATCATAACTATGGTTCAATGTCGCGGTCGCGGCGCGTACCGTTCCACCTCGAACTCAGCGTATCAGTCGTGATTTCGGCGAGACGCAAATTTTGAATCAATTTCTAATTCAAAAAATATAAATAATCATTCAAAATATAAAGAAAAGTATACTAAACAAAAATAGTCAAAAAATAAGTAAATAAAATCTCTAAAATGTACTATTTTTATCGATATAAAAAATTAATCTATATCTTAAAAAAGGAATCATATTAACAAAATGTAAAGATTTGGAAAAAGGTCTAATATTATTTTGAATGTTTATACCTATCAATACCAAGTAGAATGACGATGCGATTCAAAATCACTTTCATTTTCCCCCGATAGATGGTAAAACAAATGTGAATATTAGACATGACCTTAAGTAGGTAACATATAAGAGCCATCTTGTGCATTTGTTGATTGTGAGGATTGGCTTGATATTCTATGATCATGATATGTGAGAAGTAATTGATTGTTAGTGAATTTCGGAGCATAATGATAATATCCGAATTCTCGATAATCAGCACTATCAATAGTACGATCATAGCCAAAGCTATTAGAGTCAAAAGAGAAACTATCATGATATTTATCAATTACTTGTTCATAATATCTACCACCATAGACTACTAGTAGAGCTGTCAACTTATCCAGTTCCATCAAATAAAGCATATTGGTTATAATAGCCCCTGTCGCAGTCATACCCCAGTTGACTAGTGCTCTAATTTGGACTAGAATCGCACTTATACTCCGGATCTATGCTCAAATTTTGCATATGCTCTTCAACTCGTCTATGTCTTTGTGAGTCTGAAGGATAAGAGAAAGTATCTTGACTTGAAAATTCAAGTTAATTTGTTGAGATATTATCGTTATGTTTCTATGCCTGGACGATAGCCGTGATCAGTGTCTTGAGTGGCATAATAATTATCTTGATTTCGAGCCCACGACGTATCTCCTGTTTGTTGGCTCTCTTGATCGTGACTTCAACTATGTCTCAAAGAATTATCTACTCCATTTTCATCGCCGCTGTCATCACCATTATCACTGTCACTATCACTTTTATTAGATGAAGATGAAATAGTAATATGCTTACTCGTTTATCCCATCTTACTCTTACCCTTATCCTTATGCTTTTGAGATGATGATTGAATTTTATTTTTCTTGTTCCTCTTGGTAATAAATTGGGACAATGTATCATCAAAATCATCATCACTATCACGTCTATAGCTATCTTGACTTCTTTCTGATTCGTGTTGGCGAATGCCCTCATCCAACCTACTCGAGATTATCTTTAAATAAGGCAGGCTGATCACTTTCTCTTATCCATTCATCTAATATGTCATCTTGATGAAAAATGTGATTCAAATCAATTGGACTGTAAAAATCATCAGTGTCCCTTTGATGCATCAGATTTTTCACCTTTAATCGCATATTATAATGCACAAAGACTAATTTGTATAATTTTTTAATTGCTAGACGATTGCGAAGTTTTGTATGAATCAATGACCAAGTACTCCAATTTCTTTCGCAACCAGAGGATGTGCATGTTTGACTTAATATTTTCACTGCAATCTTTTGCAGATGTGAGCATCTTCACCATAATTGAGCCACCATTCAGCTAAACAAATAAAATAATAATTAATTATGATAATAATAATAATCTTAATAACATAAAAAATATTAACTTCGTTCATATAATTTAAATATTAGTATATATTGAGTTGAGCTCGAACCTGGTAAGGATTTCGATAATGCTCTTACTTACAATAGAACTTCCAAATCCTCATCTTTTTCTCTGTAAAAATTTTAATCTGTAAAAATAACACATGCATATATGTTGAAATTCTAGAATTTGGTAATGTATATGATCAATAATACATATAAATAGTATAATCATAAATATACCTCATTTATAGCATCAACTTGTGCATCCAAATTTGATTCCAACTTTGCAATGATTCTTTTTAACCCTTTACGAATCTCGTCAAGGTTATACTCACATGTTCTAGAGTATTGCAAGGTCGGGTTCAAAAAATATGTTAAATAAAATAAAATCATAAAATTAAATAAACAAGTGAATACATATATAATGCATATTTAAATTGCGTTTATTATTTTAAATTACCTGTTGCATGTAAATCACAATGTAATTGGTCGTACCATCTGTTATCAATCACATCTCAAATACTCCTTCAACATTTCACCAACTTTTAATGGCTATTCTTGCTCTATCCATGGCTTCATAAATAATTGGTAAGGTCGGTCTATTATCTTGATCAATAGTTTTTAAGACTTTGACCAAAGGCTCCATTATAGCACAGACCAATCTGACTTTGTTCCAAAACCTTTCAGATAGTATCAATTTAGCTATTTCAGTAGCTTCTGCTCTTCGTTTGGTAGTGTTATTGAAATCTATCCATTCATTTGAGGTGCACATTCTTTTCAATTCTGTACAATGCCGAAGTAGACTTTCCAAAGAAATGAATTCAGTAGCGAATCTTGTGATGCCAGAACGTAACAATTCCATTTTTCTTGTATATGTCTTCATCAAATTCACTACTTTATCACTGTTGTATATGAAACTAGTAATCTTCTTTGCCAGTGCAATAGTTTTTTTCACCTCATCCATCTTGCCGATATCCTCCAACATCAAGTCAATGCAGTGAGCAGCACAAGGTGACCAATATAGATGTTTTCTTTTTTGCATTAGTAATTGTCCAGCAACTTTCATGCTAGATTCATTATCTGTCACAATTTGTACAATATTTTCTTCTCCTATAGACTCTACTACTTCATTCCATTAATTTAAAAATATATTCTGCATTTTTTCTCACATTTGTGCAATCAACTGATTTGTTAAACAGTATATGCCTATTACAATATACCATAAAATTTATTATTGGGTGCTTAGTACGAGTACTCCAACTATCACACATAAGTGTACAGTCAAAAGTTGAAAATTTATCATAAATATCTCTCAAATATTTATGAAGTTCATCAAATTCCTCATCTAAATATTCATTTCCAATTTGATAAGTTGAAGGGCCTTTAATTCCATGACTAGCTTTGGCAATTTCATCAATCATTGATTAATAATATGGATTATCAGCTGCATGGAATGGTACAGCATTAAAATAAAAAAATTTTGAAATTGCTTTCCTGACTCTCTTTATGTTTTCCCTCGCAAACATTGATTTGACTAATTTTTATTTCGAAGGAAACATATGTGAGTCAACTCCTCTGCTTATCATTTCATCTGCCTGTCTGATACTAAAATTATGAGACAAGCCTCTTTTACTTCCAGCAGTTGCTTGCTTCGAAGTACCAACACCCATATATTCTGCAGTAAAAAATATTTAAAAAAATAAAAATAAAAAATAAATAATAATTTTAATGTATTTTAATTAATTGATATGACACTTATCATAACATTTTAATTTACAAATAATACCTGACATAGATTATGGATGGTCGACTTCCAGACACTGAATGCCTTCGCTATTCTTCAATAAATTCTAAGTATCGGCTCTCTCTCATTGCTTGCCTCATCTGCTTTTTTTCTAATTCATCAATCTCATATAAGTCTTCTTCATTCTCGTCGCCATACATATTCTCCTCTTGCAAAGAAGCTCAATATTTCTGCTTTTTTCTTTTTTAGACTAGCTCTTTGAGCCTTACCAGCTTTTAAATGCATTTTTATTACATTTGTAACTTCTCTTGGAGCTTTTGGAGAAGCTTCAACTTATCCTGTAATATGACCGACATGCTCTTTTAATCTTGTAATACTGCCATGCACTATTTTTCCACAATAGTTACATCTCACAACTTTTTTATTTCTACCTACAAGTGTACCATGTTCTCAACCAATATCCTTACTTGCCATTTAACCTGTTACATACACCATCGTAAAATGGTTAGTATCAGTAATGCATCAAAAAGTACTACAAGTAATGAGTTAATATTTAACAAAAGAAAATAATTATTTAAATTATGTTAGTAACTTGCAAATCTTATTTACATATTAACTTGTTTGCATACTAAATTTAGATTAGTTTTAAATTTAGAGGCAATTTTTCCTATGAAACTTGATCCTTATCAGCACCGTTGTCATTTTATGCAAAGCCATTGAATATTTTAAAGATAAATTATGTGAATTGATGAATTAGCATCTTTGTTATTGAATTATCCAGTAGGTACTAATTGAATAAAGCATGCATTACTTGGATAATTCAAAGAGAAATTATGTGTATTGGGCTAATTACCTAAGTGGATAATATAAAAGTGTAGCTACGGTAATTATGTCTTCACAAAATAATATATTATTATCTATTTTATAAACTCAAGAAATTAACAATGAAAACTAACAGAGAATATGTCTAAAACAATATATGTGTCTGTGTATCTTAGCATAAGTAATTAATTATTTGTCTTAGTAATAAACTAGTAAAATATGTATTCTTAATGCATTTGGAATTTAGTCTTAGTTCGTTAATCACTCAAACTAAATTTATTTTCAAAAAAAACAATAACATACCACAACAAAATAAAACAACATATCACTTAATATACAAACATAAATTTATTTTCAAAAAAACAGTAACATACCACAACAAAATAAAATAATATATCACTTAATATACAAACATAAATTTATTTTTAAAAAAAAGTAACATACCACAACAAAATAAAATAATATATCACTTAATATACAAACATAAATTTATTTTAAAAAAAACAATAACATACCACAACAAAATAAAATAATATATCACTTAATATACAAACATAAATTTATTTAAAAAAAACAGTAACATACCACAACAAAATAAATAATATATCACTTAATATACAAACATAAATTTATGTTCAAAAAAAATTAACATACCACAACAAAATAAAATAATATATCACTTAATATACAAACATAAATTTATTTTCAAAAAAACAATAACATACCACAACAAAATAAAATAATATATCACTTAATAGACAAACATAAATTTATTTTCAAAAAAAACAATAACATACCACAACAAAATAAAATAATATATCACTTAATATACAAACATAAATTTATTTTCAAAAAAAAAATAACATACCACAACAACATAAAACAATATATCACTTAATATACAAACATAAAAGAATCATAAATTACATTTTAAATAAATCATTAAGTTTAGGGAATAATAGCTATTATGATAAAAACAAAAAGAACAAACTTATTATAGTCCTTCTTATAGACGTAAATAGGGAGGAAATTTCATTACTTTATTTCTGAAAATGAGCAAACATTCAAAACGTAGCTTCGTTATTGTCCTCAAGCATCCGTATAATTTCAATCAAGTAGACTGAAAAAATTGCATAGTCACGTCACATCAAATTGTTAAGAACCATCTATTTAATCACATGAATTTCTAGTATGTACCCAGTAAAATAAAACAACATATCACTTAATATACAAATATAAAAGAATCATAAATTACATTTTAAATAAATCATTAAATTTAAGGAAAAATAGCTATTATGATAAAAAAAAAAAAGAACAAACTTAGCCAAAAATTATTGCCGCAGATGAAATTGAAGAAGATGAACAAACAACTTGATATCTGACAATGAAGAAACCAACTGAACAAAGGAAATGAAGAAATTGTGCGTAAGAATATGATAAAGAATGAGTACATTGTATACGGCTTTCTTCTCAGCTTTCGAATAACTTTTGCCAAAATTTAAGCGATTTACTGAATCAATTGCGCTCAACTCATGTCAGTGCATTATTGCACCGATTCCATTTTTTTTTTTTGCACTCCAGTCCCTAAGGACTGGAGTGCAATTTCGAAAACAATACCAATTAAAACGTGCGTTGAAAAAAAAAAAAGCAATCTGCATGACTAGAGTGCAATTTCGAAAACAATACCAATTAAAACGTGCATTGAAAAAAAAAAAAGCAAATGTGATATATCAATCACATCTTTGTAGCAACTACAATTTTTTTGTTTTTGCAAAAACAAAAATCAATATGATTTTAAGTTGTAAAGTAAAAGAGAGAAGAAAGTTGTGGATAAATGGAAAGATGAGAGAAAGAGAAAAAAATATCAATGATATAGAATTCCAATATGTAAGGTCTATGAATGATCTCATAAAAAAAAGGCAGTGTAATAAAGCATCAATACTGATTCATCCATAATTAAATGACTCTTCTTATAGAACAGAGCATTACGCGCAGATTGTCAAATTAAAAACAAAAAAACCTCTGCGCGCAATGGTTTCAATATAAAAAAAATTTCTACGTCGTCTTCCCTAATCGGCGCTGCCGACAGATAATATTGACAAATCCACACCACAGCAACTCACTACCACCACAACCAGCCTCAACATCACTACCATAGCAACTCTCCTCACCCTCAACCACCATCCCATCAACCAAATCGCAGCCATAAACACCGAAATCACACCCTCCAAATCCAGACCAAAATCGCAAGAAAATACCACAAAAGTCACACCTAAATGGCCGGAAAATAGCCGCAAATGACTACAAAATAGCTGGACCAAGCCAAGTGAGTAAGATCTTTGATTTATTCATTGAAATAGCACCAATTTCATGGTGCCCAGGTTGATTCAGGCGATTCGTTCTAAATCGGCCAATTTGCATCGATTCGGATTCAAATCGGTCCGAGTCGGGCAAGATTGGCCGATTTCCCGGCGAGTCCGCCGTCTCCGAGTGAAATCAGAGCGGTATCGAAGCGCCAAGCTCCGATCCCATTCCGACTCGGCCGAGTCTTCGAACCATGGTCATAACACATAAGACGGATGAGTAATAAAGAGCGGCAGACTAATCTAAGGCAAAGCAAGGATGAGAATTAATTACGTGGTTAGCTTTGACATATTCGCATAAAGAAGTATTGTCTTTGTCAAGCTCTTGAGTTCGGCTAGACCCTTGAAAGTTTTGTATTTTTTTTTCAAAAATTAATATTTAGATTAATTACCATTTGCATGTGTCATCCTGTAAATATATATAGAAAAGGAGAAATGAGTTTGGAGTGGCACTGCTAGAGACTTGGATTTGGGTCTTGGAACATGTACAAAAATTTTGTATATAGCTTCCATATGATATTATGTCTCAAAATCAAATTGCAAAATTTTACTTTCAAAGAAATTTAAATTGTTTATCTTTCTTAGTTTTAGGAGGTCCTAATATACATTGACTTAGGACATTATCATTTGATTTATTTGCGATATATAAGATGTCTAAGTTGCTGAAGTCAAATAATATATAAGTTGAGAATATCTCCTCATATTGGATTTTGTTGCTAGAATTTCCAGAAATAGAGAAGATGGGCCAAAAAAAAAAAAAAAAAGCAAACACCTATTGAAATGAGTCATTTAACTACTCAAAATAAAAAAATCCTAAAAATTTGTAGTACGAGACAAATTTAAGACTTTCTCGATATCCTAAAATCAACATATAAAGGATAACTTCTAAAATAAAAAATATTCATGTTATTGTTTTCATTTATTGTAATAAATTTAGATCGAATCTACACATAATGAGGATAAAACATAAACAAAAAGGATTTCCCTATCTTTTCCAACCATCTTAATGAATATTTACTTTAATCATTTACATCTAGAAAAAAATAAAATTATGAGAAATTCAAATAAGTATAGGATTTGAATTTCATTTTGTTGTTATTTATATGTTGCAAATTCTATTAACACGTTGAAAAGATTAAGTTATTGCTAGTTTTGTTGAACATGCAAGTGGGATAATATTGTAATCGTATTAAATAAGGATACAAGGCAATTATGCATATAATAATAGGTGAATTACCCAGTGGCAGAGAATGTCCATTACAGTTATTGCATAGGATCAAATTTGAGGGACGAATGGGCCATTTACCTAGACATTTTATAACTTGTCTATAGTATCTTTATTGGTAAGAAGTGCTGTACATATAAAATAAAATTTTAAGGATAAGTGCAGCAATTTGATCATTCAAATGGATCAGAAATCAAGTATAAAATAAATAATTAATATTTTCTTAGTTTTGAAATAAAATTATTTAAGTATTTAAGTTATCAAGAAAAGTAAATGATTTGCTTTTTGGCTTAGATAACTATTCGTTGTTATGTACTCGATGCTACCAAAAATGTAAATTAAATAGGGTTAAAGTATTGAGTGGGTTTTCCCAATTCCCTTCCCCCAATTGTCAAAAAAAAAAAAAATAGGGTTAAAGTAATATAAAAAGTTCTGTTTGTGTTTAGCTCCAATAATCGAAATCATCTAAATATCCAAGTATCATCTGTTTAAATCCCTAGTATTATCTTTATGATGTATGTAGTAATCTTACACAAAACTTTGTTGTAACATCAAATAAAAGAATAAAGGTTATATTAGTCAAGAAAACTTGTTTAAAAGCAATTGCATCGATTAGAATGAAAATTGAATATACAATAGATTCTGCTTTTGTGTCCATTAAAGGAAGGAAAAAAAAGAAGAAGAATAATAAATTTTGATATTCTTCCTTGACCATCTTTCATTTGTGCATTTATTTAGCTGTATCCAAATTACACCAAGTTTAAAGAATTATTCAAGCGTACCACCTAACCATGCAAATTGTTGTTGTTTCTGTTAGAAATAGGATCCTTCTAGCAAAAAGACAATGAAGAAAATGGTCCCTTTTTTTTTTTTATGACGTTTTCTGTTTTGGTGATCCATACTGTTTAATGGTTCCATCCACTAGGAAGCACGATTCATGACAATTTCTTCATTTCTAATTCTCCATGCAATGCGTCAATTCAAGCTTTAAAGGCAACGGACAGACAAATGGCTCAAAACTATCAAATCTTTGGTGTTGACGGGCCACTAACAACTCCAAGCAAGTCCCAGGAAGTTTCCTTACTTTTATCATCATTAAAGATTTGAGAAATAACAGAGTAACAATTTCTTATCATTGGAGCTTCTTAAAGCATTGCATTACTACATGCGTTTACTTGGAAACTAGAAACACAATAAGCAATAATTATCAATAAGTGAGTTTTGGCGCATCAGTAATTCGTATTTATTTTCAAGTTTTAGGAAAAAAATTATCAATAATAGTTTAAGTTTTTTTTGGGTTTGTTATTTTTTTTTGGGGGGGGAGGGGGGGGGGGGTTCTCTTGTCCATTTAGCATAAAATATTGCCAAAAATATTTTAACTAATAATATTAGAGTAAATGAAAAATATGGAAGGCAACTATACTTTCAATTAAAAACATGTTATACTACCATATAGTAATAGGATTGAAGCATTTTACTTAAGTGCCAAACTAAACATTAGAATGAAAGACCTCAAGTAATAAACTATTGGCCATTATGTTATTTCATTCTTTTTCCTTCTTTGGATTTGAAAAAAAAAATAAGGGTTTTGAAAATCATACATCCAATATTGGTTTATCAGAAACAGAAATAAAATTACACACGTAGTTGACTGAAGACCTGTCAACATTGACAAGTACTAATAGCTAGTTTTCTTCCGAGAAATTATCTCCCATCAACAACACTGACTGGTACTAATAGCCAGTTTTCTAGCAAGAAATTATCTCGCATCAGTCCTCTCTCTATCATATTAATGTCCGTTTCCTCACTCTTACCACCATCAGAAAATTGGCAACAAAAAAAAATTATTTCTTTTTTTGAATAAAAACCTTGACAAAAGAGCATGACACGGTCAAGATAACATCCCCCTACTCAACGTTGCAACATACCAATTGCTTAGTAATTCTTTTAAAATACAATTAAGGGGCAATACAATAGAATTGAGTTTTGAACCAAATCCAAATTTGAATCTAGGAAATGCTTAACTGCTCAATAATAGCCTTTCTATTGACAAAATTTCTAAAGCACAATGCTAGTTGAAATAATTAAAAAAATTACTTGATTTGCTTAGTGTAATACATGCAATAGATAACAAAGATTTGCCAGTAAAACATTTCACCTGTGAGCTATAAGTCTTGAGTTCAAGTCACGAAGGAAATAGTCAAAGCTTTATTATTGATCCTCTTAAACCATTTTTTACAATTGAGCATTTTTATCATTCATTTTGTTTTCCTATTGAAAAATTATAACAAATAAAAAGGAATAAAAATTCTCACTTTTTTATAATAAAACAAAGAAAATACTCAATAAAACATCATGATTCCAAAAAATTCATGTAGTCTAAAATTATAATTGTAAAAAGACTATAAATTTATTGGAAAAAAATAAGATATCTACTGCATCTTTAATTTATATTAAGTGAATAGGTGTCTAAAAGAAATCCACATCATGTTTTTACATTTTTAAATATTGATGGAACCTTTTAAAAGGGTAAGTATCTATTAATTTAATTGAAAGGAGTAAAGTGAAACTAAAAGGTGTACATTCAAAGAGGTAAAGCGTATTTAGCACAAAAAGGAATAAAATCGCAATGTTAGTTTATTTGCATATCTTTCCAAAACGAAAATAGAATATAATACCTCAACTCAGTAACCTAAAATATTGGCCATCATTTTCTTTCATTTGCTGTTTGCTATTTTTGGATTTTAGGGGATTAAAAAAGGATTTGAAAATCAGATGTCCAACTCTTATACATCTTGTTGGTTATCTAAAAGAGCAAATTTTAAAAAATAAAAATAAAGTACACACGTTGTTGACTGACTTGATACGTATGTGGCGGGCTTTTTTTTTTTTTTTTTTTACAATTGGGGGAAAGGGAAGAGGGAACTTACTCACTCAACTCCAATTGAAAGGAGGCTCCAATTGAAAGGAGGAATGGAAATTAAGTGTAAATTTAACCTCACAAATTCACTCCAAAAGTCATAGCAGTGGCGGGCTTTAGTAGACGTGTCAAACATTGACCAGTACCAATATTTAGTTTTTCTTGCAATAAATTATCTCCCAATGTCTGAGCAGCATCCTCGTTAGATAAATTACAAGTCGCTGTCTCTGTCTCTCTCTCCCCTCTCTCTCTCTCTCACATACATACAGAGTATATTTTCCAACATTTCCAATCATACCAATTCAACCAAATTCACAACACTTCTTGATTCAGAACAGAATAACTTGCAACCTAATTTTTCATCATGTACAATTCAAACATGAAGGCAGATGCTGCAACACCAGCTACATATGGCAAACCCGCAACTGGAATTCCAATGAGCTCCTCAATCCAAAGTTACTACTCAGACCAAACCGAAGAGCACCTCGAAATTAAGCCTAAAACTCTGGTCCCTTGGTCCACTGGGTTGTGTGACTGCTTTTCCGACGTCCAGAATTGTAAGTCCCTGGCTCAAAACGACTATTTCGCGGTGGTGCGTGGATCATACGCGCTACTTGTTTAGCTTTGTTTCTTGAAATTATTTGCTCATTTTGATGGCCCTCTGGTTTATAAATCAGGTTGCTTGACTTGCTGGTGTCCATGCATTACTTTCGGACAAGTTGCTGAGATTGTTGATAAAGGATCAAGTTGTAAGTCTCTTTTTAAGTCTTTTAACATAATACAGTTATTATTATTATTATTTTGCTAAACAATAAAAAGAAAAAAATATTTAGGTTGTGACACGAAAAAATTGTGCTTAATTATGCCATATACTACTCATGTATCTTGAAATATCTTGTATTATGTCGAATTTGGAACTAAAATTATTAATTTTTGAGTGAGAAAATGATGTTTTGATTTGTGTGAACTATGGTGCAGCTTGTGGATCAAATGGGGTCCTCTATACACTTATGGCTTGTGTGACTGGATGCCCATGTTTCTACTCTTGTTTCTACCGTTCAAAGATGAGACAGCAATATTCGTTGCATGCATCTCCATGTGGGGATTGTTTGGTCCACTGCTTCTGTGAAGCGTGTGCCTTGTGTCAGGAGTACCGTGAGCTAAAAAACCGTGGATTTGACATGAAAATTGGTAAATTACAATTAATTTCTCCAATCATAATCAATTATATAAACTTTGCAATCATTCCATAAGTTTGTCTTGTTTTTCTTCCAGTACTTTAGCTAGATAATTAAAGGGCCTGTCCGATTTTCTTTTTATTTAATATAGGATGGCATGGAAATATAGAGAGGCAGAATAAAGGAATAGCAATGACACCAATAAGTCCAGAAGAAGGAATGAGCAGATAAATAATGAGGAAGATGGTCACGAAGCCGTTTGAGCAAGTTGTGATTTATCTTGTTTCCTATTTTCTATATAATTTTCAGTGTATTGGCGAATGGAAATTAGAACTGCAACTGCAACCTATAAATTGTTCATGTCTGTTGTGTTGTTGTACAATATGAAGCTGTGTTAATGAGAGGGGGTGAGAAGAAAAATTGTCATGAAACTGTGTAGGTGGCATTTCTATGTTCCATAATCCACACCCGTTGTTATTGTTTATTACCCATAAGAAGTGATTATCATATTAATCTATCGGTAGTGAGTGTTCCAATTAAGTTGTTTCTGTACTATTTCTATTATTTTACTTGGTTTAGGAGTGCTATATGTCAAAATTTGTTCTCCCGTAGTGGTGGTGGTGGTGGTGAAAAAGAGAAGTGGTTATCTTCAAAAGGGATGCAGTACACTTTGTTTTGTTCTTGTAATTTTATTGCTTCCCTGGCCTGAAAAATATTGGGCACTTGATATGGTATGGTTGGGTTAACTCTTTATTAATAAAAGACAAGTGTTAACACGTTAGAGAGCTATTGTATTCTATTGAATTTTTTCTAATGGTATCATACCATAATTGCAAGATAAAATTTTTCATATTTGTAATCAGTCATTTGGCCATCGAGGAGGGTTTATCAACCTCTCTCATCCATTCATTGATCTTCAAGTCAACAAGTCTATCAACCTCTCTTATTCGTTGATTCATCGTTGGGTCAACAAATCTATTAAGGGCTCTCATTCATTCATCAATCTTCAAGTCAAGTCAATGACAGTTAGTCGCGAAATCAACCCTAATATCACCCTAAAATAAAATCGAGAAAGATATAAAATTAAATTCAATTAACATCATATATGAATTTATAATAAAGAAAAAAAAACTCTAAGAGATGGCTAATTCCAAATCCTTACAAGACTTATGACCCTAGAAATACCATCATCACTTAAATTTAACTCCTATACATGACCAATTTGTTTAGGGTAATGGCCCTTAGGTGACCCTCGAAACTTGCCCTTTTTTTAAGATTTTTTTTTTCTATGCAAAGAAGACCCAAAGCGGTGTAAGGAGAAAGGGTGAAAAAGGAGGATTTGAGAGCCAAACCAAAAACATCAACCTCTTACTAGATAGATATTGAATTTATCTAATGCAAGAAAATTTTAATATATCTGCAAAAAAAAAAAAATGTTAAAGAATTCGGTAAATATAAATGGGGTGTTTAGAATTTTGGGCTCGGCTGATCCATTTGTAACTTGGTTGAGCCCAACCATCGTTGTTTGGTCGAAGGTTTGTTGGATAGCATCTCTTCAGATCTTTGTATTTGGACCTAAAACTACACTACTACTTGTTTTTGTAGTCCAAATTATTAGCCCAACCCATTTATTGCTTTCCATTGTTTCTGAAAAGAAATCAGTCAAACAGACATTGGCCTTTTTATTTTTTTGGGGAACGTGGAAGGGGTCCTTGCTATTATTAAAATAAACAAAACTATAATGAGGGGATCGTCAATCAAACCCAACAATTATCTTGTCAATCAATTATAGAGTCGAATAGAGGGCAGGGGCAAGTCCATTCCCAGCAAAACAAGGACCAAAAGTAGGTAAGTTTGAGCATGTAAATAGAATGTTGGTGTAAAATCCACCATCTAAAAAATTTACACCTAACGTTATATTTTGTAATTTGTGGGTCACTTGTAAATTTTGTATCAAAACCGCAAATGTAAAATACAGAGGGCAACATATTTGTTTTAAATTTTAGTATGATTTTTGCGTTTTTTAATTTTTTTTAAATTTGTCTTTTAGATTTTTATATGTTTCTAAAATTGGTGATTGTTAAAAGTCATTTAGTAATTTCCTAATATTTTATTATCGGCACATTTCCTAAAGTATATTTATATTAGAATTTTTAAGTGAATTCTTTTTAATAATGAAACTTTTGTGATTTTTGGAAAATCATTGAATATTTCTTTAAATTTTGTAGTTTTTATAATTAATGAACAGTTTCCGAAATGGCTTTGCTATTGATTTTTACTGCAAAATTTTTTCTATAATATCTTCCTGTGAGGGCAGAGATTCTATAAAAAAATTAGTAATTTTTTAATTTGTTTAGGTATTTTAGTATTTTTAATATTTATTATAATGAATACGAATCATACGCCAAATTTTTTTTATCAAATAATTCACTTTTCACTCATCTCATAACCACCTTACCTTACCATATCTCATTGCCACCATCATTCCACGTCATTCTCCTAATCAAATTCCCAAATAGCTTAACCAAACCTTTTGATTTTGATTTCAGTGAAAAAAAATTAGACTAAAAAAATTCCTCTCAATCTTCATTCAGAAAAGAGTGAACGGTAGGAGAAAATTAGTTAGAAAGCCCATTCATCACGTTAAGATAGAAAAAACAAAAAGCAATGTCACTAACCCAGTCTATTATCTTCAAATCATTATCAATAGCAATGTAGCAGCAACACCACACACTAGAGGCTCATCATCTTACTTTTTCTTCAACTTCATATCTCCCTCACCAACTTACCAAAACCACCATCCCTACTTTCGCATTTATTCTCACTTTTTTCCCATTGAAACACAACCAGAAGACAAACATTCAGGCTATCTATTGCCACAGGCTATCTATTGCCACAGACACACCTTCACACAGCGAAAAAACCTCTGTAGGTTGCTTACTCTAGCATTACAACTTCATCACTACCTATTAGGATTCAAATAAGGAAATTAAACATGACTATTTAAGGAATCAAAAGCCAACAATTGAATAACACAAAATATAAGTACATAAAAGATTTAATGTGGTTAGGCTTAATTACTAAGCATGGTCCGTGGAGAGAAAACCACTATATATTATGAAAGGAAAAATAAATATAAAAGTACAACTTGTATTCCTTCTCTTATTACCAGGAACTCTCTCACTCTTTTTCTCTTGTGTATCTCTTGGATAATATCAATTCACCTATTCATAGGACATATTACTTGGACAATACTTAAGTAATCAAAGAAACAACTTGAATTAAACTATAAATCCTTCAACTTAGGAAATAGCATGGCGTGTACTACAAGCAATTGAAATAAATAGGAAACTATTTATTCTCTAAACAAGAAAGGATCTCACCAAAAAAAATCTAGCAATTTCCTAACAATTCTCTAGCTTGGCAATTTTTTTTCTTTTACCAAATAGCAAACAAACCAATAGTAAACCTATTTACCTTTTACCACCAATTACCATGGTACCTAACTACGCATACTCAATCAATGTAATTCTATCTCTATCAAATTCAATTAGTAAATAAACATGGGTAGCTATCTGAGTCCAAAGTCTAGTTCAATCATGAAAGGGTATCAATTCTCCCTTCCCTTTTGCAGGAGTTTTCTTCTCACCACTATTTGAAATATGGAAGCAATCCTGGGTCCCCTTGTATGAGCTTCGCTACCAATCCATTGAGGTCATCAAATGGTTCAAATTCCCATTCTTCTTCCTATTTGACATGATAATCTGGACTTATGTGACTTTCAAGACTCCACCTCCAGTGAAATACTCGTAGCTTTCGAAGTCTAATTGGCTTAAGGAAATTAAATTCCCTACATATATTTGAGACATAGATTACACCTCCCAAAGAACGAACAATTCCATCAAGCATTCTGATTTTCATCACTACAACATTTTTGACTTTGCAAATAGATTCATCATCCAAAGATGCAAAACTTATCTTCTTTATTTTGGAGTATATCAAAATAACTTGTCCTGGAACAAACTATGAAACACAACTAGAATCTAAACTTCAACTATCATGGGGCGAAATATCCACATCTTTAAAGATCGTGAGAATGTCTCCATCAGATGAATATTTAATAATATTGTCATTATTTTTCCATACTTTTTCTTTAGACGAGAATAATTGCTTTTGATCTGTCCAAACTCATAACATCCATTACATTGGACTCTATCCTTTCCCTTGACCTTTGATCACCTATTTTAGATCCATCTTTTTTATTCTTTCCTCAAGCAATCAACTGCAATCACATCTTGGTTTGCCTTCTTTAGTTTTTCACGAGACAATAACGATAACTGCACATCCTCAAGTTCCAAAGTGTTTTTCTGTACTATTGTATTGTCACCATATTTTCACAAGAATTAGGATTGACTTGAGAAGTAAAAAGGTCTTACCTTCGTCCTTGATTTGCATGCCAATTTTCTAGAATATTTGTGAACACTCATAATTAATTTACCAAATATTAATGGTTTCATTATTTAATTAATTAGTTAATTGTTGTAAAACTATTAGAGTAAATGAATGTGGGGATGTTAATGGTCAAATTGGACAAACCTAGTATTTAATTTGTCACACCTAAAAAAATCCAGAAATTAATAGTGATAATATAGGAAACTTACGAATGCCTCAATTGTTTGCATTGACATCTAATTTTACTATTCTAATTATTTGGTTGTTTGTGCGTTAAAATTATTGTTAAGATTAATTTGGAGGGATGATGTAGGTAATTGAACTAGTAAAATTAGTCCACTAAGTTATAGCACTTAAAATACTAAGACCAAGAAACATTGGTATAAATTGTTTTCGTGTATAATTACATGTGTAATGTGTAAAATAATTTGAACTAAATAATAAGATATTTATCACATTTATATAAAGCTTAAACAAGGGGAAAAAAGATAGAGAGAAAGAAAAGAAAGGTTAAGCAAGACGGCTAAGGAATCGAAGGCAATAGGTGACAAAAGTGGGGGTTTAGTATATGCTAAAAAGAATAAGTAATCTTTTCAAATACTAACTGCTTGCTAACTAACCAACCTACTAAACAAATGGTAATAAAAGTTAGGCAGGAGGGTGTTTCAAATGAGGCAAAACTAAAGATAAACAAAGCAACTCAACGAGAGAGGTTAAAAAGGGAGTTTGAGAAAGGAAGTTCTATTTATTAAATTGGTAAATTCTCTTAGGTTTTGAGGCTTAATGATGAGCCAGCATGCCTTTAACCTTGCATACCTGATGATAGATAGAAATCTTGCTAGGAGTTGGGTAAAGAAAAGGAAAACTAAGGTGAAAGTAGACCGTATCTGATAAGGTTCACTTGAGATAATAACATCGATATTCCTTGGGTTGTGATGGTTAAATTTTAATGAGTTTAAAGTGTAAATTGAACATAGTATTTTTAAGAACTTGTTATATGTTAATCCCAATTTATGAGGGTATAAAAATCATAATTTTTCGTTAAGTGTGGCATAAGATATTGTAAATTGAACAACTAGGATTGAGAAACCCACACTGCAGCCTTGCTGGAATAGTCTTAGTAAATGGGACAAAATTTTGTATAGGAAGTTTTAAATTGAATGATTCTTATTGATTTAAAAACTAAATTTATAAGCACACATTTTAGTTCTTTCTATAATTTTTCTAAAGTAGATCGAAAAACCTACACTGTCCAAACAAGGTTAGTGATGAGCCAACTTTTGGTTATGATTTTGAACCTGTTCTTGTTGGAATTTAAATTTACTTTTTTTAACAAAAGTTGTAGTGCCTTGAAATCTAGTTTCTAAACATGAAAATTTCAAACTAAGCCGGATTGTGTATCAAAAGTTATGCTTAATTGAAATCAGGGTATTTGCTTTGGCTAGAAATAGGGTGTTGATAATAGACGAACTGCTTTGTGATCAGAATTTGATTGGGTTATGACTGAAATTAGAATTTGTTGTCTGCATGAAAATTTTTTCTAACTCAAACTAGTTTACAAAGGTACCGAGTTTGACAATTTTGGTTGAGTGAAAATAGAATTATACCTGTTTAAACAAGTTTTGTTTAGGCAGCTGCAAAGGTAGTAGCGGCCTGGATGCTCGCGACTGACCTCACAGCTACTTTCTATGTATCTAGCCGTAACTTGAGTCGTGGCATGATTGCCTACGGCTAACCCACCGGCAACTTTCTGATCCTATGAGCCGTGACTTAAGTTGTGGAAATAAAGTTGTAACCAAGGCTACAGCTCCCATTTTGAGAAACTCTAATTTTTAGCATCTTGTTCATTCGCTTTGATTTGATGATTAATTAATTTATATATAGAGCTCGTCTTATATGATTAGTGCACTTCTTCCAAGTATTCATTGGCGAGAAAGCAGCATAACTATTTCTACTTCAGGCTATCTATTGCCACAGACACACTCTTGAAGATTATCAACACCTAAGGTGTGAGGGCCAATTTCTTACCTATCGGCACACAAGATGAACTAGCTTCTACTAATATGTATGGTTCATCAATAGCAGCTACCTTACTTTTATTCCCATGAATGCCTTTGCATTGCTGAATAGAGCTCAACATGTGTACCATGAAAGTTTTTTTGGGGGGTTAAATTGCCGATTGCTTGTCTAGAATGACAGTGGCCTTTTTGCCAATAGGGCTCGTTGTTGCTGATTGTGTCTGTCCCTTAGATTGAAGCAACTGTACCTACCCTCTAGTTTGAGACTCAAATGTATTGAGGCAATCTTCTTGAGGTCTAATCCAAGTAAATCAATGTCCACATCAAACCTTGACTCTACAATGTCGATCCCATTGCCATAGTTCCGATTTCCTAACCATGTTCTTGTACTCCCTTATACAGAGAGGCAACTGCTTGGAGTGAAACATCTTTCACCCCTTGGATATCCTGGGCACTCTTGCACGTCATTTCTGAATGATTTCCCTAGCGATTAGCATCCACCCTTTCACTATCTAGTTTATAACTTTGAGCATTAATTCTACAGAATTTTAATGAACGATAAAAAAAATTGCTCATCAACCTTTGATTTTGACACAGACACAGACACCGACGGAGATATCTCATTGAAGTTGAAGTTATTGTCTTTGATGGTTTCCTTGTTTTTGGCCAGATCTTTCTTACTAGTTGCTTATCGGGCGTGCCAAAAATTGTTCGCACCAAAATTTGACTCTCGAGCCTCTTGATCGGTGAGTGATTATGTATTACGACCGCATCACTTGGCTAATGCCATGAAGTGAAATTGATGAAAAATGTGTTGATAAGATCCAACATCTCAGTTGATTGCGGTTTTTAGCCTTGAACAGTTTTAAAGACTTAAAATTCATATTTAAAAGCGACTAATAAGAACTAAAAGCAAAAGCGAACTGTTGATGAGAAGTTAAAAAGGAAATATCAACAAGCAAATCAACTTAAAAAAGAATTTAGAGCATGAAATAAAGATTGTATTGAAATTTAAAGTAATTACACGCTGGTCGACTGGAAAATATAATATAAAAGCAACGTGAACGAAATAACTAGGACTCTTAATTTTAGACTAAGAGAACTATGGAAATTACCGGAATGAAAGCATATTAAAGAATAATTTAATTTCTCGTGATGCATTTCTTCATCTACGTAATTTATTGTTTCCTTTTTCTATTTTTAGATAAACTTTTCCTAAAATGGTAGTATTCAATAAAGCCACTTTTTCAGTTCTGCCATTTCATAGTGAGTAATGACCCATTACATAAAGCAACCTCCTACGACATAAGCCATATCCATTAGTAACCTCCTACCACATCATCCATATCTACTGGAACATGGAGAATGATAACTACCCACTCCTTGACTTTTAGTGGTAATTGTCATGGTAATAGATGTTACAAAGGAATTCCATGAATTTTCTTTTGTCTTTCAAAACAGGCAGGAAAGAGGTTATCAACTCCAAGAAAAAAGAAATTAGGAATCACTAGTTCTTAATAATAATAAGACTTTGCATAATCTCAATGGTAGAAAGATTGTATTTATTCCTAAATGGAATAATCCAAGTAGAATTTCCCATTTCCAGCCTGGTAGCTTGTGCAATGTCATCTATAAAGTTATAAGTAAGGTTATAGTTAATAGATTAAGAAGAGTGGTTCCCCATTTGGTTTTCTCCTTTCAAAATGCCTTTATTTCTAATTGTTCGATTGTTTACTATATTTTAATATCACATGAAGTTATGGAATTTATCAAGAAGAGGAAAAATGGAAATAGGTCTTGATATGAGTAAAGCTTTTGATAGGATCTCTTAGAATTTCCTCCTTAAGGTCTTGAGCAAAATGGGATTTTCAGAGAGTTGGACTTCTTTGATATATAATTGCATTTCATCAGCCACCTGTCTATTTCAATTGTTGGAATTCTTTCACATTCTTTTACAATTCAAAGAGGTGTCAGGCAAGGGTGCCCATTATCACCATATCTCTTTATTCCTTGTCAACAAACGTTGTCTTCAGTCCTTAGTACTCAGACTACATAAAAAAAATCTATAAAGGCATCTCTCTATGAGGCAGATTGGAAATTTCTCACCTCATGTTTGCAAATAATTGTTTACTTTTTCTAGAGGCATCCAAGAAGTCTGTACAGGATTTATCACAAACTATTAATTCTTATGCTCTGTTGTCAGGCCAAAAGATTAATTTTTCTAAATATGCTATAGTGTTCAGTCCGAATATTGATATAGCTTTGAAGGAGGGTATTGCTGGTATTCTGGGTCTTAATATCAATAATAAAATAGGTAACTACCTTGGGTTAGACCTAGATTTCTCACAACCAAAGAAATTTTTGTTCAAGTCAATCAAAAGTAGAATTCTTTGTAGAACTTCTAATTTTTAGACCCATTCTCTATCTACTATGGGACATGTTATTCTGGCAAAACATGTTTTTTCTATGATGTCTCAGTACAAGCTTGGACTTTTCAAATTGCCTATAAATGTTGTGAAAGATATTGATAAATTTATTGCTAAATTCATTTGGTTAGGAGCAAGGATGGTAAAGGTTTGCATTGGAAATCTTGGGACTTCCTTTCTATCTCAAAGTTTCTAGGTGGTTTGGGCCTAAGATCATCAACTTCAGCTTTAAATCAAGCCTTTATAGGTAAGGTTGCATGGAGAATACTATCTGAACCTGAATCTTTGATTGGAAAATTCTTTCTTCAAAAGTACCACTTCAAAACTTCTTTTTTAGAGGATCAGTCCAAACAATCTCCTTCTTGGGGATGGAAAAGTATTTTTTGGGGGAAAGATCTTTTAATTCAAGGGTTAAAATGGAAGATAGGGAATGGAAACAACATTAATATTACTGAAGACTGGATCCCTGATATGTCTAATCCTATTCGTTTTAACTATACCTTGACTCTCTTTTTGTCTCTTAAAGTAAATGATCTTTATGACTCGCATAGGAATCGGAGATTGCCATTGCTCTCAGTTTTATTTCCAAAACAAGTTGTGGAAGCTATCTGTTCAATTCACATTCCTATCAATTTTCAAGAAGATAGAAGAGTTTGGTCTTTAGAATCTAATGGTTCTTTCTCTATTAAATCAGCTTATATTCTTGCTTACAAGATCCAGAAGCTGAACAAACCTAATTCTAGTATGGTTATTTCTCTCGAGAAGTTGAGTCGTCTATTCAAAAGGCTATGGTTGCTTAATATACCTTCCAAATTTCACTTCTTCTTCTGGAGACTGCTATATAATATTTACCCAACTATGCATTCATTATTTTGTCGAGGTATTGTAAGTTCACCATTGTGTCTACGATGTGGATATAAAGAAGAAACTGTTGAGCATCTTTTCTTTAAATGTTACTTATCCAAGGTCTCATGGAGGGTGTCTCAGCTTGGCTTGAACTTTGACATAGGTGAGAAAGAGAATTTTTTCAGATGGGCTGAAAGATGGATGTATGAAATTTAGGATGACAATATCATAATTCAATCAATCATAATACTATGGCATATTTGGATATCAAGAAATAATTTTATGTGGAACCAATTGGAGTTCAATCTAATCCATATAGTACAACAAGCTGATGCTATGTATGAGGAAGTTTTAAAAGCTATGAGCAGGAGGAAAAGAATGGTAGATATTAACACAAATTCTGTATTACATCAACCACCATTCTATGATTTGCTAAACGGATGTTATATTCAGTCATCTAGTGAAGACAAAGATCACGGTATTTTTACTTTTCTTTTTGATGGATCTCATAATTCCACGACCCAGAGATTAGCAATTGGAATTGTCTGTATGAATTTTGAAGGTATGAATCAATTTACAATTTCTCGTCAAATCTTTAGCACCTCAGCTTTACAAAGTGAGGCAACTGCCTTCCTTCATTCTATTTTGGCTGTAACAAATCGTGGTTTCCTACGTATAATTATGAAGACAGATTGTTTGCATCTTATTCAATGTTTAAGTAATCTTAGTATTATTCCTTCTTCTCTTCAAACTATCTTCAATGATAATTTTGTAATAGTTTCTTATTTATCGTATTGTACTATTTTAAAAGTTGACAGGGAAAAGATTCAGCAAGCTCATAACTTTGTTGTATCTTTAACTGCTATGTAATTACTTTTATTTAATGAAATGTTTGCATTTCAAAAAAAAAAAAAAAAAAGATAAGTTCCCGTCTTACAGTACTTTAGTTGAGAGACTTGATAGTAATTGATAAGCAATATTGCAATAAAAGGTAGATTTCAGTCTTCCCAGTACTCTTGGGAGACTTGATAGTAAATAATACACAATCATTATTGTCATTCTTTTAATAATTTAGACAAAAATAATAATTTAATGTTCTAATTTAAGAAAAAGTATATTGCCTTTACTTTGTGTAGAGTCAACATAATTTTTGAAATTCTCTATAGCCAGAATTGTATAGAATCCCATGTCTTATCTGGTGTCAAAGTTGTGCATACCTGAGAACTAAGCGTTGAGAAGTACTTCATAATAAACGCCTTAAGCCTCCCTCAAGTTAAGGCATTAGTTAATAAAATTAATTTTTGATTTTTAGCTGAGATCAAATAATAAAATATGTATATTATCATTTTTGTGCTGAAAAAATGGGAGGGACCAACTAGCTGAATAGTATTTTAATATATTCGAGATATCATCTTTATATAAAGAATTTGTTTGATACCATAAGGTTCAGTATGATGCCTGTCCCTCTCCAGAGGGGACGGAAGAACAGCTAAAAAGGAATCAAAAGTCTCAACAAATCTTAAAATCAATTACATATACCCACAATGAAAATATAAAGTTGCCTTTTTTGCATCGAAAAAAAAACTCCTCAAATCTATATGTGTATCTTGTCTTAATGGTGTGTTTGTTAAATATGAATTCTAATGAGTCATGACAAATCGACCTTCATGCATGCAAAAATAAGCGAATCTTTTGAGGAAAAAGCAAAAAAGGGTGTAGCGTCACCTGAGCATATACAACAAATTCAACACATATTTACTTGGCCTCATCAATCATGATGACACTTTTCTTTTTTTGAGTTGCACTGCTTTTCGATATAAACTAGTATGCCGTGCAAAACTATCCCAAAAAAAAAATTCCAGTTGGCCAAACTATTATTTATTTTGGCTAGGGCTCAATTACACCGTTTCTCTAACATATAGCCAGGTTTCATTTTGCCTGTATTAAGTATTATTCGAATTTGTACCCCAGATTTTCAACTCTCTCTGTACTACTATCACTATCATATTTTGGGGATAAATAGAAATATGAGTGTGCAAGTTCCAACGAATTATAGTTGAGTGGCAAAGAGAAATACGAAGTGTAAAATCAAGGGTACCTTTTTAAATTTTATACATGCATACATACACACACACACACACACATGCATATATATAATATATGTATGCATGTGTGTGTATGTGTTTATGTATGTATAATATACACACACATATGTACAATATATATATATATATGTATGTATGCATGTGTGTTTACGTATGTATAATACACATATATATATGTACATGTATATATGTATGTATGTTTGTATGTATGTATGTATGTATGTGTGTATGTATGTATGTATGTATGTGTGTGTGTGCATGTGGGTGTGTGTGTAACACACACTACTTTCCCAGTCATAGTTTAGGAATAAAGAGAAGTAATAAAAATTTTAGGGGCAAAGAGAAATATGAAGTGTAAATCAAGGGTACTTGTTTAATTTGGCCTATTAAATACATACGTATATACACACATATATGTGTATGTGCGTGTAACTCTCTCTGTACTACTATACCTATCGTAGGTTAGGAATAAAGAGAAATTTGAGTGTGCAAGGCAAAGAGAAATATGTGAATGTAAATCAGAGGTACTTTTTTAATCAGCCCTATGAAACACATACGTACACATATACACACATAGATATGGACTATATATATTTTGTAAAATGTTGTTCGCTCATTTCTCTTGAATAAAAAAAAGAAAAGGCAGTTTATTATGGTCGTATGCCAGCTGCCAGAGAGGTGCCATATCACCTATGACAACTTCTTTTGCTGAATTAGTATATTCCGCTTTAAAAGTAATTCCAAAGACCATAACAACGGCCGACATTCTAGAAAAACAGAGAGATAGACAGAACTACTACAGGACTTGATTCCAAACCAGATTCAGAGGAAGGAGGGATTTTTTCTGAACTGGGATCCTCATTTTAGATTTATGGATTCGAAGGGGCCTCAGACCCTACTTAACTGACTGACAATGACAAAGGCTTGCATTTTAATTTGGAGTCTATGCTCTACTAAAGTTCGATCTAGGCCCGGCTACCACTTACGTCATTTCTTATAGTGAGTTTGTTGGCTTAGATGAGTTCGTATAATTTCAATTAAATGACCTTTCTTATAATAAGTTTCTATTAAGTTTCTTCTCTCCCTTAATTTTAATTTAGTCATTCCTTAATTTCCCACTGAATATTTCTAAAGAAGTGCAGATGTGTAAATAAACTATACTTTTGAGATTGTAGTCAAAACAAAATTTCAAGATGTCTAGATATAATTAACACAAATAACAATGTACCTCCTGCCCTCCCTCTCAATGACCTATCCTATTCAGGAGCATATCTAAAGGATGAACATCACCATAACTTTTTGCTAGCTTTTGATGTGTGGAGATTCCATAATTTATAGATCCATCCAACAAACTTAGCAACACACATGTACTTTGATTCCATGAAAGTAGAAAGAAAGAGGCCCTCTTCTTGTGGACTCCTTCCATTCTTAGAAACAAAAAGAAAAGACCCTCTTGATTGGAACAAAAAACCTTCTTTCACTAAGTTGGGATATAAGTATGTGTACATGCACGCTTGAGTCCATCATTTTTACAAAATGCAAAGATTCTAAACAATTAGGTGAAAAGAAACAAAGGTGAAAAGAAAATCGTACTTGAGAAAAAAGAGCGTCATTGCATAACAAGTACCAACTACGTTAAGGAGATGAAGATATCACAATTGTCCAAGACCACTCCATTTCTCCACCTACGAAAAAAAAGTGAACAGAACATCAAGATAAAGAGTAAATGATGATAACGGTGCCCAAATTTTTAGCAGATTGTTACTTTGTATTCCATCTTTTATTTGTGTCAATTAGGTATCTAAATTATTTATTATGTGTCAAATCAGTTTTATACACTATTTCTAGAGTTGGACGTGGACACGTGCTTCACACACTCATAGGAGTGGGGACATTTTATATAAAGCAAAAAAATTATCATCTGAAATCCACCAATAAAAAGAGTAGTCTCCAATTTTTAATCCAAAAAAATCACAAACATAACAGGACCACAATTATGTTGACTTGGATGATTCATCTATCGCAGTTCAGATCCTCTGTCTAATTTTTTATGATGTTCAATTGTGTCCAATATGAAACTACGTCATATCGATACAAAATTATACGAAATTGCGTCGTATCATTTGATAGTATGACGTATATTTTTGTTATAATACAATATAATTGTGTATTGTATGCAGTTGAATACTATAAAAATTGGATAGAGGATTTAAACCAAGCCTCGAGTCTAACTTATTCATATGTTTCGGAAGTTTGGGGTCACTTCACTTTGCTCAGTTGCATCAGGTAGAGTAGGGGATAAAAATGAGTCGTAAAGGATTTCTTTGGGTAATTAGAAGTCCAGAAGAAAAAATTGCCACTTATGATACAGACCAACTGTTTAGTTTTTCTACCAGAAGGCTTTGCAAAAAGAACAACAGGGCGGGATTTGTTGTTCAATTTTGGCACCACAAGTAAAAATACTTGGCCATGGATCCACGGAAACAACGGGTGGAACTCAGTCTTGGTGTGTGGCAGGATTTGTTATACAATTTGGCACCACAAGCAAAAGTACTTGGCCATGGATCCACGGAAACAGCGGGTGGAACTCAGTCTTGCAGTGCATTGTGAATGGAGTACCATTGATTGCTTGGCCACTTGGTGCATAACAGAAAATGAATGCTGCAATTTTATCAAAGGATCTTAAAAGACCAATAAGGTTTGAAGCTAATAATGGTGACTTGGAGAGACTTAAATTAAATTGAAGATTCTTCCTTCTCTTGTAATAATGGATTTTAGATGGTATATTTTTTTTCCTTTTTCCGAAAATGTTCTTGCTCTTACAATTGTGCGATATATGTGTCCATGCTCGATTGTCAAATTCTACTAGAAATAGAGTGTGAAACCAATTTGACACAAATTAAATAGTTTGAGTACTTTTTTTTTTTTTTGAAAATAAATAGTTTGAGTACTTAATTGACACTTAATGATAAATTTGGTCACCATTATCATGATTTACTCTTAAGATAAATAAAGGGTTAGAATGCGATCAACTCAATATAAATGAAAATTTATAAGATTTAGGAAAGGGTCTAATAATTATTGTTTCAATTATGTTATGTCCATGTTAGCAAACAACATTTACAAAAACAATAAATTATTTGATATGATAATCTTATACGTATAGTTACAAAAGACAGCGTTTCGGCTTTTGAGATGTAACTCTTCCTAACTCATGCATTAAAAATTAAAAATTTTGTGCGTCGATAAAAAGCTAATTGAACTAATGATGCCTTAAACTACGCCCTTCCCTTTTCCCTTCATCATATGTACAATATTATATGGGCATAAGAATAGGATTTTCACGTATACATAAATAAAAATTTCACCTTGAAATGGTGAAGGTTTGGCATACATGGATCTCTACCAATTTTCTCAATAAAACAAAATTTAAGCACAAAGACGAAGGGGAATTAAATCCTGACTCCTGAATTACATTGACCAATAGAGGAAAATTGCATCCTGTTTTGTCTAGTTGAACCAAAATTATGATTTCTCCCTCTGAACGTGTGAACAAAGGTAAATGACCCTTATGCATACCTGATAATCTCAACGAGTACAGAATTATGCATTGCAATAATATTTGCATATTTGTGATGTGAAATGTCCTGCTTTTGTGTTTTTTTCTTCTTGCCTCTAGTTATTCTGGAAATGTCATTGTATATTTTGATGATTTCATGTTTGAGAATGTCACATGTGGAACGAAAGCGTTTTACGTAGACAAAAAGGAAGGAGGATTTTTTTTTTTGGGTGGTGGGGGGGGGGGGGGGGATTGAAAGAATACTATGTTATAATTGAGGGTTTCATGTATTCTTGCATTGAGAGGTTCCCAATGGAAAAAATAAGAATAAAATTCATTTACATATTTCCATTTGCTTCTTTACTTTATTACAGAATTTAAATTAGGATGTCAAATTATAGAAAGTGTGATTAAGGAATTATGAGTATTTCTCAAACCTATCAACAATTAGAAAATAATAGTTTTTTTTTTTTTTGGTGGGTAAACAATCGAGTTTCACCTTAACTGCAGTGGAAAATTTGTTATTCATTAATGAATAAAGAATGCAAAAATTTTGCAGAATTCTTTTAAAGGGTATTATATTTGAAAATATTACAAAAATGCATCATTGTTTATGCACAATATACTCATATAGTGTAGGAGTAATACCTTCTATAAGAATTATACAAAAGTGTCGCCCTTTTTATTCACTACTGAAGTTTTACTACCCTTTTCGAAATTCTTTCTTTCTTCAACCTTCCCTTCCCAACTGTTTGTGGGCATATGTAGAGGATGAACATCTTCACAACTTTTTGTAAGCTTTTCATGCATGGAATGAGATTCCAAAATTTGCATATCCATCCAACAAACTTAGCTAATTCACATGTACTCTGATTCCAGAAAAACGGACATAAGCCCTCTTGTTGACGCCTTCCATTATTAGCAACCAAAAGAAAAGTTCCTCTTGATAAGGAAAAAAGAACCTGCTTTTGTTAGGTTGGATCAAAAGTGTGTGTACGCCCACTCTTGTATCCATATTCACAAAGTGAAAATATTCCAAATAGCCATTCGAAATAGAAAGGGTGCCAAAAGAAGGTAAAATGAAAATCACACTTAAGAAAAAAAGAGCAAAAATGCCTAATGACCATGTCAAGGAGGTGAATATTATCACAATCATCAGAGACCGAACCATGGTCATCCATCTTTAATTAAAAAAAAAACAAAAAAATGAAAGACAGTCATCTATCTTTAAAAAAAAAAAAGAAAGGTGAAAGTGCTTTAAGATAAGGAGCGATATAAAGACCCTGGATGTGACAATGTAAATGGAAAATTATATGGTTGTGAAGAAGGGTTATCATATAAGTTTTGGTTCAACTAATTTCATATACGTTAGTAAAAACTACGTGTAAAAGAAATAATTATTTGATATGATAATTTTATGCGTATACCTAAAAAAAAAAAGTGTATCAACTAATTTGGGATGTGACATTTCCTTAGTCATGGAGTAAAAATTAAATGTTGTGTACAGAAAAAATGTTAATTGAACCAATAATTTCTGAAATTGGTTTCCACAATGGCCAAAGTGAAAAGTACTTGCAATGTTACCACCGACCTAGAGGATGGTTAATGGTATCTTGCAACTAAAGTGAATCCAGCCAATTGAATTACCAAATATTGTTAGGTATGACTCACCGTAACTCGTACGTGGCTAGCCCTGGCGACGATGACTTACAAGATGATCATCATAGAATTGGAGCTTCGGAATTTAGGGCAAATTACTGTGTTTGAGGTAGGATTTACAAGTGTTGCGCATGGAATGGCCCGCAAAAGTGGACAAATAATATGAATTACCAAGTTTCATCATTTATCCATTTGTTCGTGAGGATTCAAAGCATGACAACAAGTTATAAATCATCTATCAAGCATCTAGCCAAGGAGTCTTATGTTAGTGTTCAAGGTTTAGGTCAAAGTCTAAGGGAAGGTTACTTAAAGATACATGCACTCAAAAGGACATGATGAAAGCTGCCATTGAAGAATCATCAAGGCATGAAAGAATTGATAAATGCATAATTTGAAGAAAGCAAAAATGGAGGAAACCAGCCAATGTCCTATGCCGGACTTCACGCCAGACACGGTGCAGGCCACGAGTAGATCCCTCACCTGTTTTAGTCTATATTTGGTTGAAAACAACATGTTCCTAGCTGGACATTTGACCCGACATTGACGTGATTATGGTGGCGGATTACGAGTTTCAGGGTTCTCTTTGCATTATTTCGATTTTTTTCAAGAACATTATTGTGATTATAGTGGCAGATTTAGGATTCTCTTTGTATTGTTTTGACTTTTCTAGAGCATTCTTGTAGGGTATGTAGCTTATAAAAAGGCCTTCATTGTATATTCTTATTCAGTTTTATCATGATGTGTTGATGAATCAATAAAACTTCAGCTTTTTTTTGACCAAATTGTTGTAGTCTTGGAGAGAACTAGTTAGATCTTATCAAGTTAATACATGTGGCGATCTAATTCATGTAGCTTAGGTTTCCGTCAACTAGTTTGATTCAAGTCTGGGTTCCAAATACTTGATTTAGTTTCAATCAATGAGGTTTGATTGGAGTTCAATTACACCTTGATAATTAAAGACACCCCTACGAGTTTATAATCGTATAATCAAAGAGGGGTACATGTTATCAAATTAACTATGGGTCTTACTTTCCCTATCAAGCTAGGTAGGTATTGAGGCCACGAATAGTGACATGAAGTATACATTGTTAGCACAAAAGTTCATAGTGGAAATAGTTATCACTAATGTAAAGCACGGTTGAGACGTATCCAAGCGTTCACAAGTTGGCTCCTTGCCATTTCAGACAATTTGAATTGTGCATAATACGTCAGTTAAAATGTATAATTCTGCTAAATTATGGTATAACTATGTTGAAACGTGGTATAACTATTTTTTGCTTTAAAATGATGCCATTTTTTCCTTTCAAATTTGGCCTTGTTGGTTCAATCTCGTCCTTCTATTTTTTTTTTCCCTTAAATTAGGGTCATCAACTTGTTCCAAATGGAACTTGTAACTCCCTGTTGCCGGTTGAGAGAACTACCATTGGTATACTTGATTAGGTTACAAACACTTCTTGGTTGTATTCAGTAGGATAAAATTGTTGTATAACTCAGGTTCTTGGTTGTATTGAGTAGGATAAAATTGTTGTATAACTCAGGTTCAAGAATTGCACATGAATTATGTGGTTTAAACAAAAATTACATGAGCTTTTTATATTATTTTTTTACTTCAACATGTATCATTTTAACCTATACACTCTTGTTTATATCACATGCCTCATGAGTGAGACCCTAAACCAGAACATGTAAGAATCTTCTATATAATCAAAAATATATATCTAATATAAAAAGACATGGTTTAGATTCATCAAATCCAAAAGAAACAAGTAATCAGAAAGTTCAAAAGCGCAAGGACCATTATAAAGGAAAAGAGGAAAATTTATTCTTGCGACTGATATAGGAAGTTTGGTGGAATGAGTCTATAAAAAGAAAACCTGACTTCAATACTGCAACGTAATGTTCATGATATCCAACGTTCTATTCTCAATTGCCTATGTCTAGATCATGTGTGCAGAATTATCTATCCCAACTGCACATGTAACTGCAAAACATGATCAAGATGGAACCCTGGGATAATTGGCAAGCTTTTCAAAACAAGAAGAAGCCTAGGCTAAGATGGACAAAACAACTTCATGATTGCTTCGTTAAGGCAGTAAATCAACTTGGAGGAGCATATGGTAAGCCAAAAAGTATAATCATATGAAAAAGATGTTTGGATTTCAAATGTACTCCTTTAGTCCTTAAATTTCTTGAGCTTTAATAGAGAACTTATCGTGCATGTAGAAGCTACTCCAAAAGGCATAGTGAGAATTATGGGTATCAAGGAAATTACATCAAACCATATAAAAAGCCATCTCCAGGTAAATTTGAATTGGTTTCATATATATAGTCATTTGAAGATCAGCTCTATTTGAATTCAATTGTTTTTCCTAGAAAACTCATTCTCTAATTACCTATTTCTCTTACATGTATATGGAAGGTCAAAATCCACCTTGCACCCCTTAACTTGTACCAGTCAAATTTCCACTTTGCACCTTAAATTTCAGTGTTGAAAACACTACACATTAAACTATTCAAAATATTCTATTTAAATCCAGTCGTTAATAGTGTCAACTAAATATAGGTTGTGCATGCAACGTTCATTTAAGTCTAAACATTAGCAGCATTCATATTAGTCTAATCACTGCCAGCGTCAACCAAACAAACGGAGCATAGGCCATGCATGGAACGTTCATTTACGTCTAAACATTGGCAGCATTAATTTTGGATAGACTACACCATGAACTGTCTAAACATTATATTTTTAAGTCTAATTGTTGCATGCACACATCTAAGTTCCGTTAGTTTGGTTGACGATATCAACGATTGGATTTAAATAGAATATTTTTGACAGTTCAGGGTATAATTAGTCTAAATTAAAGTTTAGAGTGCAAAGTAAGAATATGGTATAAGTTAGTGATACAATGTTGATTTTGATCTATACATATGATTTAAAAAATGACAGTAATTTTTTTTCCAAAAACCCTTCTGAGTTTTTGAAAAAACAAGCAATCCAAATGGAATCTTAGATTTGCTCATTCTTTTAATTGCAGAAGTATAGGCTAAGTAAAGAAGTCTATGGAACAGCTTACACAAAAGTTGCTTGCAATGGTAAGAAGAATTCTTGTTCGCATTAAATTGTGCAAAACAACTAGAAAAATCAGAAGATCGGTTTTTTTTGTTCTTGTATCTATTTATATTTCAATAAATTCAACAGAATGCAGCTTTTTCTCCCTATTGATCTACATATTCTATATCATCTTCTTTTAAGCAAAACCAAAGAATAAGCAAAGAAGGACTCCTGTATGGCACACAAATGAGTAAGCAAGCTAAAGTTTTGTTAGGGTGTTAAATATCATATGAATTATATTTAATTTCCCCTTATTTTGGTCAAAGATTGTGTTTAATATTTTTATTTATTCACTTTTTTTATATTTGGCCTTAATGTAGGAAATTGTGGAGAAATGTTATAAATTTCTCTAAAATTCCAGAAGACTTGATTTGATAGAACGTGACCACGGTCTACTGGTATTGTGGTACAGAATTCTGGAACGTGAAATTGGCAGAAGACTACAATTGGAGGGTCCCACTTCCCTAATTGTGATAAATCTCATTGGAAAGAATTCTTTATTGACAAGAATTGGAAAGAAAAAAAAAGGGGGAAGAAGTTGAATTGGAAAAGGAAGAAAAGAAAGAAAGAAAATTGATTTTGAAAAGGAAAACGAAGAAAGAAAAGGAAAAGACGTGAAGGACAAAAAGAGAAAGAAGGGCATCTGCAATATTTATTCTTTTAGGGGAACGTAGCTTTTAGTCTTGAGAATTGAAGAATTTTTTTTTTTTTTTCTCTTTAGAACAAATTCTTGTTATTTTCTTTTGGTATTTGAAGACGTTTCATTATGGTTGAAGGATAATTGAAGCTCTGATTCATCCACTACTGTGAGATCTAATTACTTTTATTATTTTCTATATTTTTGGGTATTTATCTATTCTCTGTTTAAATTTCAAGGTGATTGTGTTCATTCTTGTGTGATTATTTTTGCCAATTAAATAATTGGCCACCATTTAATTGTCATATAATCTAAAGCCATCTAAAACGTCAAATCCGTAATTGTTTGATAGTTTTAGTATTAGTGGCAAGTGATTAATTCAATTGTAAAAGAGACTTTTGGATTATATCACGGAAATGTAGATAATTTAATTTGAACAAAGCCTCTTAGGTATTTGCTGGTTAGAATTGGTGGCTTTTCTAGTTTTAAAGCTGTTGAATAATTAAATCCTAAGGTCTGAAGTAGGGTTATTATTTAATTAGGGAAGTAATTAACGGTCTTACCTTGATTACCAACGCAATATGGAAGAGCATGTTGTTAGAGCTTCTCAACAACCATAACCAATTTATTCATGAACGTAGGAATTTATTTTTGCATCGATGATCAGTTAAATTGAACCAGAGTTGAGATTATTCTTTTGACTAGAGCTTAGTTACTATTTGATTTCGTTTAAATTAAGTTTACACAATTAGATTTCTTTTTTTGAATTCCATTTGATTTAGTTAATTATTAGATTTCTTAAATTGAATTTTCTTTAGATTAATTCTCGTCAAATCCCCCTCCTTTAATTTTTAGTTTTTAAAGAAAATAAATCTACTAGTCTCTGTAGATATGACCTTACTCATCATTGCACTTCCCTACTCATCACTACACATCATTCTATTTTTATTAGAGTAGGAAATTTTATTTTGTTGGTTTGACACTCAACAAGTTTATACATTTATGTCCAATATTTTTCCTCGTCAAGCATGATAGTTAATGTTTCATTTTAGAACATCAAGATACAACCAAACAAGCAAGGGAAAGAGCCCACTGATTAAAGGTCAAACAAATTTCCACAAAGAGACTGAGGTATATCATTAGTTTAATCTCACTGCATTTAAACAATTCTGTTCCTCTTACGATATCTGCACAAAATGAATTTAAAAGTCAAACAACAATTTAATAACATAAACAAAAAGGTACTGCTCCTCATGTCTTAAGATGGTGTACTAGGAGAAATTAATTCCTACAATAGAAATATAAAATACTGAGGGTTGGACTAGTTTGTAAAGCTCAAATACCTTGCTCAAGAGAAGTTTCAGTTCAAGTTCCACTGCTAATAGCATCCCATTGGTAGCCTATTTATAAGAAATATTGCAAGTTTCTAATGGAGATCATGACCTGTCCTGATTTTGGGATGAGGTAACCTTTCTGTCCTCCTAAATTTTGTATTGCCAAAGTGGTCTACTTTGATCTTGAAAACGGATAATCTTCCACTCATCCTAAACTCTAAATTTTTGGGAAAACAAATCTGTATAATTGTCCACAGGGCATAAAATAAAAATGGGTCCGAATTACTTTTCCAGTGACGGATTTTCACGAGAGTGTCCATAATTTAGAGGGATGAGTAGTAATTTTATAGTTTTAATAGTAAATCTACTTTTCTTTTGTAGTGTTTTATCATGTATCTTTAGCATTTAAAATTAAAGAAACAACTCAAAAAAAATGAAGCATTATAATATACGGCGATTAAATTATGGAATACACCAAGTTGAGATATAGTATAGCAGCATAGAAATAATAAGATGACTTGTTAGGTGACAGCAGCCAGACTAGATTATCCAAAGTTACAAAACCTTCCTTATTTAGATTTTAGAGGCTTGGATTATGAAGCTCTAGATGTAGAATGTAGATAATTGTTAGAGACTAATAAACATTCAAGTCTAGTTTTGTGTGCATATAGTATGTATCTTTTCTTCACCACTGAATCTAAGATTTCTCATGACTATCTTTTCACACCCTCTGATCCACCTTGGGGCATTTCTATGCAGTTTTCGGCTTATGATAGTAAGTAAATATGTAGCAAATTGTTTAACCTTTCTTGAATGGCATTAAAGTTGTTAAAATAATATATTCACGAAGGCATATTACTTTTTACTATCAAAATATTAGGCATGTGGTAGATTAGAAGTCTAAACTTTGGTTTTGATACTTTAATATAACTTTTCATTTTTGCCATTTTGCCCTAGTTGGTGCTTAAATGGTAATCTTTGAACTGGTAGCAGCGTGTCACGCACTTACACTCCCAAGGATACCTATTAATGTTTCCATTTCCTCTCCCAATTGTTCATGTTCAATAGTAATTTTCTGTCACTTGGTAACTAGTCTTGGAAGAAAACGTTTGATTTTGTCACTAGCTAACCAATATTGGAAGAAAATAGTTGATTGTATCATGTATATTAAGATGGCAAATGGGCGGAATGGGCGGGATTTGAAAAGGACTTAATTGAGACTATAAAATATGGTTTGTACCCAAACAGTCCCATATTAGTCATGGGATCAATATGGGCGGGATTAAAATAGGTTTAGACCTATTTTGGTGCTGCCCAAATATTCAATAGTAATTTTTTTTTGTTAGCAAAATAAATAAATTATTGGATATACTTGTAATTTTAAGTCATTTAAATGATATTTGGCTATCAAATATTTAAAATTTTAATTTTCAGTCATTTAAATAATGTATAAATAATCGTTTAGCCTACCCATGGGAGTTCCAAACTAATCCCATTTATACCCATATTTAAATGGATATTATTGGGTATACTCCTATTTAGGCCCAATCTCATATTTGTTATACCCATCCCGCGCAAATTAAGTTTGGGTATGAGTATCCATTGGGTCTTGAAATTTAATTGCCACATCTATATATATATAGTGACTGCCTCTTTTATCACTGTTCATTTTTTTTTGCACTTACAGTAATAATACGACCGCCCATGGGCTGAATTCCTATTAAAAAATGAGCATATAGTCACCAATGTGTCAAAAATAGAAAAGTTTAGGATTAATTTTTTTAATTAAGTTTAGGATTAATTACATTTTGCATCCTGTAATATAGACATTGTCTCACTTTATCTCCTATAAAAACTTTATAATCATTTTACTTCCTTTAACCAAGACCAATAACCAACAAAGAAATGACTAAACTAATCTCCATTATTTATTTGAGATGACTATTTTACCCTTGTATACATTTCATTCCATTATTACCCTTCTATTAAAGAAAAAATAGTATTACATGACATGTGATCTGGAAAAAAGTATATTTGGTTTATCGTGAAAAAGGAAATAAACTAATCGAAGAAAACTCTAATCTTTAATTACAAATCTTGATTCTAAACCATTTGTTATCATATTGTTGCTGCTTTAATTTAAAATATGGAAATAAAACTTGTGCATATATGTAGCGGTTTGTTACAGTGTTTTTTAACTCAGATCAAAGACATAGGCTTAATCGGTCGAACTTAGAACAGGTTGTAATCG
Organism: Mitragyna speciosa; assembly: GCA_024721245.1. Classification (NCBI taxonomy): domain Eukaryota; kingdom Viridiplantae; phylum Streptophyta; class Magnoliopsida; order Gentianales; family Rubiaceae; genus Mitragyna; species Mitragyna speciosa. The sequence continues at coordinate 7,339,189 of CM045570.1, forward strand.
AATTCTTCGATTTTCTGTTAATATTTTTATTATATAAACCATTTTATTTTTATTTTTATTTTTATTTTACATTACCATTTAATATATATAATTTTTATTTAAAATGAATACTTTTAAAAATATAAAATTAGTGACCCAATCCAGTTAAACTAGTTTAACCAGAAAGCTGAGAACCCACTAAAACATTGGTTTCACCACAGGTTTGGTTAAGTTTCATGTAATAATATATCACTTTTTCCTCTAATAGAAGGTAATAGAGAGATAACAATAATCCAAAATAGTAAAATAGTCATATCAACTAAATATTTAAGATTATTTGATCTTTTATCCCTTGACTGAAGGTCAAACTAAGTATTCCTGGACAACTAGTCAAAGTAAGCTACAAGAAAATCAAATTTTTATAATGGCAAAGTGAGATTTCAAATAACCCAAAAGTTTATCATGGAAAAAGGCTTAAGGTGTAAAATGATACATACTAGTTTAATATTTGAAAATACAATATCATATATTCTTACAGATATTTACACAACTCTTCAAGAAAAATGTAAATATTTACACTTGAATTGGATCCTAATTGCACATCAGATGAACAGGAGACATACAAGTTGCTTACCCTTGAGACGGCTAAAACCAAAAGTGCATGGTTATTAGCGACATCATCAACTGAAAAAAGAGGTGGACTTCGCTAGCCATCAGCTTCCATGAGAGATGAAATTGTGACAAGACCAATGACAACTAAACAACAAAGTCTTTATAACCTTACAGTTAAAAGAACTGGGCTTCAAGGTGACAAATATGCGTGGGAAAGAAATTTAGCTACGAACTACCAACTTCTTGACTTGAATATTTCAGCTCCAAATATGGAGCCAACAGAGCAAAAGGGTTCTATAGATTGAACCTACTGGAGAACCAAATGTACGAGTATATCAATGTCATGTGCTTTCCTAGTAGTAATGAATTTTAACGAGTAACCTACTAACCTTACTGATGTGACCAAATTTGGATGAAATGGAATTAGCTAGCGGAACTCAAATGATGAGGTCACCTGCAGCAAAGAAATATGTTAGAAACACGTGGGATTCATCCCCTAACGTGTCTCTAATGCTCAATTGAGTAAAAGTTGGTGTGTGTAAATAAGTAAAAGAGTTCGGGTGGCTCAAGATTGTATCATGTGTCTCTATGCGCTTTTGGCATTTTTCTTTGTTGTACGTGACCTCACCATTTACGCTCGGCCAGTTAATCCGATCTCACCCAAATTTGGTCACTTCACTTACAATGACCGCAAAAACTTCCATGAAGGCGGTGTCTCGAGCAGAAATTTTGTGTGCTTCATCTCTAAGGCTATTGCACATAATTAACGGGTTTAATTACTCACTACCTACCTAGGAGATTGTTGTTGAATTCTAAGCCTTTCCAACTCGTAGAGTTCCAAAGCTTCGACATGAGACAATGATGCAATGACTTTTCGTTATCATTAGTTCTAACAAACATGATATGTTTTCATAAAAAGTAGTATATTTTGATAAATACTTACCAATTTTCTTCAAAAAAAATTACAATTTTCATGATAATTCTGCCAAACAATTGTCTCATTTGAGTTTGCACAAGAAACTTTAATTTGTGACTATTTCACATTAGGAGCCGCGCTAGTTACTTAGGGCCGCCAGTTGTATTTACTAGGACAATAAACGGTTTACAAAAGCAAAAATTATATTTACATTAGACTGTTTTTGTCAACATAATTATATTACCAAAAAGTTGTAGTAAAATATCCTGGAGTAAAATAGTCATGTACACATGAAATTATAGAATGTAAATAATTTTTGTACTTTTGTACACAAAAATACAAAGCCCCTCAAGTTGACTTGCATGGCACTTGATCCGACAGTTCATACTTTAATTTCTTGTTCTTTCCACTTAATGAGCCAATTGGTAAATCGATGTTAATTCTTGATCATAAATTGCACACTGAACAGCAATCAGTCATAAATGTATATAGATACAATCTTCTCTGACAATAATTGTTGATGCTGGGACGTTTAATTGCAAAACTTTAATTTTAAGTCATTACTGTGAACTTAGAAAACTTCTATATTCTAACGTTAATACATCCATGTTAATCGCAAGTGAATTTAGTATGGCAAAAAGGAGAGTGACAACGACTAGTGGGTCGAATAGTTAAAGATTTATAATTGCTCCCCAGTAGTCGGGAGTTCAAATCCTATCACCTCCCTTTCTCCAAAAATCCATGTGTAATCATATAAACTTTCTCAAATAGAATCCTCCTATCTCCCCTTCTTCAAAAATCCCTCCTCTCTTGTCCAAAAATCCTCTAATAGTATAAGTTTTCTTTTTTTTTTTAAAAAAAAGAAAGGACTAAAGGAGAGCAACTTTTTGTGAGATTCTTCTTTTTAGATATTATCTATCTCTTTGATAGTTATGTAAAATAATGACCATGTTTTTACAAATTTTCATAGACCACCGAAGCTGAGGTGATCGACAGCAGTGAAGAATTCCCTTGTGATGGGACTACGAAGTAGACTTAGTATGATAACTTAAGTAACTTATTATGAGTTTAAATTGTTTGTAACAAAAAAAAAAAGTAACAAATCTGTTTACATTTTGTATTTAATTTGCATTAGATATTGTGCATATTTAAATTATTATATGCTGAGGCAATTATACACATTAAATTACAATACGATCAATATAATCCCATTAGACATGTTATCACTCATCTATGCATTGCAAAACTAATTTGTACAAACGCCAATCCAATCAATGAGCAGTTGAGGGCCTAATAATTCTCCCATACCAAAATATAGGAATGCACAATTGTGTGGAACTTCGTTAAAAAGGTCCGTAAATTTGAAGCCAGAGAAAATTTTTTATATGGTTACTTGTAACTGTCTTTAGTTGAGTAAAGAGATTTTCTTTCGTTGTGTCTTATATGATGTTCAAATCAATATTCATGAAGCAGAAGCAACTCTGATAGCAAATTTTACACGTGCATCTCCTAGTAGATTGTTATATTTGCATAAATTTCAGCAGGTTTATGCCTCCGAGAGAGAGAGAGAGAGAGAGAGAGAGAGATTCCAAATTCATGTTTGATATGTTACCTTAAGCTTTGTCACAACTTCATTTATAATGGATTTAAGATCTATGTTTTACCATTTGCAAAAAATACATTTGTTAAATCTCATGATTTTTGTACTTCATACATAATCCTTGCAATATATGTTAGTTTGTATGACACTAGGTGGGGCTGGCTGTACTACGCTCAGCTATTGCCCATTGCCCAGGAAATGAATAGTGTTACTTGGAGGTTACTAATGTAATCAGATTTTTATATGTAAGAATTAATATTGGAAAACTTAGAATGTATATTAAAGAATAAGTGTTGAAAGTGGGAGCAAATTGTCATGTTTTGCCAAAGGAATTGAAATAATACAAAAATGATGAATAATGTTAACGCTGCATCTGGGCACCCAGTACATGTATGTGGCATATGAGAGTAATGTTTGCATTTTGAATGTAAAATCTGGGATGAGATATGAAACATCTAGTTGCACAATTTGTGATTACACATTCAAGCTGCCATTCAACCTAGAAGAGAAATCGCATAATTTGTGATTGCAAAACAAAGAATTTTGTTCAAGTTTTAATTGATCTTGTCAAGTTGGTAGATAAACACTAATAATCAAAATACTTGTCAATGTTCAGTCAAGATACATTGATAAATTGCCAATACTATTCTAATATATCTTCTATATATAATCATTCCCTCTTTCTTTTACACCACTGGTGTATATATTCCATTCAGCTGTCATCTTGTAATTAACCATTGCGTTCGCTTTGTTCTCCATGTAAACAATCTAAGGCCTGAGAGCCCTTAACAAGACAATTGATGCTAGTTGCGGCCTCATCCTCAGTAGAAGGACGTCCACTTTTTGCCCCCCCCCTTATCACTTCTCATTTTAGCACCTTTTCTGTCTCCATTATTTTGAAGTTGTTTACGTCAGTTTTATCTCAAAGCTCTAATGTGCACCTGCCATGTTTTGGGTAATTGAATGTTGAATTTCATGAACTGCATAAACAATAATGATAATACTTCATATAACACAATACCTCCATCCAAAAACTACTGTAAAACTCAATTAATGGCCTAGAGTATAGAATACATATTGCCTAAGGGTGTTTCTCGTATATCAATAAATTACATGAATTTAGCCATTAGTTTTGGTACAGAACTTAAATATATCTGTATTTAAAAAAAAAAATAAAGTGCACTTAAGCAATTGATCAAACTACCAAAAGGTACAAAACCAAATAATCAAAATATGCACATAACTAAAATAGTCAATGAATGAGGATGAATGTATGAACTTTGTTAATATACCTTAGATAATACAAGCTAACTGCAAATGCACGATGTTAAAAATGTATCAATACTATTGATGACACTTCTAGATTTGCGGATTATAAGAATTTAAACTTGCTATGAATAAAGAATACTGTCATAGATTGGTGATTTTAAAATGAAATCATCAAGTAAAAAGAGTATAGTAACACAGTAACTTCAAACATACTAACAATTGCAAAATGTTAAACAGAAAATAGTGCATGAAAATACAGAGCCAGCTTGCACCAATAAATCTGATCTTTTTCCATAACCAGCCTTGTTATTAGTATTTTTTGCGTTGTTTTTATTCTTGAAAACTGATCAAAATGGAAAAAAAAAAACCGATTTATTTTTTTACAAAGGCAATCAATTAGCATACATAAGAAGTAAACCTAGAAAGTGAGGCATGTATAACCAAGAAATTGGAACATTCACAAGTATTTAGTTATTATAAAGCCCTATGAAGGAAAAAAAATGTGCATTGATCTAAAACACAGTTTCAAGCCATGAAAAAATCAAGTCAATTTCTTAATAGTTAAACTCAAAATACAATTTGAAATAAACGACTTTCACTTTCTCTTTCAAAAGCATCTTCATATTCTTCTTTATTAGTACAGTTACATTTTAAAACCTATAGCCCATAAGGTTTATTATATTGAAAAATAGTTATAAGATTTTAACAAAATGGTAAAGGATTCAAAAAGTTGGACTTGTGCTATTCTCATAAAAGTCAATACGAATCTAAGACATTATCGAAGAGAACCCATGTCAAAACCTTAATATAATAATAAGGCCAATATAGGACTGAACTAAAAAGAAAAAGGGAAAAACCAATAAAACCGAAGAATATGTTCCTGAATTTACATTAAAACACACTATCAATAGACTTCCAAGATATATTATGTCTACGATATAAGCCAAAGAGTTAGAGAGTAAAAGAGGGGAATAGCTATACCTTTGGAAAGCCCAACTTCAAGCTGAAGCATTTAATCAAGCATTCCAAGGGAAAGGCAAGATGAAACTCAAATTTCTCAGTTATTTCCTAAAAAATAATAATATGAAATATCTAATTTCTATCATAAAAAACACTAATTATGAATGCAAAAGTCATTGTAAAGCAAAAATTAGCATGAGAAACCTCCCAAGTAACTCTTAAAAAACTTTAGAATGTAACAGTAATTTCCAAAACCTTTTTTTTAAACAGATGCATTTGAAGAACAAAATTCATATAATTCACTATCTCACCATGCGAAAAGTTTTCTTTTGAAGCAGAAATTTAATTGTTCCTAACTTGGATCATCATCTTCCCTATCTTTCCTCAACTGGTTTTTAGTATCAAATACTCCCGTTGAGATGTGTAGGTGGCTAGATTTTAACATTCATGCATGTGTAATCTATGATTGCAATTTTGGAGACTGTGGATTTCTATAAACGAAATAGCCTACATTTTTATATGCTCTGAATTAGTGCTCTGTCTAATTAAGAAACGAACTCCTTACCCACCATAGTTTATCGATAAGTTGAAGTAGCATGTTTCTGTTATGTCATTTTGATAAATGAAGCACATTCCCTAGCTGTCTATATGCTCCTCTAAACTAAAAATCTATAATTGAGATTCCAATGAGTTTAAAATACTAACACAGTATAAAACATATCTCATAGCAATGCATAATTAAACCTAGAACATTTTAAAATATATTCAAACCATTCTTTTTAGTTATGCCTTAAAAATTAGAGAATATATTGAGGATATGTCAACAAAATCAAAAAATATATTGAGGATTCTTGAAATCTTAAAAATTAGAGAATATATTGAGGATACGTGTAAAAAAAAAATAGAGAATATATTGAGGATTCCTGAAGTCCTTATCAAATCTGAAATCCTTATAATTTCTAAGAAGACTCATTATCAAACCATATAAATATTTCACACATCCAGTGAATAGAAACAAACCAAATATAACTAATTTAATCACAAATGAGTAACGGAGCAATCGAAACCAAACAAATAATAGATGAGCATATTAAAGTAAGAGATGTAGAATAAGAACCCAAATCCATCATAAAAGTTATAAGTTCAAAAAATATAAATAGAAGTGTTTGTTTAACAAATTTGATATGACCCCTATGAGACGATTTGAAATATTTTAAAAACTTGCCAAACAATTAAAATTTTATTTTTGCCTCAGATTCTTTGAAAATTTAAGAAAAATAATTAACTAAAGAACAAGGAACTCAAAAGATATAAGAAATACCTAAACAACTTTAACAGTGATTGAATGCGAAAATCTTGCCAATAACTCACAAAATAATCAAAACCATGAAAGGGAAAAGCTTAAAGTAGATAGAAATCAAAGCTTAAAGCACCTAAAGAGAAAGGCCTAATAGCCAAGAGTAGGAGGGGAAGAGGCAAAAAAATTCAAAAACCTGAAATAGAAAATGGTACTAGCTTTCAAATGAAACTTCAATCAACAATGAGAAAACGGAAACTATGGTTTGAAACAATCACTTTGAAAACCCAAATCACCTACAAAAAAAATAAGCACATAGAAAATTTTAGTTAGATGACCAGCAATACAAAGTGGAAACATCGAGCAAAAACCAAATATTTGGAAATGAAAAGGAAGGGCAAGAAGATGAAAGTGGCATAGGAAAATAAAATTAGATAAAAGACTCTCAAAAAGCAGGCAACAGGAAAATAAAATCTGACAGAAAGCTTTCAAAAACTAAAAATGTAATGGGAGTTGAAGAGAGATAGGTTCTAGAAGTCCTTCGTAGTTGTTGAGGTCCTTACACTGACAAAAGAGACCACGGAATGGCGCATGAAGGAGTAGGTAGAGCAACTCTTGCATTTTTCCAAGAGAAGCATCCTCTCTGGCAGGATTGTGTGGGTAAAAATCGATCAAGGTACAAACGAGAATTAATCAACGGTGGTGACTTATTGAGTGTGAGAGATAGAATTTGCAAAGGAAGTACAATGATGAACCAAACCTTTTTTTTTTTTTTTTTTTTTTTTTGAAAGGGATGAACCAAACTTCATCAGACGCAATGTGCAGCTGGACGCGTTAACATTGATAGATGAGTAATTTAAATGGTATGTAATAGTGAATTGAACGGATATGAAAAGACACAAAGCACACCCTCACAATAGAAAATTGTTGTGGACACAAGATAAGGCTAAGGGCATTTTGGTCAAAATAATTAAGAGGAACAAAATTAAAAGAAAAATAACTTACAGAATTGCAAAAAGGGACAACCAGCAAGCGAGAGTGGTGTTGTGGTGAGGGGTAAAAATAGGATTTCCTCACAAAGGCAAATAAATAATTCCATGAAGAATTGAAAAAAGTACCTTTTGTAAAATGGCAAATAAATCCATGAATAGTTAGAACTGTTCACACAGCAAGTTGTAGCTGAAGGGTCGGAAAGTAATTGCAGAACTGCTAAAAGAAAAAGAAAAAATCAAAACCGATTTACAGGAAAGGACATGAATAGTTTAACACTGATCATCATGCAAGTTTTATTGTCAAGGGTACAGAAGTCTTTACAACCAATACTTCACTCTATAATTCAGCTCTTGCAAGGCCATAGCAAATCAGAGTGGACATGTGGGAGGCCATGGAAGTTGGGTATTACCTTTGTATATAATTGGTAGATATATAGAAAAGAGAGCATTTTACTCGATTTCACTAATTCGTGCTATTAGTGCCGTGTCGATTAGAATATATGTCCTTCTCATCTCTTACCTTCTTCTACTAACATTTACTCGAATTTTTTTTTAATCTATGTTTTCTCGAACTTTAATTTAAGGTCAATAAGGAAAAAAGAAAACTAAAATCTAGTTTTGTAAAAGAAAGTGGTTGTAACATATATTCTCCCATTAATAATAAAGACTAAAACAAAAGAGCTTAATGATTGTTGGAAATGAAAATGATTAAAACAGTACTTAAATCGAGTTCAAATTATTGACTCTTCTTAGTTATCCTCTGAGCGAAAAGAAAACTTAAATCTAGTTTTTAAAAGAAAGTGATTGTATCATATATTCTCTCAGTTAGAATATACAGGTTAGAACCAAAAGATTTTAGTGATTGTCAAAATAGAAATAATTAAACAGTACTTCAGTCAAAATTTTAATAATTGAGTTAAATCAACGTTCTTTACTTTCAATCAAAATTTTAATAATTGACTTAAATCAATGTTCTTTACTTGACTAAGTTTTAATTTCCAAATGCTACATGAAGTTTTAAGGGTGCATTTCCTATGTCATTCAATATTTGATTGTATTTTAAGCATGGGATTAGATATCATATCTAACCGAATTAATACTATGTACATGAGTTAAAATAATCTCATGGAGGTGATGGTATTAGTCATCCCAGATGACTCTTAAATGGGATAAAGAAATCGTTGACTAATTTACTTCATCACCACCATGTGCACAACCACCACCAAATTGCACTACCATCACCACCACAACTACCACATATCACTACCACCACTGAATACCACCACCATTAGTGCTAAACAACATGATTATTACCATCATCTACCAATGTACACTATCACCATGAACACCACCATCACCATTTATCATTGTACATCACCATTTATCATTGTACATCACCATGACCATCTGCCACGTGCACAACCACTATTACTAAATAAAAATAATATTGTAAATTTTGAATATTTTTATCAATAAAAGAAAAATTCAATTTTCAATAGTACACACAATGATATGATTTTTTAAGATATCTCAATAAATCCAATATCAACCAAACATTGGATAACTGAGGCTATTAATCTGTGATGACTCATCCCAAGATTCATAATCTAAGAATGAGTCATCCCATCTCATATTATCCGTGAACCAAACGGACCCTAAATATCAATAACTTCGTCATGTTTCAATCCAATAAACACCAACAACCTACAAGCAAAGATTCCAAAAAAGTTTGAGTCGTACAAGCAGTCATGCTCTGGGTCCACAGGTCCAAGCCTCAACTAGAATTTTAGCAGCTAAGTCTAATTATCTAGGCTCCATCCTTGCTAATTCAAGATGGATATCTCAAGTTGGACTTGGATACTTAGACTCAATTTATACATCAGTCTATATTACTTAGCTTTCTTGATCATTGATTTGTCATGCTCTGTACCCACAGGCCCAGCATGGGAGCATATTCTTAGCAACCAAATTTAACTTATTTGGGCTTTATCCTCGCTGGCTGAAAATAAATATCCTAAGTTGGATTTGAATATTAAGACTTCTCTTATACACTGGTCCATGTTATTTAACTTTTCGATGATAGAGGTGGCTTGTATGGGCTTTAGAGGTGCTTATTTTTTTCCCTCATCTCTCTCTCTCTCTCTCTCTCTCTCTCTCTCTCTCTCTCTCTCTCTCTCTCTCTCTCTCTCTCTCTCTGTGTGCCTTGCATCCGCATCAATTTCCTTAATTCCTTGTCGCAGTTGAAGTCTATTTCTAGGTACAATCTTAACACTTATGTTGTTTATAATGTAGTGGATTCTTTCGTTATCTTTTGTGTGTGTTACTTTTTTTTTTTTTTTTTGGTTATGTGGAAATATCATGTCTGTTTTCAAGGCTTATATGTCTTGAGAAATGCAAAAGAAAAGTCAATATATTTGTTTATGAAAAAAACATTGTGTATGTTACATTTAGGTCTAAAGTAGCAAAGCCTGCTGAAAGGAGAGCTCATTTTCTGAAAAAGAATTCATCCTTTACAAGCTAGATAATAATGCCAAAATTTAGAGAAGCTTAGAAAATGGGTTGATTGAAATCATACATGAACCATTGTAGCGAATATTTGCGAAAACAAAACAACAAAAATTAAAAACCTATACAAAAAGAAAAAGAAAATAAGTTTTGGTCATAGCAAGTAAGGTAGCCTAGACACATAACCCATATCAAACTAGATTTTTGATAATGAATATATTACGATGACGTAGTATTAGATGATAAAACTTAAGTTTCTCTAAATAAAAAAAAAGGATTTTTTGGATATCTTACCATTTTATTTAGAGAACCTTTTTTTACTTCTCAAATGCCACTGTTAATAACCTTACATATCCATCACAACTTTCTCAAAATAAACAAACAGTCCCTAAAAAGGCTAAAAATAAATAATAGTTGAAGTGAAGTTTACTTCTAATATAATTTCGTCTGCAAACTCTTCTTCTTTTATCTTATTGGATTAAATTCATAGATTAGGAAGTCAAATAAATAATTTACTGGATACTAATTTGATAACTTTAGTTAAGTTTCAAAAGTACCCACTAACACTTGATCTCTTTTATTCTTCTATCCATTTTTTTTTTCTGGTGAGATTTGGGATACAAACAACAAAATTAGCAAATATATTTTTACTAGTTACTTACCTGACAATTCATTCCATTTTTTCTCTTCTCATTCAATGCCCCCATGCTTGAAAATCTGATAAATTGCATGCTCAAATTTTCCACTTGCTAAAACATGCAAAACTCATACAAGACAAAATAACATTTTAATTGTCAAATCACAATGTTTGACCATTTAAAAGTTGGTGTTCACATTCAATACATCCCCTCAACACTAACTTTCTTCGTAGTTAAGTTGAAGCAATTCCTAAAACTTTGTGAAATTAGAAAGACTAACTCTTTGTGAATATAGTTGTATATTGTTATCTGTTGATATACTTCAGGTCAACTTCACCTTGCAACACTTTTTCTCTAACAAAGTGCTAGTGTATTTCAACAGGTTTCATAAATAATTGAATAATTAGTCATGCATTTTCACAATACAATTGAATTGAATATTGGTTGGCACAAATCCTTCATTAGTTGCACTAACCACATGGTCTCCTATATTGCTAAAGCTACTGCTCTATTTGATAATGATACTATTAGTTGTCTCTTAATACATTAAGATATTATTGCCAATCTAAGATTTAACATGTAACTCAGTGTATTATGATCACAAGCAAAGTCTGCATTATAATATCCTGTCATTTTATATGTTTCTCCATTGTTGTAAAATAGACCATAGTCAATGATTCCTTTTGACATATCTCAAAATCTAGTGTATAGCTTCCATATGTGGCTGCTTTGGACTTTGCATATATCTACCCACAAACCCAACTGTATATGATATGTCACGTCTAGTCAAAATAAGATGGATTAAGCTACCTACCAATTGTTTGCACATAATAACATTGCCTAGGTCTTGCTCTCAACAGAGCAATATCTACCATAGACATTTTTTGGAGTTGAGGTTGACTTATAATCGAGCATCCCAAATTTCTCCAATAAAAAGAAAACGTTAGTAGTACAAAAATTATGGTAAACACGGAGAGATAAGTTCTAGTGCATGCCACAAATGCAAACTGAAGTGCATCAACGATCATTAGCCAGTTTCTGATTCTTGAGCATTTATTTCACCCTTCATGGGAGGAATTGCACAAATGGTGCCTCACAAATGCAAACTATTAATTTTTAATCCATTACATTCGAAACAATACATATTGATCTCTACATATTTAAAATAGATCAATTTAATCTTAAATTCAATTTTTACTTACTTTTTCACCTTAAAAAGTTATACCCACGTCATGTTTTCATAGACTGAGAAGTAAAAATAAAAGTTAGAGTCAAAGGTATGAGGATTATATAATGTTTTTTTTTTGTTTTCTCAAAAAAAAAAAATCATTTTTCATTTTTTCCTCTCAAACTCATAACAAAAACTTTTTTAGGCAAAAAGGTGGTCTTAAATATATTTCGGACCAAATTGCTATATTTAAATATTCAGAGGCTAAAATGTATCATTTTATATGTAAGAAACTGAAAACGGTAATATCCAAATGTGAGGGACTATCCATAGACATAAGGACCAAATTGATATATTTGAAATGTTTTAGGACTAAAATGTAAAATTTTTAACATGAGGGACTAAAAAAGATAGTATCCAAATGTGAGGGACTATTTATGTAGTTTTCTTTTTCTATTTGCAATTTTTCCATTAAAACGAAAAGCAGGAAAAGGCTATATAAACATTATACAAACCAACGTTTTTTTCCTTCAAAATAACATATTTCTATAACGTTACAAACAACAGTTAAAGAACAAGAAAAATATTCAATATTTTTTTGGTTGAAAAAACTTTTACTATTATTTTTTTGGTTGAAAAAAAAAATTGATAAAATGAATTAATCATAAATAGCTCCCAAAACCACCCAGTCAAGCCTTCTCAGGTGTCAACAAACATCTGCTTTAGCCCAAAAACCACCCGAAACCCCCCAACAATTAAAGAAACCGAAAAAGGAAATTTTGTTAAAAATCATCTGGAAATCCCATGTTCTTCTGATAATCAAACGTTGGAAAATTTCCCCCCAGAAAAAAAAAAATGTTCAGAGCTCCTCCTGCCAGTGTTTCCAATCAAACCCCAACAACCTCAGACAGTAGTATGATGATTGACCAGAACACAGTCCATCAGCCGCAGCAGCTGCTGCAGCAACAGCAGCAGAATGGTCAAAGAAACAATCCCTCTTCTTCTTCTTCTTCTTCAAGAGCTCTTCAATTTCACCCTGCTAGGCCAGCCATCATGGATCTCTTCAACCTTTACTTAGGAGTAAGACAGCCCACCGATGATATATGTTGTAAAGTCCAAATTTTATTGGTATTTTATTTGGGTTCTTTTTTCTATGGTTTTGCTTGATTTGGTGTTTGTTTTGTGGGTTCTTGTTGGCAGAAGAATGCGCGGCAGAAATCGGATGAATCGGCCCGGGAACCACCGTACGTGAATCCTTCTTTGTTTAGTTTCATTTGATTATGAAGTTCGAATTGGAAGTTGAAAAGTTTGTATGTTATTGGATTTCTGAGATTCTTTAGTTTTTATGCCCAACTTCTTGTTAAATCATGATTGAATGGTTTTGTTTTGGGGCAAATTAGGTAAGTCTTTTAGTGTTCTATGGCTGTTTCTTGCTTGATTATGACAAGTAGCTTCGTTCTCGGCAAAATCACTTCTAATTTTGGAAAATTTTAAATTTCGTGTATGTTTTACAACATTCACGTTGTTAAGAGAATTTATGGTTCATAAATCTAGGTTGAATTGGAGTGTTGTGCATGCGCTTCATTTGTGGGGCCTAAGCTGCAATATTATTTCAGTTTCTTTTTTGGGTGGAGGGGAATTGATTAGGTTGCATCATTTATGCTATAAGTCAATTGCATGAAACTAGAGGAAGCATGCACTTAATTGGCTGTTGAAACGAGAATGTACAAGTTATGCATTTTCTGCTTTCATTTCAATTAAGGTAGTCATTTGAGGTAATTCCCGTTTCGCACATGATCTTACATAGAGGCAGTAATAGTGGTTGAACGCATGGTTGTGTATTTTGTTTCTGAAAGAGCTGCAGTTGCTTTCTTGTTTATTCCTATGAGAACCAATTACAAGAAAGAAAAAGGCTATATTGGTTTGTAAGTTGAAAATTTGCAAGTTGCATTGTTAGACGGCATGTTATATTTGAGGATGGTTCTCAGATATTATCTTTGGGTGCCGTTTCATAGTAGTCAAGTTTGTGGTAACTTTATGTTACCAATAATAGGGCTTTGGAAGTTATTGTCGGGACTTAAAATTTCTGTTTTTAGCTGTGAAGAAACTCTATAGAAACCATTCAAAGGCTTTTGTATGGTAATATGAACTTGAATAAATTTGTTATCATTGCTACAGAAAAATTGAATTCTGCATTTACCTTCTAGTTTATGAGCTGGAATATTTTTGACCATTGTCCTGTTTGTTAGCTCATTTGAAATTGCTTTTATAGTCAACAGCCAAAGTCTCATTTACATGCAAATGCTCTTTAGGTAGAGAAAATAATTGTTGCAATTAAGAGGGAACTGACTCAATTTTTTTTTTGGGGGTTTGAACCGTCCTAAAAGATAGTGAAAAGTACCTAATAAATGTTTCTGTTCAACAAATTTTCAAGTAATTCCATTGACATAAAGTGACCTTGAAAATTCCTCTCATTTTTTTATTTTTATGTCCTAGAAATATATCAAACTCTGCACATTGCACGGACATTTCATTGTTCATATGTCCGATGGTCCTACTTCTCCTGAATGTCATTTGTCATGATCACCCTTTCCCTCTCATGCAATGACATGTTAAAATACACTTCATTGTTGTTCTGTTAGCAATAGAACTTTGTTGTTGTGGCGATATTTTATACACTTCAATAGGTTTGAGAGTATGATCTTGTGAATCTTGCTATGGTAATATTTGCTTGAACAAAACCTTATAAATCGCCATTTTCTACCTGAGCTTCTAGCTAGCAATTGGGCATAAGGCAGTGTTCTTTGAAATTTTTGGAATTATTGTTGTATCAGTTGATGGGTTTTTCTTTTTTTCTTTTTTCCCCTAGAAATACAATTTGTTATTGGACTCCTAACATGGGTGATAAACAGGAACAAGACACAGAAGCGTGTTACTGCTCTTAATAGAGATCTGCCACCTCGAAATGAACAGTTCCTCTTAGATTTTGAGCAGCTACTGAGCCAATTCCAAGTGAGTATTGAGTTTGAAAGATATTACTTTCTGTGATCCAGTGCTTTACTGGCCCATCAGCATAGAGATTTGTTTTCTGTTTTTTTTTGGATTTTCTCCTTCAGGACCAGGATCAATTGCGTGCTGTGACGGAGTCTGTTCTTATTTATCTGGTTATTCAGTGTAGAAGTCATGCACCCCAAGCAGAATTTCTTCTCTTTGCTTTGCACAGTCTATCTGGCATAAGTTACATAAACTGGGATACATTTTTGCCGTCTCTTCTTTCATCAGTTTCTTCAGTGGAGATTTCCTTTGGTCAAGGTAGCCAACCGGTTGCTACTGTCTCTTCTCCCACTTTAACACAGTCAGGGGTGTTGCCATCTTCCAGCACAGTCCCTAATCCCACTAATTTTCAATCATCAAATCCTGCATCTCCTCTGCCTTCTGTTCATGGTATTGGATCCCCTGCCCAATCAGCAGCTGAACCATCTTCATGTGCAACTTTATCACCAATGAAGTCGCCTGATGTCTGCAATGGTCAACAATCAAATTCAAGAATCAACTCGTTCGCGAGGGACAATGCTATAAGCAGCCTGCGCCAGTTGTGCTGCAAGATAATCTTAATTGGTCTTAACTCTAACCTAAAGCCAGCTACACATGCTGATGTTTTCTCCCATCTGTTAAACTGGCTTGTTAACTGGGACCAGAAACAACAGGGCATTGACGAATTTGACAATGCAAGATACTGGAAACCTGACAAAGCACTTATTGAATGGCTTCACAGTTGTCTGGATGTGATATGGCTGTTGGTTGAGGATGACAAATGCCGTGTACCTTTTTATGAACTTATGCGCAGTAACTTACAATTCATAGAAAATATTCCAGATGACGAGGCACTGTTTACACTTATTTTGGAAATCCACAGAAGGCGAGATATGATGGCCATGCACATGCAAATGTTGGATCAGCATCTTCATTGTCCTACATTTGGAACTCCTCGGCTTTTACCTCAGGCAACCAATAACATGTCAGGTGAAGCTGTAACTAACATGAGATATTCCCCAATCACATATCCGAGTGTGCTTGGAGAACCACTTCATGGAGAGGTAATGACAAATTTTCTTTGTATAATGGTAAATGTTGATCTTCACTTTGTCCTGATTAAAGGACATAACACTATGTTAATATGTTTGTTCAGACAAAGAGAGCAAGGGGAGGAGAGAAAATAAGAATAGGTGTTTAATGATTTATTTCCATCATTTGCAAAAAGGGAAGAGGGAGGGAGAGGGAGCCGGGCCCTTCTTTTGTGGACTGGAGAGGGGGGGGGGGGTATGCAGAGTCTAAATGGCAAAGTTTACCCGTTTACATTACATCGTAGCAAAGAGGAGACAAGAGATAAAACAGTAGAAGTAAAAATTTTAGATTTCTATACTTTGTTGATACTTATCCTTCTATTCCTCTCCCTTGTCCGCTCTCACATACCAACCAAGTAAGGTAAATTAATATAATGCTTACCTATTTCTTATTCAAAAGATGAGTGTGGAGCCACATAGTGGCAATGGGGGGTGTGTGTGTGTGTGTGTGTAGAAGGCCATATATAGTTGCATTTTTTATGATATTGGTCTTCACGTGACAAGATAGTATTAGATGTTTGAGAAATTTGTCAGTAAGTCCTATTTTAACCTTCGATGACCACAAAGTTTTCTATAATCTTTTGAGACCAAAAAATTGTACTCCTGACTATTTTTCCTTGTTACTTGCAAATATTAAAGCAATTTTATCCCCTCGTCATTTCCCTTTGATATATGCTTTCAGGAATTATAGCCAATTCACTCATATTATACAGATGTTTAAAAAGTGATATCTAATTGATATGGCCTTTGCCCTAAAGGTTTTTTTAATATTTTGTTGTCATATAAACCATATAATGATTGTCTTTGGAAATTAAGTTAGGAATCCTGAAACATTTTTTTTTTTCATATCCATTCATTCTTTATTTAGGATATCGCAGTATCCATTCAGAAAGGAAGTTTAGACTGGGAGCGAGCTCTTCGTTGTATAAGACATGCGTTGCGTAATACTCCATCACCTGACTGGTGGAAACGTGTGCTTCTTCTGGCTCCATGTCATAGGCTTCAAACTCAAACACCGACTCCTGGTGCTGTCTTTACTTCTGAAATGATTAGTGAGGCAACAATTGATAGGATTACAGAATTGCTGAAGCTGACAAATTCAGGCAATATTCTCATACTTGATCTTCTTGCTGTTTTTCGTTCTTTTTGCTTCATAATATGTCCAGTGATCACGTCTTCTGATAGAATGTCTTGGTTAGACTACATTATCTGCCACATTGGAGTAGTGTCCTACTGATAGAGATGCTATTACTTTGCTTCCCTTGAACTGAGTATATTAATCAGTGACCCCTGTCAAATGAACGGTCTGAAAACATGTTCTCCAGTCATTGTAAAAGGATATTTAGTTTAATTTGTCGGGATTTCATTAGCTTGCTGCAATATCTGTCTCTTATTTTTATTTGCTTAATTATAGTTGTGTGTTCTGATGCCCAATTTTACATATTTACTTGGTCCAATCAAGGCATGTGAACACATTTCTTTAGTGTTATGATTATGTGGACAATTCTCACATTAAAGTTTGGTATCGGATATGGGGTTGCTAAGGTACCTATAATGAATTATAGAGAACTCCAGCAAAAGTAATCAAAAAGATTGAGACATTATCTAAATTGGGGTTGCATTCCTTGTATCAACAGCATGAGTGATGCAGACTATCACTTTAGCATGCAATAGCTTCAACGGTAACCAAAAGTTAGCACCCTTAATCTTGTGAAATCTCTGGTAATTGAATGGCAATACTCTCCAGGGCTTTCCCTTCCTAAAGTCAATGGACCAGCATTCTTAGTGTTTTTTTTTTCCCAATTTACACAGCTAATCAGAATGTTTTTTCTTCTTTTTTTTTTTTCGTAAATATTTTCATTTCCTTTATTAAACCTTGACTTTGTCTTACCCTAACTTATTTTGGCAGAGATTAATTGCTGGCAGGAGTGGCTTGCATTTTCAGATGTATTCTTTTTTCTCATGAAAAATGGATGCATCGATTTTGTTGACTTTGTGGACAAATTAGTTTCTAGGCTTCAGGAGGGTGATCAACATATCCTCAGGACAAACCATGTCACATGGTTGCTTGCACAGATTATCCGGGTTGAGCTAGTAATGAATGCTTTAAACACAGACTCAAGAAAGGTAGTCTTAAATATTGAAATATCTAGCTTCTTGCATCTTACTTCTGCATGTGGACTCTACTTATTTTGCTTTTAGTTTTCTGACAATGTTTTTTGGGGATGTATCAATTGAAAATTTCAATTTCACATGTTTCTTCTTGATTACATCTCAGTATATGTTCTTGTTTTTAGTTCCTGAAATGAGCTGTAGTTGGAAAAAGTTGTTTTACATTTTATTTATTTATTTATTTTTTTGGGAGGGGGGGAGGGGGAGGGGGAGGGGGAGGGGAGTGTGTATGTGGTATGTTTGGATGAGATTATATTCCTTGGAGATAGAATGGGTGGATGGGCTGTGGAATTTAATGGGATTTTAGGAGGCTGCTGATCAAGGTACTGGAGAAAGATAGGTTGTTTTAGGGATTCAGAGGCAAATAAAACAGACTAGAGAGGTGATAAGTGATTGTTTGGTTGATTGATTGGCGGTGATAAAGTCATTGTGGTCTTTTGCACGGCACATCTCTTTTCTTCGTCCTTCCTCTTTTTTTTTTTTTTTTTGGGGTGGGGTTGGGGGTGTTGGGTTGTGGTTGGGAGGAGAGCAAAATCTGGTGGCTGTAATGCTGAGGTTAGATTTAGTCAAGGAAGGAAGAGGAATGGCAAATTTATTAAAATTTTGTATTGATATATGATGTGCCAACTCATGTATCTTCTTTCATAAAAAATGAAATGAATCAATTGAACTATTTTGCATTATGAAATATTTGTGAGGGTTAAGTGGTAAATCCAACGATCAAGAGTACTGTCGCACTGACCATTATTTTAAAAGGGGTTCATTGTGTCTTACCAATCTAGGCTACTATTTGCTGGCAGGTGGAGATTACTAGGAAAATCCTCTCATTTCATAAAGAAGCGAGTTCTGACCCGAACAATCCCCAAAGCATCCTCCTTGACTTCATAAGTAGTTGTCAGAATTTGCGAATTTGGACGTTGAATACTTCAACTAGAGAATATTTGAACCCTGAGCAGCTTCAGAAGGGAAAGCAAATTGATGAATGGTGGAGGCAAACAACTAAAGGTGCTGAATTAGATTAATAATGTAGCACTAGATGATTCACTTTCCTTTTGGTATCCTTGAGGTCCCTAGAATTTATTATGTTTTAAAGTTATTATCTATAGCAACTATCATCTTAACGTTTGGATTTGCAGGGTATATCTCTATTAACGTAAGTATTTATTAAGTCATATGTTACTGAATTACAGCTACTTAACTGGACCAATTTTTTTAGGGAAGTTGATTTAGAATGGGTCCTTGATTGACTGAAAACTTCTTTAAATTCATAACAACTATTGAGTCACTAGCACAGATTATCTTCTGTGTTAACATTTTTTTTCCCCTTTTTTTGGGTGGGTGGTGGGTTATTGGGGTAAGGTTGGGTTTGTCTAAATCAGTTAAAGAATCGGCTTGAGTAATGAACACTGTAACACATAATACTTTACTAAAGCAACTATTGTTTGCTATACATTTTTATCTGTTACCACCAAAAAATTAGATATGGCTTTTTGTAATATTTTCAAAACCTTGTTATTTTGGTCTTATTTTGAATAAACAATGGAAAATTTTGCCATCAACGAATTTTTGTTTGTTAAATATAGTTTCTGGAGTGCCATCCAAACCCAGTTTGTGAGAGTTTATTATATACTCACTTTGTTGATTTTCTGTTTTCTTTGCTTGTCTCCTCTAACATTATTTGGTGATGTTGACATCAAATTATCAGGTGAGAGGACGTTGGATTATATGAATATGGATGATAGATCAATTGGTATGTTTTGGGTTGTCTCGTACACAATGGCACAGCCTGCATGTGAATCGGTGATGAATTATTTAGCCTCTGCTGGAGTTACAGAGCTGTTACCGGGGCCAAATCTACAGGGTAATGAGAGATTTGCTGTGATGCGAGAAGTTAGTCCACTGCCAATATCACTATTATCAGGATTCTCCATAAATCTATGTTTAAAATTGACTTTTCAGATGGAAGAATCTATGTTTAATGGACAGGTGCTAACCCTTGTTTCTTCTACTTTTTTCCTATGGTTATTGAATTTCTATTTACCCTGATAAAAATCCCATTATGTAAAGTTGAAAGTTGTTCACTTCTGTGATGGTTTTAAAATTATGTGCAACTGGAGCCAAGGAAAGAGCACAAAAGTGTATGTCAAAAATCACTAATAAGCAGTGACTCTAAATGATATGGGTGCCACATCTGCTTTCCCTGTTAATTAATTTAGAATTGTCTGTTTTATGTAATTTTGACAGCATATGAATATAATATGGAGCCTACTTTACGAAGAATCAGAAATAGTCTACGATTTTTCTGTTGCTTGTGTCATTTGTATGATTGGCGTGTCAAAGGTTTTTTTTTTTGAATTTTTATTTTTCCAATACTGGGTCCGTGGAAAATTTGTACTCTTTTTATGTTAATTTTAAACGTATATGCAGGTTGTTCCAAACATTGCAATGGTTGAAACGTATTGTAGACTGCTGCTCATTGCTCCTCATTCGTTATTTCGTCCACACTTAACTGTAATTACTTTTCCTTTGACTTAGTTTTCATATCTTCATAAATTACTTCTGTTTTGTCCTTTATGTTGTAGCAATACTGATTTATTTAGCAAGGTTGCTGATGTTTAATATTTCGTAAGTATATTTGTGTTTTGTACTTCATAAATTACTGATGTTTTATACTTTACACTGCGGCAATGCAGATTTATTTAATAAGGAATAACACAGATATGCACCTTAACTAATTCACTTAAAGAAAAAATGTTGACATCCTGAAGTATCCAGTGATACTTCAATTACAAATGGCAGTGCTTAAAACAAATACATGTTCTGTACTGTTACATGCTTGTCATATGAGCCACAGTTTTGTAATTATTTGTTTTGCATTTCCTGAAGCTGCATGTGTAAGGATAGTTATGAGGATTTGTCACTATCAGAACAAACTCAACAGAGAAGCACTAAAAACTTGGACTGGTTGAATCATGAGATGGTTAAAGATTGGCCTATGATTGATCATTGATTACATTGGATTCCTTATACTTAGAAGCAGGGAAATATCGCATCAATTTCCATCGTTGCATTAAAGATATCTGATTGCTGTTGACATGCTTCCATTTTCTTTTTTCCTTATTTTTTCAAACTTGTAGACTTGGTAGTTGGAGTGTTGGAACTTTGACAGGTAAAGTTATAGAGTTGATAGAACTACGAAGAGAAGACGTATAAATATTATGTGCCTTCAACAAACTGAATGGGTGGGTGAGAAAGCTAAGGTTTTGGATATCATACGGTATAAAGTTTGTTATAGTGAAAAAGATAGAACTAGGAATGGGGTGCCTATTATTGTGGATAGAACTAGGAATGGGATGGGTATTATTGTGGATCCACTAATCATAAAGCAGGTGGTACGAGTTGTTAGAAAAGGAGTTGGAATTGTAGCTCTTAAAAATATTATAGGAAATGAACCTATAAATATAGTTAGTATATATGCACTAAATGAATTTGTTAAAATTGAATTTTGGGAAAACCTAGATGCCGTAGTTCAAACTATACCCCAAAATGAGAAAATTGTCACAAACAGGGATCTAATGGGCATTTGGGGAAGGGTAATGAGGAGCATGATATGGCTCATGGGGGCTTTGGGTCTAGAAACAATGAGGGTAAAATGATCTTAGATTTTGCAGTAGCTTATGATTTCGTTATGGGTAGTACCTTGTTTGAAAAGAGAGAGGAGCGCTTAATTACATTGAAAAGCAGTTTTAATAAATCACAAATTGATTTTTTTAAATCAAAAAGTGCGAGAGAAAAATATTTTAAGATTGTAAGGTAATACTTAGTGAAAGTCTTACTACTTAGCATAGGCAAATAGTTTTGATATGAGACTTAATAATAAATCATTTAAGAAAAAGATGCCCAACATACCTAGGATTAAGTGTTGGAACTTAAAGAATACACAAGATAATTTTGTAAAAGCCTTGTTAGGCACCATTAGTTGGAAGGTAGAAGAAGAAAGAGAACACATGGAAAAATGTAACCGATCAAATGAAAATAATTGCAAAAAGGGTATTGGAAGAGTCAAGGGGGGATAAATGGAATAAAGAATCTGTTATCGGTCTTAGCATAGGTCCTAGTCATAGGTCTAGACACGAAGGTCTAGCACTAACTAAATGAGAGAATAATTGCATGCCTTTATTCCATACTCACAGCCTTTTTTATAGTCTGCTAATGACAAAGGAACGAGATCCTAAATGATAGCATCTTATTTAAAATGATATCAATCTTATCCTAAATGATATTATAAGATCTTATCCAAAACAATATAATAGGATCTTATGATAAGATGTTATCCTAAACGATAGGATCATATCAACTAAAAGAAAAGAAAACAAAATAAATAAATAAATAAAAACTTCTAATTGGATAAGCTGATATTGATGTCCGGTGAAATCATCCACATTATCACTTCCCTTCTTAGCTTGGAATATTGATGTCCCGTAAAATCATCCACATTATCACTTCCCTTCTCAGCTTGGAGCTTGCCCTCAAGCTCAAAATCTGGATAAGCTTCTAGGAGTGGTCAACTAGTTCCAATGTGGCATCCTCTTGAGGACATCCTGCCCTGCTAGCAATTGCATGATAGATGAATTCCGGATCCCATTGATGGCATGTAGAGAAATGTTAGGATCTCCTGTGTCTTCATCTGATTCACTTTCGTCATCTGGAATCTCAATCCAAAATAACCTTTTACATTTGTGTCTAATCGAATAAGATTCATCATAGTTATAATACAGTTGCTTGGCCCTCCTTCCTGCCATTTCTGCTCGTATCAGTCTTTTGACAAGCGGTGTGGAAGAGTCTACCCTGCTGCTGCTCTTGACTGGTTTTGCCGTTTGTTCCCCTCTCTTTGCATTGGAGCTCTTGTTGGCGGGGATAACAGAAGCACTGCTGGTGGGTTGGGGATTGGGCCAACTCATATTGGTTCTTGAGTTCAGAATTCCCGTTGGACTCTTTGTTTGCGTTCCAATGTTGCGTTCCAATGCTCGAGCCAGATTCGTGGCAATTCCAAGGTTCCTTGGCTGTTGTATCTCAATGTCAATCCTGAGTTCTGCTACTGACCTAGGGGGGTAAAGAGTCCCATTTGCTGGCGAGGTTTAAGACCAGAAACCTTGGCCATTGACTACTGGAACTGGCTTTGATATTCCTCAACAAACGCAGTTTGTTTAAGGTTGGCGAGTTTTCCTAAGGGTTTATTGCTCATAGGTGGTCCAAATCTCACATGACAGCACGTCTTAAAATGCCCCCAGTCCAGTTCCATCTCCTCCCGCTCCATTTGATCAAACCATAGTTGTGCCTCTCTCAAGAGATGAAATGTGGTTAATCTCATTTTGTCTCCTTTAGCAGTCCTTTGATTGGCGAAGAATTGTCACATCATTTTAGTCACCCTAAAGGATTGCCTAGTGCCATCATAAGTAGGAAATTCCTTCTTGGAGTACCATGGCACCATGGATCCCGTTGATTGCGATTTAGATTTGTCCTCTGAACTTTCGTTGGCGCCTTCGGCTACCGCTACTTTGCCCTTGTGCTTTATTTCCCTTAGGTCCCTTTTGCTTTATTTCCAACAGATCCCTTTCCTGCCTCTCTAACTGTGATGTAAAGTTCAGCCATCTACTCCTCTAATGCATGCTGCCGTGTAGCCATTTGTTCCATAAAAGCATCCAACTTGGCTGCCAAATTCTCCGCGTCATGACACAAGGCCGTCATACCAAGACGGTATGGGCCTTAATATAGGACCTTGTCACATGTTTAGACACGAAGAGTTCTTCTTGTGACCCATAATAAATCTGGAGAAGCAGACCTATCCTTGACAGAGCCCTCTTCTAGCACTAACTAAATGAGAGAATAATTACTTGCCTTTGTTCCATACAACTCTTTTATAGTTTGCTAATAATAAAGGAAAGAGATCCTAAATGATAGGATCTTATTCTAAATGAAATGATAAGATCTTATCCTAAGTGATATGATAGGATCTTATTCAAAATGATATTATCCTAAACGATAGGATCTTATCCACTAAAGGAAAACAAAATAAAATAAATAAAGAAAAGAAAAGATAACTTCTAATTGGATAAGCTGATATTGTAGTCCCACAAAAGCATTTGCATCATCATGGTGGTGGAGCCAAGAAATTAAAAAAAAAAAAAAAGGGGGAAACAAAAAGGGAAAGTTACAAAACATTATGCACTTGTAGAAATGAGGAAAATATTGAAAGATATAAAATCGCCAAGAAGTAAGTGAAAAAAGTAATCAATGAGGCAAAGACAAAGGCCTTTGAAGAATTTTATAAAAGATTAGAGACTAAAGAAGGTGAGAAGGATGTATATAAGATAGTGAAAATGAGAGAAAAGAAAACAAGAGATTTAACGCAAATTATATGTATAAAACATGAAAATGGAAATGTTTTAGTGGATGACAAAGAAATAAAAGACCGATGGAATAGATACTTCTATAACTTGTTTAATGAGATTTATAAATAAAGTTATACTAGATGAGTTAGACCAATCTGAGTAAAATAGAAATTCTATATATTACAACAAAATCCAACATTTAGAGGTAGAAAAAGCTTTGAAAAAAAAAATGAAGCATTGAAAAAAAATGAAAATGGTAAAGCAGTCGATATTCCAATCGAGGTATGGAAGTGTGTAGGAAAAATTGCAATTACATAGCTTATGAAGTTATTTAATGTCATTATGCCTTTATATAAGAATAAAGGAGATATACAAGGCTGTGCAAATTAAGAGGTATTAAATTGATGAGTCACACTATGGGAAAGAGTAATAGAAACAAGGTTGAGGAGAGAGACTAATGTATTAAATAATCAATTTGGTTTTATACTATGGAGGTCTATAATGGAAGCTATACATTTAATAAGAAGCTTATGCGGGCATTAGCAGGAGTGAAAACAAGATTTCTATGCGGTATTATTGATCTTGAAAAGGCACACGATAGAGTTAATCGAGATATAATGTGGCGCGTACTGAAAAATGGAGGGGTAAGGGTAGCGTATATCGGAGTTATATAAGATATATATCAAGATGTAACAACACATGTCAAAGACTTCTGAATATTATAAGTCTACACTGGGGATTAGCTTTGAGCCTATACCTTTTTGCCTTAATAATATGATGAGATCACTAAACATCTAAAGAGATCCATTCCTGAATGTATGTTGCTTGTAGATGATATATTTTTAATCGATGAGACAAAGTAGGGAGTAAATGCCAAGCTAGAAGATTGGAGGGAGGCAAGAATCGAAAAGTTTTACCAAAAGTAGGGTCAAAACAGAATGTATGTAGAAATAAGGTACACGTGGAAATTGGTGGGCATGAACTAAAGGCATCTAAAAGCTTTAATATTTTGGATCTATCCTTGAAAAAAGGGGGGAATAGTTTAAGATGTTACACGTAGGATTCAAGCTAGTTGGAACAAATGGAGAAGTGCATCATTTATACTCTGTGATCATAAAGTTCTGCTAAAATTGAAAGGAAAATTTTATAAGATAGCTATAAGACTTGGGATGTTTTATGAATCAGAGTGTTGGGTGACTAAGTGTGAACATGAAAAAAAAAAAATTGAGAATAGCAGAAATGAGAATGTTGAGATGGATGTGCAGACACACTAGACTAGATAGAATCAGTAATGAATGCATTAGAAAAAAGTAGGGGTAGCATCAATAAATGAGAAAGATGATAGAATCATGCTTAAGATAGTTTGGACACGTGCATAGGAGACCTCTAGATGCCTTGGTACGGAATGTAGAAAATAGAGAAGTCTTGAATCAAATTAAAAGGGAACAGGAAGACCTAAAAAGAACTGGAAAGAAACTATTAAGAAAGATATGTTATATTTTAAACTCATATCCTTATAGCTGACTCCACATGACGGGACAAAGGAGATGTTGTTGTTGTTGCTGCTGCTTTCTCATCCTTATTGAAATCCTGGTGACACCTTTGAGCTTCTATGACTGTGTGACCAAATTCTGATTGTGCATTGCTCTGTAATATATTCAGATGGAAAACATATTTGTTTATGTTGGGGTATCCTATTGACATACTTTATGCGGTCCTCTTAGGGTATAAAGATGTTATGGCTATTAAGTGCCACTGACCTGTGTTTTGAATAGTCAGTAGATATGGGATTTTTAAATAAGTCAGAAAGATGGAACATTCTCTTCTCATCTCTCTTCTATTTTCCTATGATTCTTCATGGTATCATGGCTGTGGGGGCATCATTCAAGGAATCTCAGAGTTTCTAGAGATGCAAGCAAGTCAAAAGGATGGGAAAAAATTTGCTTTTATCAAGTTATTGTTGAATGGCATGCTAGAAAATTAAATGGGCGTTATGGACTATGGTGGGTGAAGTTGGTTAAGGTATTTTGATGGGAGTTGGAAAACTTGTTCATCCCACTGGTGATCAACTTGTGGATGGGAAGAGAAATAATGGAGTACGTAAAGAACAGGCATGTAGATTGGGTTGTCAGGACATAAATGATTTTTCATTTATTGAAGTTCAGATGTTAACAAAAGATTGAATGCAAGACTATTACGAAAGGAAAGACATATAATCCTGGAACTGGATGTAGTCATAGATTAATAAAGTTGAAATATTTGTTAGGTAGGTATGTGTTGGACTTCTCAGAAGTATAAAATGACAGCTTTGTACTAGATTAATTTACCTTGAAACTTCTATGGGGGGAAAAAAAATCCATTACAATGAGCTTCAAACTTTCTTTCAGTAGAAGCATTGTGTGTTAGTAGCCTATGAGTTTATGGTTAAATTACATTTAAGTTCTGGCTAGTCAACCTAAAATTAGTGGAAAATTGAATGAGTAAACTCTCTGATTTTGGGCCTACATACGGTAGCAGGTGAAAGAAATAACTATTCATGGGCATGAAAATGGGCTTTGGATTCGTGCACAAATATATTATTCCATGAGTTGGACCTTGGATCTGGGAGCACAATTATGTGCCAGGACTACAGGTGTTAAGCCTTCTTGTTTTGGACCTCTAAAGCTTTCCATGTTTCTTTGTACTTCTTGATTTAGTTTTGGAATGCATTTCCACTCTAGTTCCATCCACAATGCAATCTTTATTGGCATGCTGGTTAGATGATTATTTTTAGTAGCATGGTAAGCTTTTTGTATGACATATCTTTACAGAGTTTTGTTACTTGTATTTTGTGTGATAACTTTTGTCTACATATGTTTTGTGGCAAAGACAGAATTTGACTCAAAGAAACCCATCAACTTTGACGAAGCCTGCAGCATCCCTTCTGTTGTTTGAGATTATGAACTATCGCCTGCTTTCGCTCTACAGGTGATTAAGCAGCCTGCAGTGAATTAACTCTCTTTCCATCTTTTCATAAGTAACACTGCTCATTTCTATTCTAAAAGCTACCTCTGGAAAATAAAAGTCTATCATAGATGGCAGTTTCCTGTTACCATACTGGTATTGTCTACTAGAAGATAATAAGCTGAGGCTTTAATATGTTGGAATGCTTTGTCTCAAAGTATCTCTGGGTGAATTTAAAATTGAGCACCTGTATTTGAGTTTCTCAAATCAAATGCATTTAAGTCGTGACCATGAAACATTTTCATCTGTTTTGTCTCTTCAGGTATCAGGGGAAGAGCAAAAATTTGATGTATGACATCACGAAAATGATTTCTTCACTAAAAGGGAAACGCGGTGATCATCGCATTTTCAGATTGTCTGAAAATTTATGCATGAATCTACTTTTATCAATGAGGGAGTTTTTTATTGTGAAGAGGGAAGGAAAGGTAAGAACCATGGCTTCCTGTTGGACTCATTTTTTCATTGTATCTTTTGATTGCCACAATGAAACTTGATTTGACAATGCAAAGCTTATACAGGGTCCAACTGAGTTTACAGAAACATTAAATCGAATAACAATAACTACTTTGTCGATCATTATCAAAACACGTGGTATTACAGAATTTGAGCACTTGCTATATCTTCCAACAATGTTGGAGCAAATATTGGCTACAAGTCAGCATTCGTGGTCTGAGAAGACTTTGCGTTATTTTCCTTCAATTCTTCGTGATGCTTTGATTGGGAGAATCGATAAAAGAGGACTGGCAATCCAAGCATGGCAGCAGGTAAACTATGCACTCCTCCTTGCTTTGAATTTACAAGGTAATTGCTTGAAAATGGAACTGCATAAATGACAGAATACTCAAATTTGTGAACATTGTGGATCAATTGTTCACCGAGAATCCAAAACATACAGAGACTTGAAGAAAATACAGTTATATTTCTTCTGTGGTATCCTTGGATGTGATTTATAATATGACTACTGGCAGGCAGAGACTACAGTACTCAATCAATGCACTCAGCTTCTTTCACCATCAGCTGATCCTTCCTATGTGGTTACTTATATAAGTCATAGCTTTCCTCAACATCGCCAATACCTTTGTGCTGGTGCTTGGGTGCTGATGCATGGACATCCCGAGAGCATTAATAGTGCCAATCTTGTAAGATTTGACTCCCTCTCTAGAATCTGACTCTGTAATTTTTATATATTCTGGTTAACATGGAGATTTCTGGCGTTCCTATGGCAATATGCTCTATTACAAGTAATTCTCCGTTCTACATTTACAATGGATCGCAGGGACGTGTCTTAAGAGAATTTTCTCCTGAAGAAGTAACTGCAAATATATACACAATGGTGGATGTGCTACTTCATCATATTCACTTGGAACTACAGCGTGGACATACCCCACAGGTTTTCATATGCAGCTTGCTTTGCTTAAAATCTTCTTTGCTCTAGTCATTGGTATCTAAATCTGCCATCTTCTCTCTTTCAGGATCTTATGCTAAAAGCTTGTGCAAACCTTTCTTTTTTTATTTGGACTCATGAGCTACTTCCTTTGGACATCTTATTATTGGCACTTATTGA
This sequence comes from Mitragyna speciosa, assembly GCA_024721245.1. NCBI lineage: Eukaryota > Viridiplantae > Streptophyta > Magnoliopsida > Gentianales > Rubiaceae > Mitragyna > Mitragyna speciosa. The sequence goes on from CM045570.1 coordinate 7,368,380, forward strand.
CCGTGATGATGATCCTCATTCTCTGCATATTGTGGTACGTTTCTCTGTATGAGTAGTATAACATTAAATGACGCATGCACATGTTTATATGTGTGTGTGTGTGTGTTGAAGTTCATTTTCGTTTTGCTCTTTGTACTTATAGATTGTTATGTATAAATATTGAGCCATAAAAGCGACAACTGTGATTACTGATGACACGGGGAATTATGGTCATAATGTAAAATCATTGTGACTAATCTGGTTTAGGTATGATAATGTCTGGTTCCAGTTATGGATATCGTTAAAGTGCTCATGACTGATAATCAGTACCCGTTTTCGCTTCCATCTCTAAATGTTTTATCTGTCATAATGGTTCTGAAAAAACTGTACTTTTAACTTTGAAATGAGACACCTCTCTATATAAGAACAGTTTCAAATCTTCATTGACAAATCTGAGTTTTGGTTCAAAGAAACTGAATAATCCTGAATAAGTTGTGTTTGTCATGATACTTCTATAGTACAAGATACAATATAATTTGCAAACTCACTTAAACTTTCTTTTCTTTCTGCATTTCTGTCTTGGTGTTAATGCGAGCAGATTAACTTACTGGACAGTAAAGAGCTTCAACAGAGGGTAAAACTTTATAGTATAAACCGTGGCCAGCCTGAGCATTGGCTTCTTAATGTGACGTTTAAGCGCACTGAATTGCAAAAAGCTCTGGGGAATCATCTCTCTTGGAAGGAAAGGTGAAGTTTTCTACTCTAAGAGCAGCATTATTTAGAGTTGATAAATGTGATAAGTTCTAGATCCTTTGATAAGTAAACTGAGTGAGAGAGCGAGGCCTATAGTTAACTATCAAAGTACCGCATTCAGTTTGTGGAGTTGTAAATTTAATTACAAGCTTTACATGAACTGGAAAGTTCTTTTTTTTTGGTTCCTTTTTTTTTTTTAAATGTTACAACTAATAAGTTTCAAGATGCATTTTTCTAATGTGCAAAATAAAATAGTTTACCCAGATATACATCCAACTTTTGCTTGTTATAGAGGGTTTAATCATGACCCTAGCCCATTTAGTCTCAACCATAATCCTCTAATCATGCTTGGTGATAGCATGCCACGTTCAAAACAATCGTGTTTTCCAGTATTGCATTTCAATTTTCTCCTGTGCTTCTTTATCGTGGTGATTTTAGCGGATTTGCAGACTAAGGTTCATCAACTCTTGCTTTGTTTCAGATTTCCAACATTTTTTGATGATATTGCTGCACGGTTGCTACCAGTTATTCCCCTAATTGTATATAGATTCATCGAAAATGATGCTATAGATGCAGCTGACAGAGTTCTTCAAGTGTATTCTCAATTCTTGCATTACTATCCTTTAAATTTTACATTTGTTCGTGATATACTTGCATATTTTTATGGGCATCTTCCTGGGAAGCTCATCCTCCGGATATTGAGCGTATTAGATGTCAAGAAGGTAATCATGGTTCTTCTCTCTCTCTCTCTCTGATTTATTCTTGGACCCTTCCTCTAACTATGTATAATTCATTCTTTCAGATTCCATTTTCTGAATCTTTTCCCCAACACATTAATTCAGCAAATTCTTCCATTTGTCCACCGATGGATTATTTTGCTACTCTGTTATTGGGTCTGGCCAATTATGTAATTCCTCCTCTAAGTAATTCCTCAAAGCATGGAGGAGATATCTCAAATATTTCTGCCAGGGCTTCACATAATAAAATTCAAGCTGCAACACAGCCTGGGCAAACAAATGCTTCTGAAGGCCACAAAGCATTCTACCAGATCCAAGATCCCGGGACATATACTCAGCTGATTCTTGAAACAGCAGTCATAGAAATATTGTCCCTTCCTGTATCTGCTTCCCAGGTCGTGTCATCACTTGTTCAAATAGTTGTTCACATACAGCCAACACTGGTTCAGTCCAGCAATGGGATACATGGAGCTCCTAACATTGTTGGGCAAAGTTCTGTTCTGCCAACTTCTCCTTCTGGGGGAAGCACTGACTCATTTGGTGCAACTAGAACGGCTTCATCAGCCACTGGAGTGAATACTTCTAACTTTGTTTGGCGAAGTGGTTATACTTGTCAGCAGTTGTCTTGCTTATTGATCCAATCCTGTGGTCTTCTACTGGCTCAACTTCCTCCGGAGTTCCACATACAATTATATATGGAAGCAGCACGTGTAATAAAAGAGTGTTGGTGGCTTACTGATGGAAAAAGGTCAGCGAGTGAACTTGAATCTGCTGTTAGCTATGCTTTATTAGACCCAACATGGGCTGCACAGGATAACACTTCTACAGCCATTGGTATTCTCTTCCGAACCCATTTGCAGTTTGTTTATATAATTAGTACAATTGTTTCTTTTAATTCTAGTTACATTTTACAAGTTGTATAGCAAAATTTATGAGCCACAAATAAAAATGGAGTACTACAATTCAAACACACAAACAGCTTCCTTAATGCTGAATCCTAAAACAATTGCTAAATCAGTGTGTATTTGGATTGTTAAGATTAGAATTTGGGGAAGGGAATCAAGAAGAAACGAAACTGAAATCTGTAAATTTGAGTGTTCTAGTTTTCAATTTTTTGTTATTCTGGATGGCAATAGTGTCTGAAGGAGAAATTGCGGATAAAGGCTCTTTCTTTTTTTCTTTATTCTTTTGGTGGATTTTTTTTCCCCTAATCTTCCTCAGTTTTTTTTTTTTTTTTTTGGGGCTTTGGGGTGGGGGGGGGGGGGGTGTTGGGTGTTAAGCTACATATTGATACTATCCAACCATCAGTTTAACTACTTTATGTGCAAAGAAAAGCATATATTTATATCATCTTGTATGCCAGACTACTAAGTCTGTCGGTCAATGCTAGTGGAAGATATTGAATCAATTTACATTCTATTTGATGATTTTGTCCTGATTGAATTTCTAATTTTACCCTGCTTTTGTATTACTAGGTAATGTTGTGGCTTTGCTACATTCTTTCTTCAGTAATCTCCCACAAGAATGGCTAGAGGGTACTCACCTAATTATCAAGCATCTGAGACCTGTGACATCAATTGCTGTTTTGAGAATAGCATTTCGTATCATGGGTCCACTTCTTCCAAGATTGGCTAATGCCCATACACTCTTCAGTAAGGTGTGTAAAGCTGCTTACAAAATTCTGAACCCCACCCCCCCAAAACCTCTTCCTTCTCTTTCTCTCCCTCTCTCCCTCCCTGACACACATATTTTCTTTTGCACTTTTGTCAATTAGAGCCAGTTGTTTCGAATTTGCATTTTTGTGTCTAATAGCTTATTGCTGAATTTTACTAATATTGCCCGGCTTTGAAGAGCTCTGAGTACAAATATAAATGCTTTTTGACAATTTATTTTATGTTGTGCTTCCACTTGTTAGGTTACAGCATGCAGTCTTACTGCTTTGGACATGTTTTTCTTTTCAATAGAAGTTCCTTTTGGTCTAATTGCACAAATCTCATATCCATTGCATGATTTGACAATTTATCCTCTTTGCGAGCATGCATTCTTCTGCATTAAAAATGGTATTTTACTGCTTTGGGCAGTGTCCCTTTCTATTTAGCTATAATTTTCTCTGCTATTATCTGCTAGACGTTGTCACTGCTGTTAACCATAATGGTGGATGTTTTTGGAAAGAATTCACAACCATCAGCTCCAGTTGAAGCATCAGAAATAATAGATCTGATTGATTTCCTGTAAGTAACTCCTTTTTAAATTTTAAGCCATTGTTTTGAATCGAGTTCTAAACATCGTATTCTGTCTTGTGCTATCACTCGCATTGTTCAGGCATCATGTTATCCACTATGAAGGGCAGGGTGGACCAGTACAAGCCACTAGCAAGCCTAGGCCAGAAGTTCTGGCTCTTTTTGGAAGAGCAGCAGAAAATTTACGTCCTGACGTGCAGCACCTTCTTTCCCACTTAAAAACAGATGTAAATTCTTCGATCTATGCAGCAACTCACCCAAAGCTTGCCCAGACTTCCTCATAACAAGTGGTATTGCTAGTGATTTGTTTACCTCCAATGTTACATTATCTGTACAAATCAAGAGAACCGCGTTTTCATTCTGTTATATGTACTTGTATCTGTGGTATTGAAAATCACAGAGGGCTAGAGAGACACAGCAAGGGGGTATGAAAATATCTTGTAGCAGGTTGTAATGGTATATATTCTTACTTGGTACCATGTCGTTATTTATGCTGTAATTTCCTCTTTCCACGGCTGTAACCTCGAGTCTAATCGTCAAGGTTGAGTCGTTCATCTGCAATGGTTTAACTTTTGTTAACTGTTGAAAAAGGTGTTGGCGCAAGAATTATTCATGTTGAGCATCTTTCAGCTATCAATTTCGGGAACTAATAGATCTTGAGTCTCAATAGAGGTTTCGTGGTGTACGGGAAACCAAACTTTCCAGGTAATTCTTGAAATTGTAGTGAAGAAATTTTTTTTTTATTTTTTTTATTTTATCAAACTTACAATCTTACAGTAGGGGGAAAAGGAATTAGTGTTGTTGGGATTTGAATTTTCGACTTTTAGGGTGGAGTTGAAAGTTAATAGTATTGGTGGGATTTGAACTCTTGATTTCTAGTTGACTTCTAGGGAGGAGTTGTAGAGTTTGAATCGTTTGAATCTTCTATACGTTCGCTAATGAAGGAAAAAAAATTGGAAGGAAAAATCAAACTAAGTTTACACGTGAATTTACGGTTTGACGATAGGTTAAACTAACAAAAAAAGGATAACTAAATACATTAAATAGCACAATAACATGTGAATCAAACTACTCAAATTATTTGAGTGTGGGCTGTTATAATTTTGTTGGATGTTGGTTTTTGTCCTTGTTAAACTAATCAAAACTTGAATGGTTTACAATATTCATTTGCCAATCAAAATTAACTCTATGTCAACCCAATAAACATATAACATAATAACCGTACATGTACATAAACATGTTTAGATGCTCTAGCTAGTTGTCTAAGGTTCATTTGTGTTTGCATTCAACAATTAACGAGCGTGAACACAATTTTCAGGTTGCTAACATAATCAAAGTAACCTGGCAAAACATTTTCCTCAGCTTGTTTATCAGTCTATGGATGAATCTTTGTCCATTACAAAATTTATCAATCAAAAGCCATAAGATTTTGCGATTTGACCATTTCATGTAGTCAAACTAATTATGTATAGTAGCTCAATTTATCTATTTTATTGTGGATTGTTCTATTTAAGCTATCTATGCAAGGTTAACGAACTGTTTTTAAAAGCGGAGGTGTGTTCATTATCCATAAACATGTATTTATGGAAAAAGAATCGGTTCATGGTCACATAAGTTGGTCGTGTATGTACAATACAAAATATAATCAATCATCCTAAGTTGGATTAGCAACATGACATTTCCTTTGTTATAATTAGATTGCCAAAAAGAGATACTAGGTAATCATCGATCAACAACCACAATTGGATACTTTCCTCATCTAATCATAGTTCTCAACAACTGTAATATGAAATTAATAATGCTTACTGTCATGAAAGCAGGTGGTAGTGATATAGGGTAGGTATTAACTTTAATTAAGACTTGTTCTTAATAATTTTTTATTTTTTTAAAAAAACTAATTTTAGAAAAGCTGAAAATCAGTTGTTTATGATTTTCTTAAAAAAATCCAAAAACATAGTAAAAAAGTGGTTGAGAATATCACAAAGTAAAATTTTCAAACATCAGAAGCTAAAATCAGGTATAAAAAAAGTTATTGAGAATAGGCCCTTAATCTAGCTAACATATGGTGGGTTGCTCTATTTATTGTCAGCTGTTGGGTGGCTAAGGTCATGGCATTGTCTGCAGTGAACCCCATTTGTGTATATGTACGTGTACATTTTGTTTCACTGAAATCATTTTCTCCATCAAGATTAAAAATCTGAGCTTACAGTAATTAGCTTTTTTCCCCTAAATATTTTAAGGAGATAGGAATGGAAAAATCGAAAATTGCAAGAATGGAATCCTAATTTTAAATGAACAATAAGGACCTTTAACTGACGAACTATATCAATTATTACATATGCAGGACGTTGTTTGGGCAGCTATATTTTTAGCATTCCAAGTCACAATCAAGTATCAAAACAACTCCAAATCTTCACAACAATCCAAACATTATCCAAACAGAAATTACACCATCAAATTGCATGCAAAACTAATTCATCTTAACCTCAATCACAACACAAAATTCACCAATACAAAACGAAGAAAACGACTAGAGATACTGAAATTATGAGTTGGATGGTAGTTTAATTGAATACGCAATACTTGTATGATGTTTTAAACGATGTTCCATGCTAGCTTATGTCAATCAGACGATGATTTATACATGAACCACGAATTTAAATGGGAGTTTAAGCTTTGTGTTGGGGTGAATTTTGCGTTGTGAGGAACATTGAGACGAATGAGCTTTACATGCAACTTGATGGTGTAATTTCTATTTGGATCTTGTTTGGATTAACTCATTTTGATGCGTATAAACTGGTATGAAGATTTGGATTTTTTTGATGTTGATTGTGGTTTGAAATACTGAGAATTGTAGCTGCCAGAATACACTCCTATATTAGGCGGAGGTCCCCCTCATGCAACGAAGGCGTCTAGCTTAAGTTGCACAACTCTCTGAAATTGGCCACCTGACAGTGTATATATGTATGTATGTATGGGTACATATAAACAAAACAATGAAAATGGTCAACCACAATAGAACCTGGGAATGTGACAGTTTGCAAATTTTGGAAGAATTTCTCGGGATTACAATGTAAAAGTATTTGTTTGTGTTGCTGAATTCCACAATTTTGTTAACAGAGTAATCTACTAAACTATTTGGCATATTTTTTGTCTGGAGAGAAAAATTAATACAATCAAGCGAAAGTCAATGGGCTTAAGAATATTAGTTCCTTTGTCTTAGAAATATTTCAAAACTAAAATAGTAGATGTATTCCTAAACAAGTACTTCAGACTTTCCAAAAAAATAATATGATTAATTTCGTTTCCTACCATTTTGATGCGGAGTATTTTAGAGATGAATTTTGGACCAAGAAAGAACTCGAAAAGAAGAAAAAAGGCCGTAGATACAACCGCCCGGCTTCTCCAGGATCACTTCCATGGTTGAAAAGCAGAGAGCGGCTGCAGGTGAGTGACGAGCAATCGTGGCCGTGGCTAACCCTCACTGCTCGTGACTAGTGCATTGTGCGCGATTGGTTTCATAGGAGGCCGCAGCTGGGTTGCAGAATTTTTACAAATTTTAATTGTTGATAGTAGTTTCCCTATTTTATTGTAACTCTTTTAAGATTTCTTCTTAGTACAGGTTTAGGTTACTTTTAGATCTATGAAAGGCTTCTTTAACTTTCTTTTAGAGTAGTTAGATATTATCATTCTTGGTTTTAAATAAAGTTGAGAATTTTCTCTCATTTCTTAGAATCTTTGATTTAAATCCCAGGAATTCGTTCGTGTAACTTATTCCTCACACCACTCGTTCCATATTCATTGATATCAAAGTAGGCTTCTTCCGGGATGGCCATTGGTAATAAGAATTGTGATGTTAATCCCATTAATGAAGTCAGAGATTTTGCAACGATTGTCCAAATATGAGCATTACACAGCTGTTTGGATTGATTAGATGAAAAATTTGATGAGATCTTCAAGTTCTTACCAGCCTTGCAAGTTGTGAATAGGGAGCTTATCACTGTGTGAGAATAGCCCCATAAGCGATGATTTAGTCATCAAAATCTAATATCACTTCGTAGAAATCAAGCCTAAGAAGAGTGTTACATAGGAAACCCTAACCCATGGGTTCACAAGAATCGACAGCTTGATGAATTTAATTTGATAGCTGATATCCAAAAGATTGATTTTGTTGAGCATGAAAAAGATGAACAAGAATACATATATGACCCAGATGAAAAGGATGAGGAAAACGAACATGCATGTGTAGTGAGGAATTAATCCTGACACTAGAACAACTTGATGAATCTCATAATCATCAATTGACTTAGACAAGATGCACAATTTCTAGAAGAGTTTTTCTTGCATATTAAGTCTTCATGACCACAAGTTGACAAGTACAGGAGAAGTACTATCCTTGAAGTTGAAGAAAAAGACATGGTGTACTTGAGTCGTAAGCATTTTTCAATTGGCCAGTTGTAGTCTCTAAAGAGCTGTTATAATCAGATGTTATTAGCTTGAGGTCGAATCCTTCTTAAGTGGAAGGGAATGATGCGGAGCATCTCTGGAGTGAATTTTGGACCAAGAAGGAACTGTAAAAGAATGAATAAAAGGTGTAAAAGTAGACGTCCTCAGGTTTTCTTCAATGACAAGCAAATAGGGACTTGCCACGAGATAAGCTGCACCCGACTTCTCAAGGATGACACACGCGGCTACAAGATAGAGAGTATAGCCATGGATCAATGGTGTTCCAACGTGCTTGCGGCTGGTGCATTATACACTTAGTTGAGGGATAAAGAAGACTAGGCGCAGCTTCCTTCGCAGATGTCCGTGGCTTGTTATCAGAAGTTTTACGAACTTTTAATCTTTGTTAATGCTTTCCTTATTATTTAGCAATTCTTTTAAGTATTTTTCTTAGTACGAGTTCATACTAGTTTTAGAATTATAAAAGGCATATTTAGCCTCTTTTTTCACGAGATCTTAGACTTTTGATACTATTTTTCTTGATTTTAATAATAGTTGAGTGTTTTCTCTCATTTCTTAGAATCTCTTATTCAAACTCCAAGAATTCGTTTGCATAACTTATTCTTCACACTGCGCATTTTGTATCACATTTTCATCCATTTTTTGGATGATAAGTGTAAATTTTTTTACAACCCTTTTTGCTTTCGTTTGAATTTAAAACTTGGTTAAATCATTACCCAATCCTTTCTGCCACTCTTTTTTTTTTTTAACAAATCAATCTGAAAAAACATACAATAAGAATCCTTTTGTTTATGTTGATATCAATTTAGCACCTACATTTTAAAGTAAAACATAAAAAAGACAATTTTTTTTTTCAGAGCAACTTGACTACCAAAATTTTGACAAAAACAAGTCATTTATGCTATAGTCAACAAATATGAGGGAGAAGCCATACGCAACCTTAATGTGCATATAAAATTTCTTCAGGGATTCATTTGAATAATTTTTCTTAAATAGTTTTTTGGTACCGATTATGAAATGGTTTCTTAGTGTATTGCATGAAAGCTAATTATTAACCAACGGTATATTGGCTTTAGGATTAAAATTGTGATGTCAATAAAGTTGGGTTAATTACTTGTCTGGTTCCTAAAATTGTACCTAATATTACTAATAATATTTAATTGGTTTTCCAATATAAATTCGTACTACAAGTGCCGTTCAACTTTATGAAAGATTTGTCTAATTAATTTGGTTCTTAAACTAGTGTCCATTAACCAACATGTTAGCTTGCCTAAGAACATATATAATCCGAACCATTTGCATTAGGATACTTTTGATGAGACTATGAACTTTATTTAGTCAAAAAGAAAATGAAATTTGGGGTGACTTCTACGCTTCAATGGTGTTAAATCTTTACTTGTAAGCCAATAGCTGAAGGCAATAAGATTATCATTTGAAGTTTGAAATTTTTCATTTTATCCCCATTCATAACAATGGAGAAACTGTGAAACATAGGGGGGAAAGAGGCTGAAAAGCATAATTTTCAATACCGCCCTCATATTTTATTTTTCTTAATAGATTAACCAAAAAACATTTAGAAAATATTATGTGAATAAGTTTGCATGATTAAAAATGTAACAGCTCTAAGCAATAGAAAATATCATGACTCTTTTTATATTGTTTGACTTGCTCATGCTCGACGTGGAGTAATTAAAACGTGGGAATTTGTAAATCATTAATCAGAAACAAATTTTAAGATTCAAATTATCCAATAAACAAGCAAAAATTCTGTACTTTCATTGCATCTAATCAGTAAAACTAAAGTTAATGTCAAATCCTGAGAATAATTTTGTTAATTTTCATTAATTATCTTAAGGATTCATCAGAATGCTTCAAATCACAAGATTAGTATAAATTTTTCTAATGGGTGCTTTGGTACATTCATTGTACACACAAGTTATATTTAAATACACACACTTAATATCATTATCCTTTGCGTTTAGAACCTTTTCTCAATTTAACTTCACTTTTTCAAATAAATTAATATCTATGGTTCCAATTAACGATTCCAATGAACAAGTTCTCTAGAGACACTTATTAGACAAGCCTTTATTTCTAGCTCCCCCCCCCCCGGGGCGGGGGGCCCCCGCCCGTGCCCGTCTTGGGGTTCCAAAAAAGAAAAAGAAAAAAACAACGATTCCAAAACTCTGCTGGTTTGCTTTTTAATTTAGTTTGAAGCTTGTCAATTAACAATACTTGGCAAAAAATAAAATATATCAGGAAATAATACCAATAATAATTTCTCCAACTTCGGTTAAACATGTAGCAAAAAGATAAAAGCCATTTTACCCTTCTCCACAATATTCAGATAAAGTGCTTGAGTCTCGAATGAGAGTGTTGAAACAGTAAACACCACCATCTATTGTTCAGTGCTGTCGGAAAAAATCTATGCACTATAAATTATTCAACATTTTTTCCATGTGTAATTTGTCATGAATCCAATAAATTATTCAACATTTTTTCCATATGTAATTTGTCATAAATCCGTTTATTTGTCCAAATCATTACATATAACTTGTGATCTGGAAAATTTCTATTTTATCTAATTTATTTAGAATACAGATTCTTTAAAAGATAATTTTTATATTTACCCTAACACCAAAAAAAATTATATTTCCGAAATTTGTATAAATAGAGAAAATGAAATTCTAGTTAACTTATATGTGACGGATGGTAAGTGAATGTTAGCTAACTATAAGTTGATAACGTAGAAGGGATCATTAAAATCCGTAGTAAAGCCTCAGTTACACAACCTTCACAACTAGACCCTTCAAAATTTTGAATTACAATGATGTCTCCCAACTTTTTAGATTACAGCTACATAGATCTCCAAAAGAATATACTTATGTCATTATTAAATATTTTTGAAATTTTTCTCAAAAAAAAAAATTCTTGAAAATCCAAAATAACCCTGATGAATAGCATAACGATCCTCATATTTCTTCTTCTAGGACATTGTCAAAGAATTATCTTGAGGTTAGGAGAAAAAAAGGATATACATTAAAAAACCCTACGAGATAAACCTAGGTGGAAGTGAAAGTATGAAAATGATAGTATCCAACATAAGTGGTGCTTGAAAAGATTTTTACAGTTGAAGTGATTTGTTAAGATTGAGAGCTATCTTGTCAATTGCCTTCAATTGGAGTGAGACATCACTAGAATCCACAACTAGTAATAAACTTTTAGCAAGCTAAGAACTAAATATGCTGAAACAGGTCATAAACTACTTAAAAAGCCAACTAAGACATAACTTTTTAAGAGTTTAATTTAATTATGCTAACGATAAATTGTCTAATGTCTAGCCACTGTTTAGGAGAGATTAGGGAATGTTAACACGTACATGGGTACTTAATTGAGGGTTAAATAGAATAGAAAATTATTTAACAAAATAAAATAATTATGAAAAGGGGAAAAAAATAGAGAGAGAGAGAGAGAGAGAGAGAGAGAGAGAGAGAGAGAGAGAGAGAGAGAGAGAGAGAGAGAGAGAGAGAGAGAGAGAGAGAGAGAGATGGGTGGAGGAAAGGAGACAAAGAGGAATATAACCGAAAATAGGATTTTAGAACGATGATGATGAGATGACAAATAAAGAGTGTTGTTTATTAACCATGATGTGTATAGGAGAAATGGTTTTTCTTTTCCTTTTACTTTTTTTTTTTTCTGGTGAAGAACTTATGAAGAATGAGTTTTAGTATGAGGCGAAAGAACAATGCAGAGAAAGAAATTTCTTTTTTTTTCTTTTATTTTTTTGTTGAAAATCAACATTTGGAAAAATAAAAGTGATGAATGTTAGTAACAGAATGGCGCATAATTATAGGGTACTATTTTGCATGAGGAAGCTTAGTGAAGATATGGTAGCAAAATAAATGACAGGAAGTTGAATATTGGCATACAATTAAGGAAACCTAATGGAGATCGTATGAAGATGAAAAATGAAAGAAAGAATTAATGCTTACACACACACATGCATGCATGTATGTATGTATGTATGTATGTGTGTGTGTGTGTGTGTGTATATATGTATATGTGTATATGTGCGTGTGTGTATCTGTTTATATGTATTTGTATATATGTTTATGTACGTATGTATATGTATACATGTATGTATGTATTAATGACAAATCTCGTACATGGGGTTGGGTGTAAAGTTTAAAATGAACTAAACATAATAAAAAATCTAAATCAGCAGCACTACTCATTTACAAATCCTGTTTGCACTACAAATATTATTCGCGCTATAGGTAAACAACTTGAGTCCAAACGAATTGCACGTTTAATTACCACGGGAAGCTGCAGAAACGAATTCCATGTCTTTCCAGTTGGCAATTTCAATCCCGCCAAAGCATCTGCCAATGAATGCTAATATTTGATCAACTATTTGAAAGAACTTGAAAGGGAAGATGTCCACATAAAAGCCTATGTGGACAGGGGCTGCAGTATAAATAGAATAAGTATATTGTTAAATTTTGTGATAAAATTGGAAATAATACTGGGGCTGAATGTCAGCAATAGGAGTTAATCCTTTAGATAACTGTATATATTTTCAAATAGGTATAGTACAAAAACCCTTTGAACACGTATAAACATACTCTTGCTATACATTAAGGCTAGTCATTGGTTCGGAACTATCAAAATCTATATATATAAAAGCATGTAGGACCTTAAGTGATTTAACAATTAATGTATTTCTTAAAATATCCTTATTTTTAAGTTATAAAGTTATATTAAAAAAGGATATTAATGTAATTACAAAAAATTAGATTAATTAATTTCTAATCAAACTCAACCTTCCTTTTAAAGTATTTCAAACCTTTTATAATTCCTTGAGAATAAAAGGGGGCATAGGGTACGATGCCAATCTAAATAACCAGTTCCCAAACTTTTAGCATAATGAACTGAGTGCGTGAATTCTTTATATTATGTCCAAAAATTTCGTTTCCTTCTTTAATTTAATGTTCTTTCTCAAATGTTGTTACCAACATAAGCACGGGGTAGTCCAGACTCCCAGGCATTGTTCTCTTAAGATTAACAAACGCTCAGCAGCTACTTGAAAGAAATTCGCGGGCAGTACTATGTGCAAATTGTCGAGCTTAAGTGGCTAAATCTCTTCATATCTTTTCATTTGTCATAGGCATCCTCTATATTTTGCAGTTCCATTACTTAGACTCAATGTCACAAGCTCCTCTTCAATTATCGTCACAATATTAGTTAACCATATTATCTTACAAATTTAAATTAGATTTTACAAAATAGATATTTATTGATTAGTATAAAATTTTATTTTTTCTCTGTTTTAAAACATTTTTAATTATTCAGTATATAAATATAAGATTTCATAATCTACAAAAAAATTAAAACCAAAAAAGTCATTTAGCCCCAAAAATTAATAAATAACCAAAACATCGAAAAAGAAATCATTTTTTTAAATACCTAGAAATAAAATTAATTTTATATTTTATTGCAACCTTATTAATCTAAAACTTTATGTTTTCATGAATATATTTCCTAAAATACTCTTATTTTTTAAGTTATAACCATATTCAAAAAAGGATATTAATGGAATTACAAAAGGTAGGTTAATTAAATCCTAATCAAACTCAACCTTTCTTTAAAAAGTCATTTAAATCTTTTATAAGTATAAATTTAAATTAAATTTTAAAAAAATATATTTATTGATTAGTAACAAAATTTATACTATCCTTTTTTAAAAATATTTTTAATTACTTTATCTATGAATTTAAATTTCATAATCTACAAAAAAAATAAAACCAAAAAGTCATTTAGCAAAAAAAAAAAAAAAGAAAGAAAAAAATAACCAAACCACCAAAAAATAAATAATTTTTTAAATTTTTTGAAATATAAGTTAATTTTATATTTTTAAATTTTAATTTTAATTTCTAATATTTATTCAATTGTTAAGTGTTTGATATTTAAGCTTTTAATGTATTTATTTATACAACTTATTTTCTAAGTCTAATCACATTAAGAATGGATATCTATGAAAACATAAAAAGTTAGATTAACAATGTTCTAATGAAACTCAACATGCATTCAACATTTTTCTTGTCTTTTATAATTAATTTAATTTAAATTTAAATTAATGAAAATACGAAAAATGCACAAAATATATAGAAAATGAATAAAAGTCCTGCTCATGAATAAAATTGGAAAGGAATCTAATACAAAATTCAAAAATCACTAACTTTGCGTCAGTTTCAATATCATTACATTATTAATAAGACTCTACATTATCTAGAAAAATATTGGCTTCGTTTTATTCGGTCAAATTATTCAAAATAATTATTTGGTCACTTTTTGTTGAATTTTGTTGAAATGGGGGAAGTGTTTAAATTTTGAAAAATTTTTGAAAAACTTATTTTAAATGTTCAAAACTTTCAAAAAATTTATTTTACTTTTTACACAACTATTCACAAAATATATCATTTTTTGCAACAAATTTTGTTCAGAAAAATGAAAAAAATTGTGACAAACATTTTGAGCTTTATTTACAATAGTAATGGAGTAACGAGCACTGGCATTAGATGTTGGCCAACATTCGATAAAGTGAGAATTTTAAAAGCATCACCTAAACATGGAGAATAATTTTATATAATACAAAATCGAGACATATCTTATTTCTTGGACTCTTATAGTAGGGAGAGAGAAAAAAAACCAATTTGACAGAAAGTGGAGGTGAAAAACTTAATACATGCAAATATATTAAGTGTTACACCAAAAATAAAATATAAGATTTTGCAAGTCTCGTGGTGTTATTAACGAATTTCAAAACTCATCATTCTCATAATGTGTGACATTTTAATTGACACTAAAGATTTATATATACTTATTATATAATTTTATGAGTTTGACAAATAACTCTAATTGCCTTTACTGAGTGATTAATTAGGTTAGTGTCTATAAAAAGTCACATATTTAATAATTTAAAATAAGTCATTCGGAAATATTAATTAGGGTACAACTATGTAAAAGTCTTACTTGGTACTTCACAGATATAATAGAGATACATAAAATTATTAATTAAAAAATCAAAAGCTTAAGGATTTCAAAGTATAATTACATCTTTTTATACAATAATAAGTTACATTTTATATTTCAGAAGATTTCATAATTTATTTTGCAAGGATAATTTAAAAAAACCATCATTATGCCAAAAACTTTCTTTTGCTATTGGAGATATTCATTTATTCTATTCAATTACTTTCAAAAAAGAAAATAACATGTGAAGTTAAGAAAAGATAGATATGAAACGATTAAAATTAGTAGTATTTTGGTACTTGAAATGTAGATTTCTAATAATAATGGTTATTTTCTATTTGTTTTCAAGGATATAATTAACTGGAATCTCATATAATTTTTAGACATGGTTTTGAAAATAGGAAAATTGAAATTACCATCATTTTTCCCTTTTATTTTATCATTTATTAGATTAATTTTTTATGTCATTTATTAAACAATTGTTAAGCATGCTGGCTCAATATTATATTAAAATTCAAAAAATAAGATGGAAAATTGTTGAGTTTTGTTTAAAAAATTCTCAAATAAATTTCACCTATCTAAACCCCTTCGGAAATTTTTTTTCAAATAATCCTCAAATAATGATAACCAAACACACCCATTATATTTGCACATAATAATAGCCATGACTGTTTCAAAATTTTTGTAAGTTATATGAGTAGGAGCCAACTGAATATATAGCAGGTTAGAACGTGGATACGTTTATTTTTTTTGTGAAATTATTTTTATTTTATTATAGTCATTATTTATATACAGATAACTAAACTTAATACTTTTTGGGTTTAAATTCATAGACAATGCCTACTTTTCCTGCACAAATAAAATAGAAAACAATTTACATGCTAGGAAGATAAAATCAGAAGTAATCACATTCTTATTAAATTGAAATTAATAAAAAATTACAAGAAGGGAACATTTAAAATTTTCCTTTCTAGCTTTTTCTTTCAATTTAATGGATAATTTCTTAATTAAGCTGGACCATTTCTGTAATTTATCTTTCATATTGAAATAAAAATAATATTATAATTTTATTCAAAAATTATTCTAAGACATTAAATAATAAATCAATTAAATTATCACCTTGAAACAACAGCTCATATATTATAAAGAATAGATGTTGTATTACTTTACTTTAAAATGCCATGAAAGTATATAGCATAGGTTGGAAAAACAAAAAAAAAAAATATTATGTTTAACTCACCTACACTAACTTGAAAATCATAATACAAAATTAGTTAATCAAAATTCTAAACTTTTGAATCTCAATAAAATTTGAATTTAAAAAAGTAGTAGTTAGTGTATAGATTAAATTTAAAATCATAATAATAAAAGTAAAACACTCTATCATGCATTAATCAAAATGAATTTATAGAAAAAATGTCTTTTCAAAGAAATATAAAATGCCAATCCCTTTTTTATATTTAAATTTGAACTAAAAATAATTTTTAAAAAATCTACACTATTATACCTTAAATTCATTAAACACTTGTACTTTTTTGGCATTTTCACTATGATTTCGTTTATAGAATTTAAAAATAATAACATTAACATATTAAATCCAATACGAAAAACTAACTATTATTACACTATCTTACAAAAATAGTGAAGTGACATACCATGTACCAAGAGGCAATAAAGTTTCTTCAATTAATCTTGATTGAAAAAATCTAAACAATACCTAAACTGAATCCAGACATGCCCAAAATGGTTGGATTTAGAATTTAGGTGAATTATTTTATTACAATTTATTACTTGAGAAATTTCCTTATTTTTTATTTTATAATCACATTATACGGTATTAACATAAAAAAATCTTAGAAACTCGAACATAAAATGTCATAGGAAATTACTTTTGAGAAATTTCCTTATTTTTTATTTTATAATCACATTATATTGCATTAACATAAAAAAAAATCTTAGAAACTTGAACATAAAGTGTCCTAGGAAATTACTTTAAAACCAAAAAATATTATGAAAAATTAACCAAGTCAAGGTTTCAAGAAACTTAGAATTAAATTCTAAGAATCTACTCCCAATATAAAAAGTTATCAAGCATTGCAATTTTAAAATTATAAAACCTCATTATTGCAGAAAGGTCATTATGCATAAGAGGGTTGTACAACATCTTTAATTATTAAAACTTCTATATGTTAAAAATATATGATTTTTCTTTAATATAGTCTGAGATTTTGAATGTGACATTTTGACTTCGAATCAATGTTCTTTAGAGCTCAATAGGGAGAAAGTTGGACAAATATTTATCACTTTTTTATGTGTAAATTAATTAGTGTTCAAACTTTTATTAGCATTAAAATACTTATATTTTGACAATACACAAAGTAATTACCTGATTAAAAAAGAGTTTGACCAAAGAAAACATATAAGTTTAGCTAATAAATGCATTAGGATGCTAATTAAGTAAGCTCTCAATTGTTACTTATTCAAAAAGTGAAGTTAATTAAAAAAAGTATCTAAATATAAGGGTGCCATAAATATATGTTTCGGCATTATAAACAAAAATTTTGTAGACTTAAAATTTCATATAACATAATATCGCAGCATATCTTATTTCTTGGACTCTTATAGTAGGGAGAGGGAAAAAAAAACAAATTGACAGATAATGGAGGTGAGAAGCTCAACACATGCAAATGTATCAATTGTTAGACGAAAAATAAAATATATGATTTTACAAGTCTCATGAGATTATTAACGAATTTCAAAACTCATCATTCTCATAATATGTGATATTTTAATTTACACTGAAGATTTTTATATACTTATTACATAAATTTATGAATTTGACAACTAACTCTAATTGACTTTACCGAGTGATTAATTAGGTCAATGTCCATCGAAAAGTCACATATTCAATAATTTAAAATAAGTTGTTTGAAAATATTAATTGTGGTACAACTATATAAAAATCTTATTTGGTACTTCATAGATGTAATAGAGATATGTAAAATTATTTAACACATCAAAAAGCTTAAGGATTTCAAAGTATAATTTCATCTTCTTATACAATAACAACTTAAATTTTATATTTTAAAAGATTTCATAATTTATTTTGGAAGGATAATTTAAAAAAGCCATCGTTATGCCAAAAACTTTCTTTTGCTATTGGAGATATTCATCTATTCTATTCAAATTCTTTTAGAAAAGAAAATAATATGTGAAGTTAAGAAAAGATAGATGTGAAACTATTAAAGTTAGTAGTATTTTGGTACTTGAAATGTAGATTTCTAATAATAATAGTTATTTTCTAGTTGTTTTCAAGGATATAATTAACTGGAATCTCATATAATTTTTAGACGTGGTTTTGACATGGTTTTGAAAAATAGGAAAATAAAAATTACCATTTTTTCCCTTTATTATATCATTTATTAGACAAATTTATTAAATCCTTTATTAAACGATTCTTAAACGTGTGAAGCACATGCCCCATTTATAGTTATAAATAAATAAATGCATGCAGAATTAAATTCCGAGTTGATAACCCAAACAAAGTTTTAAATAGGCAATCTAGGAGGCAAAATCTACTTGTTTAAAATGAAAATTATACACACATGTACGTACATATGTGTATATGTATATGCATACATATATATATGTATGTATATGTATATGCATAGATCCTGCGAGAGTTTAAATCCTCATCCTAATTTCTTAGTTTTTGCATTTTTCTAATAACATAAAATAGCAGTACAATTGTATTGACTGGTGATTATTACTTCAAATAATTTATTTTAATCCTAACTCTAGGTTTTAATTTAAATTTACAAATCTAAAAGGATATTTGGTTATTATGCATATAGAAATCTTAATTGAATTGGAAAATAAAACTGATTTCTTATAACTTTTAAAATGAAAAGGTTTATTCCATGACTAAATTGTAGGACTCTAAATGGTAACAAATTAAAGTAGGAATGTGAAAATGGTACGCCAATTCTATTTCATTTTTTTTCTTATGAATATTGAATGCTTTGTCCAAAATAAATATTATAGGATTGTGTACCAAAATGTAGTACGATTGTTGTATTTTACTGTTTACAAGTTAAACTTCTTTTCTTTCCTTTTCCAAAAGCAAAACATAAATCTTTATGTGCTAATTCACTAACTAAAATTTTCAATCACTTTATTTAAAAATTATCTCATGTAATGAATAATTTAGTTTGTTAAAATACAAAAATTTCGAATGTGTTTTTCTAATTTCAACAAGCAATTATTATTAGGGTTGTTATTTACATTCGATACTCGTAATTGTTGCCAAAAATCCAATCTAAAAAGTAAATTTTCAATTTTTTATTAAAATACCTTCAATTGCACATTTGGCAATAATGATTCCTAACTTCTTCTCCAAGTGTCTCTACCATTGCCTTCAATCTATTTTCAACTTTTAATACCTCCTCTCCATTAAAAATGTAAATGTCAAATTTAGAGTGCAAAAATGTTGTCACTTTTTAATTGACAAGTAGTCCATGCACCTTTTTATTTGCCAATATCAATTAAATAAGTTGAGACTCCATATTTTACCTCAACCAATTGAGTTTTGACTTCTTCATCACAAATATTTTCATTAGATAACTGAAAAACACATGGACCTCTTTTATAATTTACCATTTTTTTGTAAAATTGGCAAAGCTTGTGAAACAATCAGATGGAAGTTTCAATTGGAGTATTTTCGGTAGACTGGAAGATAACAGAGAATTGGAGAAAGATTTTGAATTTGTGATAGAGATTGAATTGAAGTATAAATCTTCCTAAACAAAAACCCTCTAAATGTGTATACTCTAAAGAAATTCTTCCCAAAGAGATAAAAAAGTTGGTGGTATATATAACTACTACATTTAAAATATACCGAGGATTTAGCCCATAGATATTTTTTTATATAAAGCCAGACCAAAAAATTTGGTGCGAGAATATATATATATATACCCTTATTAACATTCAAAATACCAAATATCCCTATAAGTACTATATTAACCCTACCTATAAAATGATATATTAGTGATATTAGTGATGTAAGAATTGGTGTTATATAACTACTGTAATCTAAAGAAAAAACTGAAACTTGAATAAATTTTATGAATGTAACTATCTCTTTTCAACGTGAGAAGAGAGTTCATTAGCTTTTCATATTTATAGAAATTGTTACAGAGGAGATTTATACAATAAAGGAAAGAATAATCAATCCCAGTTTCTGTGCTATCTCTTCCTTGAATGATGGAGCTGAATGCTCTTTTATTGACTTACCCTTTATACATGATTGAGTCTCAATGCAACCCCTTAAATTACTCTCATGATCCACTGTTTTAGGAAGGAAGTATTTCCTTATTACTCCTATCATCCTTATCTCTCCACTCAAGTAATTGGTTGTTATTACCCTCCCTCAAAATGTGTCGAGGTTGGAGACACAGTTTGCTGCGAATACGAAGAAGAGTGGCCTTACATAATGGCTTGGTGAAAATGTCCGCAAGCTGGAGGGCAGAGGAGACATGGCAAGTAATAAGGAGTCCCATTGCAACTCTCTCACGAATAAAATGGTAGTCAAGTTCAATGTGTTTGCTACGAGCATGAAAAACAGGGATTAACAGTCATGTGTAATGCACTCAGATTATCACAGAAGAGTAGAGGTGGACGGGTTTGAGGAACGTGAAGATCACGTAAGAGAAAAGTGAGCCATGTTAATTCAGCTGCTGTGTTAGCCATTGCACAATATTCTGCCTCAGTACTTGAACGCGATATGGTTGGTTGTTTCTTGGCACACCAAGAAATAATGTTATGTCCCAAAAACGTGCAAAAACCCGTTGTAGAGCGTCTAGTAGTAGGACAGCCTGCCCAATCTGCATCAGAAAAGGCAAAGAGATCAAGTGTAGTGTTTCCAGTTAGATGCAGACCCAAAGTAATAGAGCCTTTAACATAGCGTAAGATACGGCGAACCATTTTTAAGCTAGCAACAGTTGGTGATTGCATATATTGAGATACATAGTTAACACTGAAAGAAAGGTCCGGCCTTGTAAGTGTTAAATATTGTAAAGCACCAACAATGCTACGATAAAAAGTAGGATTAGAGAAAGAAGAGTTATCCTGAAGCCCCTTGGTTTTGGACTCCATTGGTGTATTCATTGGTTTGCAATCCAACATCTGAGCTTTGTCAAGAATAGTGCGGGCATAGTGAGTCTGAGAAAGGTGCAGAGTATTAGCAGACCGTTGAACCTCTATACCAAGAAAATGATGTATAGGTCCTAGATCTTTCATGGCAAATTCAGAATGTAAAGTTGTGATAAAATCATTCAGTAACGTCGAATTAGATCCTGTCAACAACATATCATCAACATAAAGAAGTAGGACCAATGTGCCAGATGGAGAGTGCATAATAAATAAAGAGGGATCAGCAAGACTACAAAAGAAACCAGTTTTGAGCAAAAAAGCACTAAAACGATCAAACCAAGCTCTTGGTGCCTGTTTAAGGCCATAGAGAGCTTTTTGAAGTTTACAGACATGAGATGGAAATTTTGGATCATGCATACCTGGTGGTTGCTCCATATAAATATCCTCAGTTATGTAACCATGAAGGAAAGCATTTTTAACATCAAGTTGTCGAATGTCCCATTGGCGAACCATGGCTAAACTAAGAACTAAACGAATAGTACCTGGTTTGATGACTGGAGAAAATGTTTCAACATAGTCGATACCATCCACTTGGTGATACCCTTTTGCAACGAGTCGAGCCTTGAGCCTATCAAGTGTGCCATCAGCTTTTAATTTAGCTTTAAAGACCCATTTTGATCCGATAATATTCATATGAGAGTCTCTGGGAACTAAAGTCCATGTGAGATTTTGATGCAGAGCATCAAGTTCATCAAGCATGGCTTTCCGCCACCCATCATGTTGAAGGGCTGCTTTGACAGACCGTGGCTCACTTGGAATATCTCTCACAGGTGAGAAGTAAAGCATATCGAGGATTTGGCTTGTAAATCCCATGTTTTGCTCTTGTAACCATAGTGTGAGATGTTGACGAAACAGGTTCAGAAGAGGATGCAGGATGTATACTTACCGAATGATTGTCTTCAGTGGGAAGAGGTATTGAGGAAGACATATCATGTTCTTGTGGGGAGAACTCGAGATCAGTATTGGTGGAAGTGTGATCATGGAACTGGTTTGTCGGTATTTCAGAGGGCACAACTGAACTTGTAGGATCTGATACAGAGGGTGACGAGCTTGAGATCGAGGGTTGGAACAGGAATATGCATTAAGTCTATTGTTGGAGACGGTGAGTTCATTGAGACAGGAGACGGAGAATCAAGAAATGCTAATATGCTACCACTGGAGGATGACAAAGACCCGTTTGTCTTGTAGGGATACAAATTCTCATCAAACACAACATGCCTAGATACAAACATTCTGTGGGTTTTAGAATCAAAACATCTGTACCCTTTATGCCGATCGCTGTAACCTACAAACACACAAGGAATGGTTTTAGGATCAAATTTATTCTTTTTGGTGTTCCATGTATATGGATAACATCTTGAACCAAACACCCGTAAAATAGAATAGTTAGGATTAGCACCATGTAAACGAAAATAAGGACAATCAAAATTAAGAGAAGAAGAAGGCAAACGATTGATTAAAAAAGCTGCGGTGGTGAAGGCTTCGACCCACAGAAAGTTAGGTGCACCACTGTGAAAGATCATAGTCATCCCAAGTTCTCTAATAGTGCGATGACGACGTTCGACAATTCCAGTTTGTTCCGGTGTATGTGGACAAGAAAGCTGATGAACGATTCCCTGTTGCTGAAAGTGGAAGGAAAGTCTTTTATTTACAAATTCACCACCACCATCAGAATGAAAAATTTTAATTTTTTTATCAAATTGACGTTGCACATAACTTTCAAAAGCTAAGTAAACATCAATAAACTCAGACTTGGCACGAAGAGGAATTATCCAAACATAATGAGAATAATCATCCACAAGGCAAGCATAGTATCGAAATTTACCAAGAGACAAAATAGGGGCTGGTCCCCAAATGTCACAATGAATTTTGTCAAAAACACCAGTACTAGAAGAAGAAGAAGAACTAAAAGGTAATTTGCTAAGTTTGCCTAATTGGCAACTTTCACAAACAATGTCCACCTTTTTATTTGAACTAACATGAATTAAATTCTTAGTACGTAATAATTGAACAGTTGATTTTTGCGGATGTCCAAGACGTTGGTGCCACAGCTCTTCAGTTGCTGAGTTTTGTTTATTGGAAAAGTGTGCTTCCTTTGGTCTGGATAAAACATAAAGATCCCCTTTACGTTGACCCACTATCATGGCTCGACCTGTTGCTCGTTCCTTAATGCAGAAAATCTTGTCAGTAAATTCACAATTTAAAGGATATTGTGATGTTAATTGACTAATAGAGAGTAAATTACGAGTTAATTGGGGTACATGAAGGACATCACGAAGTAATAAATCATTCTTACCATCAGAAACTACAACATCCCCAACAGCATCTATCTTTAAGTGAGAACCATCACCAATGAACACTGAATCATGACCAGCATATTTTTTAGGATTTTGTAACATACCTGAGTTTGCTGTCATATGATTTGAGGCTCCGGTGTCAGTTGTCCATTCGACATCTGGAACTGAAGTATCCATGGTAAGAGCAGCAAGAGCTTGAGGAAGGTCCTCATTGCTTACTAATTGATTTGGTAGACTCCAGCAGATTTTGGCAATATGTCCAAGTCTTCCGCAAAGCTGACAGTGCTCATTCCTGTACATTTCTCGTTCGATGCTTGTCATGCGTCGTTTACCAGGTGGTGGTGGTCGTGGAAGTGTGATTGTTCACTTTTTACGATTGTTGTGAAATATTTCCTGCATAATTTGAATGTTGAGAATTATTGTTAGTGGCTGAAAAACCTCTACCTTCTGAGGAGAATTGATTGTTGTAACGATTGTTGTTATTATAAGTTTGTTGCTGGCTTTGGTGACGTTGTCCATAAAAGGCATATGATGGTGTGTTTGATGTTTCAATCCATGTATTTCGTTGTTCGAACCCCTGTAGGAGAGACACTGCTTCGGAATAAGATGGCATGGGAGGTTTGAGCATTGCCGTTGTAAAAGATTCATATTTCTGTCCAAGATTGGCAAGTAAAGAGTATACTTTTGTTTTGTCAGGTACTGGGTTCCCTATGGCTGCAAGACTATCACAAATGCCTTTGAACTTTCTTAAATGTTCTGCCAAGGACTGATTTGGATCTTTTCTGAGATATGTGAGTTGTTGTCGAAGAGTAAATTCCCGTTCTTGTGAATCTTGAGCGTAGGCTTCTTTTAAGGCATTCCAAACTGATTGTGATGATTCAAGGCCAATAACCAAACCTAACGCTTCTTCAGTGAGTGTTCCAATAATCCATCCGCGTAGGAGACGATCTTCTTTGCGCCATTTGAGATATTCATCTGAGAGTGTTTTTGTGTCAGTAATTGATATGTCTGTTGTTGTAGTGTTGTTTTTGTACATGGTTGGTTTCGTTGTTTCACCTAGTGAGAAGTCCAACCATGTCTTGGCTTTCGGCAAGAGCGAGTAATTGCTCACGCCACAAAGGATAGTTTTCTGGGGTGAGTTTGAGTGTGACAAAGTTGGCGACATTCAAAGAAATTGTTGAAGCCATGATTTGCAATATGGAACTCTCTTGTCTCACAAGAGGCTCTGATACCATAAAGAAAAAACTGAAACTTGAATAAATTTTATGAATGTAACTATCTCTTTTCAACGTGAGAAGAGAGTTCATTAGCTTTTCATATTTATAGAAATTGTTACAGAGGAGATTTATACAATAAAGGAAAAGATAATCAATCCCAGTTTCTGTGCTATCTCTTCCTTGAATGATGGAGCTGAATGCTCTTTTATTGACTTACCCTTTATACATGATTGAGTCTCAATGCAACCCCTTAAATTACTCTTATGATCCACTGTTTTAGGAAGGAAGTATTTCCTTATTACTCCTATCATCCTTATCTCTCCACTCAAGTAATTGGTTGTTATTATAATCAAACCCAATAGCTGTTTTAGCCCTCAGATATTTTTCTATGTATAAAGTGTAAGCAAAAGGTTTGGTATGAGAATTTTGTGTCACCCTACATGTTTTCATTTTTACCCTTATTAGTATTCATAATTTCAAATATAACTATATAAACTACATTAACCACAACTACTAATTACCATAAAACTTTCTTTAACTTTTTCCTATCTTTTTTTTTTTTTTGCAAATTTCATACACATAGTTTGTGTTGTTCCGCTAGTAATGAATAATTAGCAATATTGGCACTCTATATACGTTTGCCTAATTTAAAATATTAATATTTTGTTTTAATAGAAGTGCCTTCTATGATTTTATTTTTTATTTTCTAAAAGAAATTAATGTTGAGGTTGCATAAAATGTGATGTGAAGGTTATAAAACTATCTAAGACATTTGTGAGGAATTATCGGTAACTACCTATTGTCCGGTGCAATTCTACTATTTTCTTTCAAAAGTAATGGTTAGTAGAAAAAATTTTAAAATCAATTATTTTAATAATAAAAATTATCTTTTAATTGGAAAACTTTAACTTATTCAACAAAAAAAAAAAATATTCATAAGCATATGAGCTTAGTACATTATTTATGTATAGTTACCACCATTAACGAGTGCGTGCGCCTATTTAATAAATATTAGGGTACTATAAAAACATAATAGCAAATTTGAAATCATCCAGGAGTGGAAACAAAATAGTTTCAACTATGCAAAAGTAAAAGAATTTTGGAAGATAAAAAATAAAGAATCAAAATTGAATAAATGGCCTTTATTGTATGAGAGAGAGGATGCATTCACATGATGGGAATAAAATTAGATATCAAAACACAATTGACTAAGTCAGTGAAATGATAAAACTGAATCACGAATTAAGTAAATAGAAAGAGAAACAATATATTTTAGGATTCTATAGATTGACACTTTTAAGATTTAAAATCAAAAGGAAAGTAATTATTTTTAAACTTTAAGAGCGCCTCAATTGGCTGAGAAATTGAAAAGTCTGCATATACAAAGCCTTAAATCATGTCATGATGTAAATAGCATCATTTATTTTTTAAAGTTACATCATAAAGAAAGGACAGCATATACAACAGAGAAAAGTTATAATGAAGATGAATTTGGAGATGAGTAAGGAAAGAAATATATATATATATATATAGACTTGTTTCTTAAGATTTAAAAAAATTAATATAAATGAGTGGCAAAGACATTAATACTACATTAACGATGATAATTAATTTATATTGTGAGATGGAGGATATATAATTTTACTTTTTAAACAAAAGCAACATTAAGTTCAATATAAAAGAGGCGTCTATAGGACAAATTTTGGGGACATTATAATGGGGTTACTATATAGCATCGTTAAGTGAACGTTTTCACTTATAATATTCAATCGATTAATATTTAGAAGGTAAAATATATTATAGTGAACGCCTTCTTCGGTATCACTTCAACAAATTGGGATAATTTCACGTAACTCCCCTAAGGTTGGTCATAATTGCATGAAGCTCCCTTTAGGTTTTGAAAATTACACTTACACCCCTTGTGTTTACATTTTAATAACAAAATAAATCACTTTTGATAATACATCCCAAAAACACCAACCAAATATCCTAAAATATCCTTAATTGCTTTTAAAACAAGCAATAATTAAAAAAAGTAAAAACCCCAAAAATCACTACCCTTCAAATTGGGCCTCCCAAGCTACTCAAGCAAACTTTTTAATAAATTGGTCATTTTTTTCTTACTAATATATTTGCGTATAAGATTTTGATAGATAAAGTAAATTTATTTATATCAGCCAGATAACTAAGTTTTATATAATAAAATCTATTGGAGATTGAAAATTTGGTGTAAGAGTGCAAGTCCTTTTGACTTTTTTGTGACTAATTAATTAATGTTTAAGGTTTATTTTTCTTTATTAGAAGTAATTAAGCATACTTTAGGATGTTTGGTTGGTGTTTTTGGGATAAATTATTAAAATACGTTTCTTTTGTTATCAAAAAAACAAACACAGGAAGTGTAAGTATAAGTTTCAAAACTTGAAGGCAAGTAAGTGTAATTATGACAAATCTCAGGGAAAGTATGTGAAATTATCCCTAGAACATTTTGTACCCTTTTCAAAAAAAAAAAAAAAATTGTACCCTAATCAAAGACTCTGAAAACCTTATGAATATTGTGTTTTATTACCACTGTGGTCTGATGGAAACCACTGTACAGGAGCAGAACACGGTAGCCGTGGGGCAAGAAATAGTCCCAAAGCACCAAACAGGAAATCACTTGGGTATATCCATCAAATTAAGACCTCCTCCAAATGTCCTCTATTTTGTATGAAATGATGGATACATAACGTCTACTCGCATTCATGATGAAAATGACACATTATTGGAATCAAACATTTGAAGCACTGAGCTACCAGAAAAGGTCATGTCCTCTCAAGACAGTCTCCCCTCTCATTGGTTGGATTCATTGACAAGATCGAAAATGTTCAAAACCATCAATATAGAACAAAGGGTCCCAGAAAAAGCAAAACCGAAGAAGCTTGAACATGTTTTTATTTCTTGTTAAAGGAACAACAAATCAGAGCAAGTGGGATGAAAACTGTCCACCACCATGTGATGATCTTGAAGGAGGACCACAAAAGACGGCCCTCAATTCGTATATAATCTTTTGGAATCCGAATGCACGTGGAAATTGTGTTCATTGAACAAGTGATGTTAACACTTATCTTTCGAATAAAATCCACTCATTTGAAAATATCCCAGAGGCTAATCTATTCAAGTGGTACCACCACAGAACTTTAACTGTTTGCCAAGATTTATCTCATATAATCTGTTGTATGTATAGATCAGAAATTTTGAGGAAGTCTAGGTCAAATGATGATAGTTGCATAAAAGCTTGTAAATTCTTTTCTTCGCGAAATTATATCAATTTATCCTACAGATAATTCTTTTTTTCAAAGTATGTAATTTACTATACGTATGTTAAAACATGTAAATTTCACGTCAAACTATAATTAAATTGTGTGCCTCTAAACTCTCTAAGGTGTTACAATGTGCATAAAGGAGAAAGAAAATGGTCCTCCACCTAATTTATCTCCAAGCCTAACACAAAAAGGGGAAGAATGGCACATAAAAAGAACTCATCGTCAGTAGCCTGAGTCCTTTTCCACCCAAAAAAAATGAAAAAAAAAAAGAAAGAAAGAAGGAATTGCTACATGATAAAGACAGATTAAATATCACTGCATCTCATGAAATATTGAAGTTTTTATCTTGGACATTCGCATTGTTTATTATAAGATTCCAAAATATCAACACCACGTGAGGCATGAATAACCTTAAAGAAGTATAATCCATCCAAATAACTAACAAGCATTACGGTGATCATGAACTTGATCAACAGAGACATGCCATAAAAGATTAACAAGAATTATATAGTAGTTGAATTAAACAACTATATATGTAAATGTCAACCACAGAAAGCAATAAAGTTGATTACTACAATCTGCTCTTGATTTATTTTTGGAGATGGAAATACCTATAGTGTGGGAGGGGAGTAATCGAATAAAATAAAAGCTACACCATTGGAATATGACTAAGCTCGATTGCAAGTTAGACGAGCTCAGAATACAATTAAAACTAAGAGGAGACAAAAACTAATTGCTTAAAATTTTAAACACTAATTTATTATTACTTTCAAGGGTCGCAATGCACCGTCAAGCCATCATGGCATCTGATTGCTGGTAGACAGCGAGCTAGAGCCAGCAATGGAAGTTGTAGAGGGACCAGCATTAATGGAATCTGAGTTGGTGCAGACAGCATATTTCTTATTGAAGTTGTATGGTGCTGAGTACATCATCCTACACACAACATGACCCCAGTTAAGGTCAAATTTCAATCAGACAAATCAAGCAAGCCGGAACTGGAAGGACTCAAAGCGGGTCTAGGAGGTTTACAAGTCAAAACCAACAAAGTGATAAAAGATAAACAAATCAGGAAATTAGAGAGGAAAAGAAATCCCTGAGAAGATCAGAACCATCAACATTTCATTTCATGTTCAATCATGATACTGTATTTTCTGTTTATCTTCTTTCATCTCTGTCATCCACAGTTAGTTTCTATGGCACAATTGTGAAAGAGCCAAGCGAATTAACTGTGAAACTATGAAGTCACTGCAATCAAGGTTCATTAAACAAGTGAACAAGCAAGTCAGTAACCACATGTAACCTATTAGATCCTCTGCGGGAGTCATTGGCACAAAGAGCTGTTTTTTGCAAAGACCCTCCATACCACATTGGGATTGATTTAGGTAACCATACATCAGTGCATGCAAGACACTTTCAAAGCAAAGCCAGTTTCATAAAAATATGGTTTACCTGGTACACCTCTAAGGTCAATTTAGAATGTCTCATTCCATCAAAAGGAGCAAATTTTATAGTTATTTACAAAAATACAGGACTTGCTACAAAAATAACCTAGATTTGCTACAAAAACAGAACCTATGTTGAAGAAGAAAGAAAGCAGGACACAAATTTACCTTTCCTTGCGCTTTTCCAGAAACCGAGCCAGGGATGCTTTGCGAGCCTGTGGAACAGCTGCATACAAATATCGGTAAATGGTTAGCCAATATAAAAATGGCTAAGCTGTAAAAGGGGTTAACAGAATTGGAGGTCAATAACGCTACTGCTGCTAAAAAGTCTTTCATATATCTTTCAAAAGAGAAAGTAAATGAAATTCGGAGTTGAAAACATAAGTACCAAGTGCAAAAATATAAAAGGAAATCAATCACGATGAGGAGTACATGATACAGTTAAAATGAAAAATACCAGTAATCCTCAGTAGTCATCAAATGATTTTTAGGATACTTCACATGTGAGTACCAGGATTAAAATAACAGATCAACCAAGAAAGATAAAACTACAAATGTTCCACCAAAAAAGGAGGGGAATTCACAAAACCAAGCCACAAAAGGCAAAAAGATATTAATGCTGGATATCAGTCAATTCATGCCATACTAAACTCTCACAAAGTTCTACACAGAAAATTTTACCAAAGCCAGTCTTTTTGCTGCAAAACATCAAATATTAATTAACTAATGTCATACCTGATGGAATTATGGTAGCTGCAGTAACAGGACCAAGACAAGCCACCATGTTTAGAGGTTCATCATTGTTAATAGAACCACCACCTGCCTGGCCAATGGGATGGGAAGAAACAGAAACTGGACTTGAAATGGCTGAGCTAGGTTGTGGGTGTATGGCTTGGTTCACAAAAGCAGCATTTCCAGGTGCAAATTTTAAAGCAGATGACTGTGGAAACCTTGTTTGGGACAGGTTTGGTGGTGTACAACCATTACTCGCCAAAAACATAATAGCTTGTGCCTGAAAAAGTAGCCACACAAACAAGGCAAAACCAAAAGAAGCTTTATCAGCAGAAAGAAAGAGGCTTAAACTAATATAAATTAAAAACGAACACACCTAAGCATAGCACATGCGAGAGAGAGAGAGAGAGAGAGAGAGAGAGAGAGAGAACCTTCTCGGGAGTAATATCATCAAAAACATTCACCATCCCTCCATAAAAAATAGTCAACTGAGCAGCACTTTCCATAATCTTCGTAGTAAAACTATCAGAGAAGAAATCCAAAATGAGGTGTTGGCTTCAGATACATTCATTTATTTCTTTCCTGTGTGTTAAATACTCTCAGTAATACGAAAATAAGTTGACAGATGTCAAGACCATAAGGAGAGAATCTGATATCATATCTCTTTCAGTACATCTTAAGCTACTTTGATTCATACCATGGTTCAGTTGTCCCAGCCACAGCACTATTAGGAGGAAGAAATGAACACGGAGCTGCAACCGGAACACCACCAAGGAAATGTTTCTTTGGAGTAGCAGCAGCAAAGTTCTGACCAGCACCAGTAAAATGAGTCTTCAGGCAAGAATTGCTCGTGGAAATAGCATGCATCTTAGCATCATGAGTATGATGCATTTGATGAACATACTAATAGATGTAAAGAGATGTCAATACAAATGAAGTGGGTCCCATAGTATAATCCACATCTCTTAGATGATAACCGTGAATTTTTTAAAATGAATTTGTAAAATTTACTTTTAAAGTCGCTAAAAAGTATCATAGGGAATCAAGCAGTCACTTTGACACATTAAATCTCTTTTACTCCGCATCTCTTAGATGATAAACAGTGAAGTTTTGAAATTTGATTCATAAAATTTACTTTTAAAGTTGCTAAAAAATATCATATAGAATCAAGCAGTCACTTTGGCACATTAAGTCTTCTGTATTGAGAAAAATAGGTGCAAACCTGTACGCTACTTGACTGCCGTTTGATGTCAAATGCATCTGCAGAAGACATGGGCATAAATCCAGAAGATGTGAGGTAATCAGACATGACTTTTGGAATTTTCTCGTCTTGGCCAGCCTTAAAGGTCATGAGAGGAGGAAGAACTGACACCTTGTTTAACAATGGCCATGGAACCCCTGATCCTTTGATGAATCCTGAAGAATAAGAATACGTGTGTGAATACGAAGTCCATTCAGACAAAATACAGAACGAATGAATTTTAGAAACTAAATCGTCCCTGAAACAGGAAAATACATAGAAAAAAGGCAATCCAGAAAATTTACTTATTAGAGAAATTCACATATTAAAGATAAAACCTTTCAACTCTTGTAAGTCAAAAATATGCCAGACTCCATTCCCAGTTACTAATTGAGTAAGATTTCCACAAAAATTTTCTATGTTCTCTCTCTCCCTCTCTCTCTCAGTTGTGGAATTGTACCAGACTTCAGTTATACATGGCTGAATTAAACAACAAAAGTTCAACATTTCTTATTTATTCTCTTAGTTTCAACTTTTTATTGAACTCAAGAAAGAGATAATTCATTTCTTATTTCTGCATGTGACAATCACAGAAACCATCCCTTTAAGAAGAACGGTAATAATCTTTAAATAAATTATGACACAAGCCACAAACAAGCCCCTACATCCGGGGAAATTATACAGAACTCAATACAACAAATAAGGACAAAAAATTCACTCTTTTCCTTCCTACATGAGTACAACTTACAGAACTTCGTAGAAAGCCTTAATTTCACATTAAACTCAGCTAAAAATAAGTTCCAACAACACACATTCCAAAATTTTCATAGAATTACATATAATTTAAATTCAATTTCATTACCAAAACAAAAACTAAACAGCCGAGTACAAAAAGTTTTAAACTTGGCCAACAAAAACCAACAAGTCAATGTGATTCACAGACAAAACCACAATTCTGCACGATACAAATGTGAGAGAGGGACAGAGAGGGAAGTCACCAGAGTCCTTGAAGCCTTCAACAGCTTTTTCCTTAGCAACTACTACAGAATCCTTTGTATTCAATCCGAAGAAGTCTCTCTCCATCATCTCAGAATTTCAAGAGACACCAACTTTCGAACAGAACCCAAATTTCCAAATTTCAAACAGAACCCAAAATTCTGAAGAACAAATGGAATATAGAGTTGCTTCCTTTTACAAGAAAGACAAATCCCAGAATCCCAATTCTCCTCTAAAGCCTCTCAAGACATTCCTTCACTTCAGAAATGCTTCTAATAGAGGCACTAGGCACCAGCGGGTGGATAGATGTGTATGCTTTGAATATACTTTTATATAGGAAGTTTAGAGGAACGGGCAAGTGGCTGTGTATTATTGTGTGCTGTTTCTTGCCTTGAGTTTTTTATTCATTTTGTGGCGATGAGGGTGTATTTTTAGTATTAAAAAATTTGATATTGACAACACGTGAGAAAAGCTTTGAGCATCACATTTTGAAACATTTTACAATCCATTATTGATTAAAACTACATCTTATCTCCATTTTTCTTTTGTTACTTGTAATAAGGAAGAAGTCTGGGTACTCGAGATTTTTGTCCAATTTTTAGTGTACGTAAAATTACATTTGACTTATTTTTGCATTAGACACAATTGAACATAAAAAAAATGAATAAAAAATCTGACTTTTAAGTTATCATGTCATGTTCTAACGAAACTCTAAAACCTAGATAAGTTTTTAAATACTTATTAGTTTCTAGCAATAGAGAATTAAAATTGGGTGAGAATATGTTTTTTCTTTGTTAATAAAACAAAGGTACTTCAAAGTCTCTGATCCATTTAATTCATGGGTGACACATGATAGATTACTAATTCTTTGTCATTTATTCTCTGATTAGTTTTTACACATAGAATTAGTAGTCTCATGAGAGATATGGTACTATTTTTTCAGGATGAGAGCTTGATGGAATGACGAAATAATATGACCTTTTAGGTTACTTAAAATCAATTTTGGTAACTATATAAATAAATCACATACTTACCAAACATAAAGTTGAACTTTCTATGGGATATCCCAACTAATATGAACAACTACTAAAATAAATATTTTAGAAGGGATATTAATTAATCTTGTTTTGCATTATTCTAATTCATTACATCCATGAACAAAATGAGCCCTTGCTTTACTGATCAATATGGAAAAGAAGATCATTTTCATTTAATTGCAGTGATAATTCGAGGTTGAAAATTAACAAAATTGCTTAGATAGAATGACCAAGAGATGCTTGATAGCTTAAATGGAAAGAAATTAATTAATTTATTGTCCTGTTAATCATATCAACTTTCAGTGAAGATTTAAAGAGGTAGAATTAATGATTGAATACTATTATGGAAAGAATTAACTTCTAGGTGTAATAAATTGAAACCTAATTTTGTTACACGAGTTGCAAACAGTTATTCAAATTATGTAAAATATATCATAATCTTTTAAGTTAATGACAAAATTTGCAAAAGATTTACATGTAATCTAGATAAACTTTGATAAAATGTGATTTTGGATTTGTGCTTGATTCTGAAGACAGTAATTTCACAAAAATTATGCAAATATTTTTCTATAGTAATGACAGTAACTCGTGAAAATGGAGAAAATTTTGAAAAATAAAAAAGGTCTGCCATTTTTGAATATATCGGTCTAATATATGGTACGAGCAAAATATAATGAAAAGTTAACAAAGGATGCTAACTTGTTACATAATCCAGAAAATATGTATACCTCTCACCCCTAATTTGGCCACTAGTAGAATCATAATAGCTATATTTAGAAAATTTAGTACTAAATTCTGAGTGGTGATTGAATAAGGGTTAGCATGAAGTTAATGAGTGGTCAAAATATAGTTACATACCACAAAATAGGGGGAAAACATATTTAATTTATTCAGGAGGATCGAATTTTTCGATATACATCACTCGTTTGTAGGTTAGTAGAGTTGTTTTCGAGTATTTTCTCGAAAAGTATTACCGTGACAATTTTTAAAATGTTTCTCACAAATATGTATGTGAGAAAAAAAAAGTGATTAACAAAGATATTTAAAATTTTTTAAAAATATATTAAACTAATAAAACAAATCCAAAAAAACCAGACTGCATAAAGCTACAAACACATCAATAGTTCATTGCCCAAGGGGTGGTCAATCTTGTAATTTCATCTCCCAGCAAACCTTGATGGATAGGAAAAAGCATTAAAAGGACTACTCGTATTTGTATAAATAAATCATGCCAACCAAATTAATTACTTTAATTAACAGGTGGAAAATATGCTTTACCGATTAAACAGGTTAATGACTGGTCAAGCCGGTAAGCTACCACGTGCGCGAGCAAAAAAACCACTGCGTTATTAAAATGTACAACCCACCTGTCGGTGGTACCACTCTAGTGCATTGCCATTAATTTTGTGGCTGACACGTGTACACGTGATCTAGCAACTCGTGTCGCGAGTTCTGCACCGAGTTAGTGACCAGGATCTCATTCGGTTTTTGTTTCCCATATAAATCTTTTTTTTTTTTTTTTTGGTGCATTCGTTCGAAAATATCAACAGTACTTGCCGAAATCTGATGCCATTGTCACCAATTCAACATCGGTGGCCCAGAATTTCGTGTGGTACCGCAAGTGGGGTGTAAGGAATGGATAACAATTATTCTCAACAATGTACAAAAGTTCGAACGTATTGTACAACGTATCAAATGATTTTGTATACATTGGAATTTTGTTATACCATTACGTGGATCTCACCCATGACATTAGAAACAATGTACATTGTATGATTTGGGGCGTAATTTTAAATTATTTTGAGTCAAAGCTGGCTCTTGATTGCTTAAAAAGATTGTTGCTGCCCCTCTTTGTGGATAAGAATAGTAATGGAGGGTCAAATATATGGCGAATTGCCAAAGCAAAGATTTTTCTATCAAAGTAATTTTGCTCAAATGTTAAAATTATGCTTAACAAGTCAATATTGTATATTCTTATTAATTTCTGACCCTTTATTACGTTAGTCTCTCCTCTATCTGTTTCATTGTTTCTTCTCCATCCTCATCTTTAACTGATTTTCTCTTTCTCACATTGCTCCTTTTTGGTGGATTTTTTTATCACTTTACCCCATTAAACAATACATCAACGGTCAGTTTAGTCCCTAACATTAATTTTTAGTCACTTAACTTCTTGGACTAATGATCAAACTAATGGTTAGACTTGAATCATGTGAAAAAACATGTTTAAGTTCAACTTAATTTCAAAGGGATAACTATGCCCATTAAACCCTAAAAAAGAAATTTCACTTTTAAAATGTCCTTTATGAGGTGGTGGGATAATAAGTCAAAAAAAAAAAAAACGAATGACATAGCCACTTTTTTTTTAATGGTATTTCTAATAGCTTTTCTCGTGTCATAAATTCTAATATTCATCCATTA
The DNA here is from genome assembly GCA_024721245.1 of Mitragyna speciosa. Lineage (NCBI taxonomy): Eukaryota > Viridiplantae > Streptophyta > Magnoliopsida > Gentianales > Rubiaceae > Mitragyna > Mitragyna speciosa. Next base: position 7,404,476 of record CM045570.1, read on the forward strand.
GAAAAACTCGCATGTTCTCAAGTCTAGAAAATTATGAAAGAAAAAACTATCAATAAAAACTTTTACTGATGCAAAATTTGAAAAAATAGACCTTGTAATGGAGCATGCATAAAATTTTCCTTCAAAATTGTTTTACGACATGCAAATAGTTGATAAAATTTTACACTTTTATCTCATCAAATTTGCAATGTCTTGAACAAAGTATTGCACAAAAATAAGGAAGTTTGTAAATAATTTAAGAAAATAGAGGAGAGAAAAGTTTTCTAGCAGTCGTTTTGTACTTAAAACATGAAAGGGAGGTTATTTTTATCATATAATGGTCAGTTATGTAATTTGACTTAATAGATGAACTTAAGTAAATAAAAATTAACATTAGAGTTAGAGATTAAAGTGATAATGGGGGTATAGTTTAAGGAGTAAAGTAATAAAAACCCTTTTTTGACTCTCTCCCCACCTCCCCCCTTCCCCAACCCTCTATGTATTACTTTATGCATGCCAACTTGGCTACGCTTATTAACTTTTCTTATATTTCAATTCTTTAGTTTCAATATATTAATAAATTTTAATCTATCTCAAGCAAATAAATAATTGAATGAATGCTAAAAAACACTTGTACCTATTATTTTATATATAACATAAAATAAATTGCTCAAATTAATCTAAAAGAATATTTTTTTAAAGTTTCCACTATTATATAATAAAAGTAATTTGAGAAATAATACTAATTCATAATTGTGAAAAATAGCAAACTACCATAATCTTATTGTAAAAAAAATAAACTCTTTTTTCATTTAACTGAAATTTGCTTGTAAACTTTAAAGGATAATAAAAAGTAAAGGCTTTTGTTTTGTACATTATACATGAGTATTCAGTCCCAAGAGTTCTAAAAACCCAGAATGCATGCTTGAAGTGAAGAAATTTATGTGTTTGTAAATTTATTTGAAAGGACATACAAAATGTGCTTGTGATGAAACCTTGAAAAATATATACAATCTTAAATATGATTTAAGGATTTCGTCAAAGAAAGGCTCAACAAGAGGCTATTACAGGTTTTAACAAATTCTGCCTACACTATTTTAACAAGAGACTACCTTAGAACCTGCCTAAGTAATCCCAAAATATCTACTATTAATTCTTTTGAGTAAGTATAAAAAGTGAAAATGAGAAAAGAAATTTATGGAGGAGGGAGGAAGGTGAAAAATATACATTTTGTGCAATCCATTTACTGATAGAAGTCTTTAGAAAATTAAAAAAAAAAAAGGGAAATCAAGTAGCGATAGGAAGCTAAAATTGTAGGGAAGGGAAAGATTAGGAGGGAGAGAGTTGATCTAGGAGGGGAATGAGAGAAATAAGGGAGAGGAGTGATCAACGTAATAAAAGGGCCTAGAAAAATTAATGAGAATATATGGTGTTTGACTTATTAAGAGTAATCTTGAGATTTGAGTAAAAATTGTTCTGACAGGAGAATTCTTGCTTTAGTAACATTGCCAGCCATTTAAAAATGGTTGAAAGTTTTATGATTGGACTTAAGGTTAAGGATATAAAAAGAGATCAAGAAATTAGGAAAAATCACAACATATTCCTATTGTGCTGGTTGTGCTTAGAATATTGATGGATTTCTTATATATTAGAACAAAGACAACAAGATTAGAAAGATTGATTTCTCTAACTAATTTTCTTTGATTTCTCTAACTAATTTTCTTTTGTGGATAAACACTTAAACCACCATGTGTCGTCTTTGTAGACGCATATGGGCACGAACAATAGATTGAAGCAGAGTTTGCCGCAATATGTGGGATAATTATTGTTATGAGAAAATTACAGTTTTTTTTTTATTTTTATATATGGTGTCCTTTTTTGGGATGTTAGGCACAACTCACGCTCTTAGGTGACCAGTGTTGATGGGTTCATTCAATTCTTTTTGGACCATGTGCTAGTTTCTCCATTCTGAACGCAAGGATTTTCCTATGCACGATTCTCATGCAATGGTCACACAAATGAGACAGGTCATAATGTATATCACTGTTAGTTTTTTTTATTTTTATTTTTATGGAATCGAAATCACTATTAGTTTTCATGTCATACAATGAAGTATTTTAATTAGGGAGTTGAAGCCTGTTGACTTCGACCTTCTTCTATCTAGTTACGAGAGCTTAAAGCCTGTTCCCTTGCAATGCTGAGAAAAAGCAATAATGACAGATTATCGAGAAAATTACAATTTTGATACTAAATATTTGGGATACTGACAGTTTTAGTCACTAAAGTTTGGTTGTAAGCAAATTCAATATCAAATATTTTAATTTCTTGGTACATTTAGTCCTATTGGCTAGTTTTGCCAAAATCTTACCAGAATCTAGTTACGTGATATATTCACGTGCTTGTAACTAAATTTTAAAATAAAAAGAAGTAAAAATAAAAAAATATTAATTATCGTGATTTGTGGTTAAAGCACACAAGAATGCATTGTACAGTCATATTTTTTTAGTTTTATCTGCATATTATATCATGTGCAAACTCAAATTAGTGCCTTTGATTAAAAATTATGGCAATTAAAATTTGTCTCTTTTTTATTTTTTTTTCAAAATTTGGTTACGGACACGTGAGTATGACGTGATTGGATTCCGGTAAGATTTTGACAAAGTTAGTCAATAGGACTAAATTGTTTTGAATAAATTAGTTTTTGACCCAAAATCTTGAATAAATTAGAGAAATAGGTCATGGTTGGAGAACAAGAGACATGTCTTTCATTTTTTACCCAAAATCTTGAAAAATCATCACTTTCAATTAGCTTTTGAGTCTTCCATTAAGTCGTGGACAATATGCTTTTTTAACAAGAAATCTTTTGCAATTTGCACGTCTTTTGTAAATGTTTTTATTCACCACGAGGACTGTTCCATTTGAGATTCGAGGTTGGGAAAGGAATTTGCTTTGAAACCTCAAAGTTTGCTAAGATTCCTTTTGTTAAATTGGACAAAAGTTTGGGAACAATACTTGTTCAAGTTTCCCCACTAAAGTTATCAAACGAAAGGACCTATATTGTGTATTTCTTTTCTCTGTTTTCTTTTTAGCTCACAACTATATTCTCTTGCATAATAATACTAATTTGCAGAAACTATAAAAATTTCAACAATCTGTACACACTTCTTTAGATTTAATATTGAGTAGACCCCAAAACCTCAACTTCGTCATTTCCTAATTTATTAATAAAATTTAAACTCCTACAAGTATAATGGCCTTTCTGCAGTTTGCAATGAAGGGATTGATACAAAGCAATTCCAATTTAAAACATTTTTTCTATCTTAAAAAATTTGAAAAATCATATCCAGATGTTTTCTATAAACATTTTTTTTTCCTTTTCAGCTAAAATTAAGTAAGACCAAAGGTAAAAGAAATGAAAGGGCCATAGAAAAGATTTTAAAAAAAGAAAAATTGAGATAAACATAATTTTAAGCAAATATGAACCGGTTTACTGGATATAATATTTTTTTTTCTTGAGAAAATCTTGATCCTAATTAAATGGTGACAAAAAGAGAATAATATATAGGAATAAGTTCTGACTATCAATAACCTTTATTCCAATCTATCTAGAGGCGATTTCACAATAGAAATTGTCCTGCATTCATTTCTTAACCCCACAAATGGTCAAGGTCTGCAATGAAATATAGAAGGGTGACTAGATATTCAAAGAACAGTAATCCCTAATACTAGTACCATTACTTTTATAAAGAATGCGTGAAAAAAGCAATAGTTGATAGCGAATTCAGTGACATGTGAGACAGTCAAATCGAATTATAGATCAATGAACTAGGTATATGATGGGCATGATCTTCTAAGGAGAATGTACTGAACTTTGGGTTTTGTAAACTTGATCCTATAGCACATCAAGAAAAGATAATGATTCGATAAAGTTATTCAAATGAATAGTGAAAAGGAACTATAACAATAAATTTTTGTTAATCGCTACAACGTCAGTTTAGAATAAATTGTCTATGTAAAAATGTGAATTAATCAAGTAATTGAATTTATTTGATTTTTAAGATAAGGAATTGAATTTAGTTTTTGTGAAGCTTACATATCGAGTTTGATTCTTTGGATTCTTAAAAAATATTCTAAAGCTGAGGTCTTATTATAATCCGTACAGATATTGAAGCTGCTACAATTGACTATTGACAAATTGATTTTGAGTTCCCTTTTTTGTTATAGCTGACAAATAAATGTCTATAAGTCAGTTTTGCAACAAATTATCTTGCACCACAAATTCAAAATTAATTGTCATCTCAAGTTCAAAATTTGTAATTGATAATTTTTATTAATGCAATTGTGATTAGAAATGAGAAGCGGTGAGAATTTAAGAGCATTTTGTCGCACCTTTGTAGAGCATTCTCATATAAAGCATACGATGAAGATTTCATGTTAAAGCAATTATCACTAAGAAAATCAAAAGAGAAAAAGAGGTAGAATCACCCATGTTCTCTTGTTTTGTTTGTCATCGATTACTCTCACAAGCATCATCAGTTTCCTTTGTCCAAATGACAACTCAAACTTTTTACTACTAAGAAGCATGCATGATTCTTGTAAAAGAATTCATACATATGCAACTTAACTTTGTTTGTAACAAAGTACAGATATAGGAACATGCAATCACATTGCTTTTTCGATTATTTGAACTTTGATACTTCATTGTTCGTTTCAAGATTTAAGGTACCTTTGCTTTAGCTTGTTTCACTTTTTTGAAGCCAACATACCACGTTTATATGCATAGTAATTGAAAATGTCATACTAAATTTACATGGCCTACATCCTTCAAGCTAAAGTTATCATCTATATATGATTAAGTTATTGCATCGTGTCAAAATTCTAAAGGGCTAGAGTCTTATAACAGGAGTCTATAAGTTCCAAAGTAGTTTTCTCATGTGATATGCATGGCCATTGTTGGCAACAATCACTAGCCAAGCTAGAAATTCTTAAATAGACTCGGTTCACAGTTCCACTTGTTGACCTTGTGATTTAAAAAAAATCACATAAATATCATTATATTACTTTTTTACATCAGCATGCATCACTTTACTTACTTGCGGCTCTTTCAAACTACGCCTATGGACCTGGTCCACATAAGAATCTTGCAGCCAAACCTATCAAATATGAACCGCTTGTACAATACAGCTAGAGGTGGCAATTAAGTCCCAAGACCCAATGTGTACCCATACCCAAATTTAATTTGGATGGGATGGGTATAAAAAATATGAGATTGGGCCTGAATAGGAGTATACCCAACAATACCCATTTAAATACATGTATAAATGGGATTTGCTTGGAACTATCATGGGTATGCCAAACAATTATTTAAACATTATTTAAATGACTTAAAATTAAAATTTTAAATATTTGATATCCAAATATCATTTAAATGACTCAAAATTTTAAGTATATCCAATAATTTATTTATTTTGCTAACAAAAAAAATTACTATTGGGTATTTGGGTGGTACCAAAATGAGTCTAAACCCATTTTAGTCCCATCCATATTGATCCCATGACTAATATGGGACTATTTGGATACAACCTATATTTTATAGTCCCAATTAAGTCCCACCCAAATCTTGCCCATCCCGCCCATTTGCCATCTCTATACAGCCTCTATTTGTTTTTTCCATTCAATGTGCTAAAGGGTAAGAAAATAATAGTTGATTCGTAGCTAATAAATCCTGTGTCTTGGTGATCAAAGAGCATACACAATTTGTTACTAGTTTCTACAGATCATGCATTATCATGTGCTTAAGAAATTAGAAATTTAAATTTTACCCAATAATCTTTCAATATATTCAAATTTGGCTTGATTCTCGACTTTTTAAATAACATTAATGTTTTGAGTAACGTGGTTGTTAGTTGGAGGAATATCTGTACTAGGCAAGTTTTCTAGCAAAAATTCTTTTGCTCAACCCATCTTAAGGTTCATAAACGATTGATATTGCTGAAATTTTTGGCAAATTTGTTAGAATATTGTTAGGAAAAAAGAAAATTCGGCAACTGTGGGTGTCGGGGGATGGATTTTGGCAATCTAAACGTGGTGCTGACCTTTTTTTTTTTAAATTTTAAGCGCCATACACTGTTCACACATTGTTCACTTTTTCTTCTCTTTATTTTTTTTTGTTGCAGAAAAGACTAGGATTTTTGGTTTAAGGTTTTTTTGGGTTATTGTTTAGGTAGATTTATAGGATTTAAGTAAAAGTAATTGAGGTAATTCAATGTTTGAATTGAAGAATTTTAAATTTAGAAATAATAAAGTTATAGACACTAAATTTTGATATACCCCTAAATTTTCTAATAGCTTGTAGGCTATTTTTTATTTTTCGAATGCGAAATCTGGTTTTTAGAGAAAGTGTGCAAAAGTCTTCTGGCAAAATTGTAATTTCAATATGTAAACACCTTTTTCACCAATTTTTGATTTTTAAATTGATATTTTATACCCTTGTACAAATTTCTAAATTTTATAATTTTTCTAAATGAACAACTATTTTTCTGTGTATTACGTTAATTCAAGGACAAAATAGTCATTTCAATTTTTGAATGCCTTTTGTTTGCTATTTTTGAATCCCAAACTCATATTTCATACTTTTAAGTATATTCCACATTTGTGATAATTTTTCGGGTTCAAAAACTATTTTTTCTGTGATGCATACACACTTGAGGCAAAATCGTTATTTTTTTAACCTGAAAAATTATCACAAATTTAAAATATGTTTAAAATTATGAAATATGAATTTAAGATTCCAAAATAGCCGAAAAAGATCCCAAATTGAAAATGATTATTTTGTCCTTGAATTGACGTAATACATAGAAAAATAATAGTTCATCCAGAAAAATTACAAAATTTAGAAATTTGTACAAGGATATAAAATATGAATTTAAAAATAAAAAATTGGCGAAAAAGGTGTTTACATGCTGAAATTATAATTTTGCCAAAAGACTTTTGTACACTTTCTTTAAAAACCAGATTTCGCATTCGAAAAATAAAAAATGGCACACAAGATATTAGAAAATTTAGTGGTATATTAAAATTTGGTGTCTATAGCTTTATTATTTCTAAATCTAAAATTCTTCAATTCAAACATTGAATTACCTCAATTGCTTTTACTTAAATCCTATAAATCTACCTAAAAAATAACCCAAAAAATCTTTAAACCAAAAACCCTAATCTCTTCTACAAAAAAAAAAAAAAAGTGAGCAGTGTGTGAACAGTGTATGAACAGTAGCGCCACATTTGGGAAACGTGATGCTTGAAAATTAAAAAAAAAAAATTCAGCACCGCGTTTGGGATTCTCAAAATCCCTCGTTGACACTCACAGTTGTGGAATTTTTTTTTTCCTAACAATATTCTAACAAATTTGCTGAAATTTTTGAGTGATTTTGTGAGCAAGAAGACCATTACCAACTAATATGTGATGAACACTCGAGCAGTCAAATCAACATGGACAATGGCCTCACAATTGCTATTTTTCACAATTTCACGACCTAGATTTAAAGGCAAAAAATGGAGAGACGAGATTGAATCAACAAGGCCAAATTTTAAAAGAAAAAATGACATATTTTCGAGTAAAAATAGTTATAGCAGGCTTCAACAAATTTACACCATTATTCAATATAGTTACACCACAACTCTGCAAAGTTACATAGAGTTCAAATTGTGAGAAATGAAAATGAGACAAATTATGAGGCTTCGACTTAGATCAACATCCAACAGAAAATTTTAGGTCTGCAAGATCTTTTATTTATTTATTTTTTTTGGGGTAGGTAAAGCATGATGGGACTTGCAACGTCGGACTTGGGCTGAATGATCCATTTTCACAAGGGCTATCATCTTGTCGGCATGTGGCTAGCCTCAAACTTTGCACAGTTCATGATCATTGAAATTGGTGGCTACCAAAATAGATTTGTATTGTTTGACACTGTATTAAGGTTTTGCTTGATCATTTATCAATGACCAAGTTGAAATACTGTTGTCCTAATGAATGACACAATTGAGTGGTTTCCAATATGTTGCTGCCAAGTCGTGTCAAGGACCTGAAACAACACCTGGTTTGTGTGCGCATCTGTGTGGTTTTCATTTTTTTTAAATTTTTTTGGGGCCAAGAGTACGTAATTATGTAGTTAGATTACGATTCAATAACAGTAGGACGAAGGCAAAACAAACATCTTACATTCACAGCTTCAATAAATATTAACTGACCTAGTAATTGCCAGATACATGACTGAACCAGGCTTCCAAAGAACTCTCAATCAGTTACTTAATAACAGTAATTAATTGCACAACAACTGACTTACACAAAAGATTTTCTAATTATGGCATTTAACATCCAAACAAATATTCAATTTGCATATCAGCTAGAAAGGGGAAAAAAAAAAATAAAAAAGGTTACATACAGCATTCACAAGGGGAAAAGGTATTAACTCTACAGCACTAAAACTCATTGGAACCACAAAAGTTGCAAGATAGAAAATTCTTTAATATTTCCTTTCAGATTGTGAGATGAGACTCAGATTTTCAATAAAGTAGAATTCATCATGGAGCAACTGCTGAACCAGAAAGTGGTTCACTGATTTCCAGGAGTTCATTATGTAGACTAGTGAAAACCATCGAATCCGTTTCTGTAGGCGTTTATTTGATTAGAGCTGCAGGAATCAGATCCTTCTATTCAAGCGTTATTGATCTCTCTCCTGCTACAGGAAAATGTGGGATCACCAGCCATTTTATAAGCATTGGATGTAATAATTCAAACGTTAAGCTGGGTTCCTTGAGTGACGAGTTGACAGACTGATGATAAAACAATAACGTAGGCACCAGATAAGACCAAATGGATAGAAAATGCACCATATATGTTACGGTGCAGACACATTATAGCATATCTAATGCGCAAAACAGATGTAAAACAAACTTCAGATAAAGGTAGAACAACTGATAGAGACTACCTAAACACTGGAGCATAACATCTAGAGGAAGGACAGGTGTGCATATCATATATGAACTCCGGAAAAAGTGAGAGATTTTGTCCAGTAGGGAAAAACACTCACTGCCATGCTTAATGATCCCATTGATAGGACATCCTATTCCCAGGTCTTATATTTGGGACACCATATCAGACTCACCTTTCCAAATACAAAATTAGTTACCTCTAGATACTTGGTAGGACAACTCCTTGTTCTTCTTAGAAATAGTGTGGTTTCTGCTATTGGCCTTCACTGAGCTTCTAATTTCACTTTTAACATACAAAATTCAACACACGGAAGTTGTTTAAGAAAAGACCGATCTAAGAATAAAACTCAATATATGAATTCCGCATTCAACTTGAATCTGTTTTAAACACATTTTAAGAAATGGAAAAAAACAGAGAACAAAAATCGTAATTAACAATATATCTTGAAGAGTCCATGCAAGAAATTCAATTACATGCTAAACAATTTTCAGTTACTTCAAAATACATTCGAACCATACGATACAGAAAAAACATTTATATATTAAGAGAGTAGAACAATGACAGAAACATTAGGAAAAATCCTGGTGACTGGTGAAAAGAAGTTGTTGCAAAAGGCCACTTATTGCCCTTTAATCCCTAAGGGACAAACCCCATCATTGAGAATTGCTTCAAAAAATTCAAGCTAGAATGTGCAGGAAATTTGCTAAAGTAAGAAGATTGCAAGACTAACCTAACAGAGAGCAGTAGCTGTCTCTGAAGCTCAAAAAGAGGTCTTGAAGCAAAATTCCATCAGGAAACTGCACTCTGATAATCATTTTCTTGTACCTCTTCCTGGCAGCATTCACCAGCTTTCCTTGTAGGATCTACGAATTAATAGCTGGGATTCTTCAATGCTTCTTTTGTTTAATGCTGGGATTCTTCAATGTTCTTTTTTCTTGTATCTGCCTCTCTTTTCAATTCTTCAGATGAGAGATTGTAGAAGGAATCAGGCAGTTCAATTTCTGCTATGCTTTCTGGAACAAAAGAACACCCTAATCTGGCAGGTAAAAAGAGAATGCATTCATGAGTTTGACAGAATATATAAAAATCAAAGAACATAAATCATTCAAAAATAAGATTGGCTTGTTTATTAAGAGAATTATTAGTAAACAAAAATACAGTGGTTATCATAGAAGGAAAGAAACAAAGATTACATCATAGCTGTAAATGCAATTTAACAGAAAACAAAGGCTTGAATATAACTCCTTGGAGCAAAGAGATGTAAAGCAGAAGGTTGAAAAAATAATGAGGTAAACACCCAGAGATTCTCCCATACCAAAGAAGATTATTAGGTACACAAGTATCATAAGAAATCAAAACAACAGGCTTCTCTTTTGTTTACTTCCTTTTTCATTTTTATCCCGTTTATTGGACAAGTTAGGCATGATTGCATTCTAGTGCTTGCACAGTAAAATAAAACTTGTTCAAAGTGTCAGATGTTATTATGTATATGCATAGGTATAACTATCATTTATGGTTATGCAGCATAAATGTCATATACGAAGCCACAATTTTCATAAAACACATTGACCAATAGACTTCCAGATATGTAAATAATGTATACATCTTGTCTATTTGGACAATCACACGAGCCTTTATTAGTGTTAGCATCAATAATTTCTGTAGAAAACTTTACTATATATTACTCTTTTCTTGGAACCAAACGATCACTACATATATGCATCCAATTTATTTGCAATGTATGTTCGAATATTTGATAAATTCTAGAAACGCATCTTTTAACCATTTATAAAAATTTGTTTTAATGACCAACATAAACGAGGATACTTGGACATATATGTCTAAGTCTGTTGCATTTGAGTCCAACATAGCAGAGCCATATTCAGTGATTCCCTGCTGCGAGCTATGATGACGAGATTCTCTTAAACTGAAAAACATCATCAAAGTACATAGAATCGTATAGAGAAACTCATAAGATATCCAGCAAATCAAACTAATCACTGTATCATCCTTGCACAACTTTTATTATAATTCAGCTTTTCCTAATATTAGTTAATCCTTCCTTTTCTTTTTCCCAAATCCCGAGGGAAAAAGTGATAACTACAGATACTTAAGTATTAGATTCAAGCACGTAGGTAGCGAAATTGCAGCAATCCTGACTACATTGTGAAGTAACTTTCTAGAAGTTGTTTCAAAGCAACTTAATGATGGGGGTTCATAACACAAAAAAACTTATTGCAAACTGCCTTTTTTTTTTTTTTTTACGGTACAGAAAATCAATTAACCAGTTGACTGAATCGGACAACCTTTTGCAATTTCCCTAGGTACTTTCCTATGCAAACATGTATACAAAAGTAGGTGGCGGGAAGAACAAGAAGATTTTCTTGCCAAAAATAAGTAGCATCAGGAAACATGTTTTTAGTACATGTAAAGGATTCCTTTAGTCCACAGGTTGCTCACGCTAATTTTGCTGTGAATTATGCAGAATGAACACCAGTATAAATATGCATACATACATATAATATACATGATGAACAGATCTTCCACCCTGCAAAACCCCTGGCCCCATTATTCCAGCAATTACAATGAATGACTAATAGGTGCATTTTGGTGCAAATTGAAGAAAGGGATGACAGGAATCAGCTTCCACTATAATATGCATTTGCTTCCAAAAAAACAAAAACATGGAAGTGAACAGTAAATCCAATTGTACGTCATGAGCATGCATGAAAGATATTCTCATATTACAATCTACTACTCAAACAAAAGATACAATATTATGAGTTAGTAGGAATAGCACCCGATCTCAACAAGCAACGAGGAAGGCATAGGACTAATGCCTTCTGAGTGGGTAGACAAGTAGGCCGAGGAGAAGCCTTTAACGGCACAGGAGTGCCAGAAATTTCTAGTTTATCCATCCACAATACTACCTGATTTTTATCCAACTGAAAATTTCACAGAAAGAATAACAAAGAAAGACTGAAAAATTTTCCTACGTTAGTAAACTGCATACAGCACAATCAAGAATACAGTATATATTTTGCAACATTTAGTGAACTAAGAAAGACTGAAATGAACATAGAATAACTACATAACACTACAAAAGCAGCACTTGAATGCTCATAAATTTGTACCTGTATGATGATTTCCTTTGGTACATCAGGTTCATCTAACTTTATCCTCTCCAACAAAGAAATTGCATCCTTGACCAAACCAAGCTGTTCCTTACATCGAACTTCCATCACAGCCCAAATTTCCCCTTCATCCACATTCAACTTAAATCCCACACATTCCAGTTCCTCCATACCTCCAATAACATTACCAATCACCTCCTCTATCTTTGGATTCCCCGTCCTAATCTTTCAAAACTTTGCATTTTCCAGACTACATTTTTCAAAAGCCCAAGTATCACCTCTGTCGATCCCTCGAACGAATTCCCAGAAACATATGCACCTCATCCAACTCACTTTCCACCATTTCCCCTCTATCAGCACCTTCAAATTCTGTCATCATGTGTTCATTTCTCCCCTCAGAATTACTCAAGCAATACTCAAAATCTCCATCTCCTTCCTCTTCAGTTCCATACCCTATACGACAAGCAATACACTCAACCACATTCAAATCATACCCATTTAGATTTCTTTTTTTCAGAAGTAACCAATTACTCAAATGGATCAAATCCATTTCTAATTTTCCCATTCTTATTGAAGTTAGTCTTTACTTCACTCCTATTTCAACTTTTTTTCTCAGAAAGACGTCAAGTTGGCCTCTGAGTTACAGGCCTAGAATTCGATAAATGTAATGAAGTTTTAATCTGCTTGAAATCAATAAGTGATGATGCTCCATTGGGAATGGGATTTGGGGGTTCTGAAGATGATAAAGATGAGCCCAAGACTCTACCTTAACCTTTGAATTTACCTGAAGATGAAGAACTGAATGGACTATTGTCTTTCTTCATGAAACCCCTCACTTTATGCTCCATATCATCCATCTTCAAGAATCCTTTTACCAAAACACAAAATCTTTCAAGAATCCCAACAAAATAATCCTAAACGCAGACAACTCAAGCTCAATAAACCGAAACCAAAAAAGGGTTTTCACCAAAATTCTGTGGATTTTTGCAAAGTTCCCGGCTTTCTGGGATCTTTTTTTTTTTTTTAGCAAGAATCAGATTTGGAAAATTTCAGGTTCTTTTCTTTTACCAATAGCAGAACACTCCAAGAATGCCAAGAAAATAAACACGAAAGTAGATGAATTGCAGCTCAATATATCAAAAACAAACAAAGGGTTTCTAGAAAACACATGAATTTGGGGTTTCTTGCCTCAAAAATTTTTCTTCAATTGGGGTTTGGTTGGGGTTTTCTGTTAATTGGGTTTTTACGGGGAATGGAGGCGAAAGTTGGCGTTAGATTTCAAGTTCTTGGCGGGTAGCGCGTTTGTCGTGGGGTCCATTGTTCCTCAAGTCTTGCCATGTCAGCATAATTTTTTTTTTTTTTAATTTTTAAGAATGTCAGCAAGAGTAAAGATAAAAGGGGGAAATGGAAGAAATTGATAATCAAATGAACGCCCTTAACGCGTTCCATGCCAATGTCAGGGATTTAAACTTCGGCCTTGACATTTAGAATGGGAAGAGATAATTGGGTAGATATATGATTCAGGAGCCATGCTCTAATTGTGTGGCAAAAATAATATGAGGTCACACTCAGTACATTATTGAAAGTCTCACTCCACTTGTGTGAGATAATATACATGTAATATGAATTATAAATGCAGGCTTCATAATTTTGGAGTTTGGTTGTGTGTATGAAGCAAGAAAGAAAGAACATAAAGAAAATGGTAAAAATTACGTACTTTGAAATTCTCAAAGTGTAATTCTAATTTTGATGATAACAAACTATTTTTATTAATTGAATTTGGTTAAGTGTTTTTGGTGAAGTATCAAACAGATTTGAAAAATCATTGCTGCAAAACAGAGGTGATCGGACATTCGTTCGGACGGATAGTGCATGCTTCGGCCGTCCGAAGGTACTTCGGATAACTCTTCGGACATCCTTATCACTTGTCCGAAAGTATTCCAGTTTTTCCAGAAACTTTCGGACGTTTGAGTTCAAGGTTTCAGACGTCCGGTCACACATTCGACAAGACCAAAATTTTTTCAGAAACTTTCGGACACTCGTTTGGATGTCCTTTCAGTCGTCTGGTGGAGTTTAAAAATTTCTAGAAACTTTCGGACGTACCTTCGGACACCTCTTCGGATATTCGAAAATATTCCAGAAAAGACAATGCCTTTCAGTATCAATCGGATGATGGTTGGATGGAAAGCACCCTCTTCGGCCATCCGAAATAATTGTACCTTGATCAGAAAAGAGGATATCGGACGTTGGTTCGGACGACATCTTGCAGTTCGGCCGTCCAAACACCCCAACGGCTAGTTTTTTCTGCATTTATTGCATGACCGTTGGAGGACAGTTGGAGACTATTTTTGATGAAGTATAAAAGTAATGAAATTCTGAAATTAATGTAACAGTTGTGTCAAAGATTACAAAGGCATTGAATAGCTATTATTGAGCAAGAATATTTCATTTTCCTTGTAATAGTTTAATAGTCATTGAGTTATTTTTTGAGAGAGTGATCACAACAATTGTACTAAAAAAGGGTTAGCTTGTGAGCTGTAAAATCTCTTAACTCAACTAAAAGAGTGTTTAGGGTGAGTAAGAGGTGAGCCAATCATTGTACAAGTGGTTGTGAGTCTTCTATAAGAGAAGAAACTCAAGTGTAATACAACTTCAAGTTTGGTGAAATTTGGAAGTTATTTATGGTTTGATCAATTCATTCTCCCATCTTTTTAAATTTCAGCTTGTTGTTAATTTTTAAATATTATTTGTTACTCTATCAACTTTTTTTTTTTTAATTGGCTAACCCTGTATACGGGGAGGGATCCACTCCTTAATTTTATTAATATTAAACCCGTAGGAAATACAAAGGTGGGGGATATAGCCTAAACCTCCATCAAACAAAGCACTTAAAGCAACAAAAAAATAAAATAAAACAGGGAATACTATTCCCTTACAGAAAAGGACCGAATATATGGATATCCTAACCTATCTGATTGAACAATTGCTTTAACTTTCGTCGGTAGATGATCTAATGAGGAAAAAACCTGATAATGATCAGCACAGCAGGAAGCCAAAGAGTCTGCTGCAGCATTCCCCTCTCTGAAGACATGAGATATTGACGCCCCTTGTGAACTGATGAGACATCTGATTTTTCGCAATGCATGACATAACGACCACCTTCCCAAACTTTTCTTCTCAATCAACTGCACCAAAAGAGCTAAGTCTACCTCTACAATCAAATTGGTAATACCCTTTTCCTTACAGAGTTCAAGCCCATGAAGAAGTGCCCAACATTCAGCCTGGATGACATCTACTTCCCCAAATTCTTTGTAAAAAGCAAAAATTAATTTCCCATCCGAGTCTCTAAGTATTCCTCCACCAGCACTTTTATTTCTAACAACACTAGCATCCGTATTTAGCTTAAAGAAGCCAGGTTCTGATTTTTTTCAGTAAACTACCAAGACCCTCCTTCTTTTTGAATTATTAATGTGGAAAAATTGACCAACCCAGGAATTTAAATCACCTTTCACAAACTTTCTATCAAAATGATAGGATGCCCTAGCTGTTTTAAGAAATAAACAATCTCTCTTATAACAATAAAAGCCCGAATGGGTTTCCCTTGAAATCTAGCTGCATTACGGGCCTTCCATAAAAACCATAAAATTACTACAGGCATAATACACCGAATATGATTTGTCTTTGGGGCAGAGATAAACCAAGACATGATCCGGGCTCCAACACACAGTGCCCTATTATTTCCAACACCAAATATCTTAGCAAAATGAGACCATACCTTCACAGCAATGCGGCCCTCTAGGAAAAAATAATTCATCGATTCTTGGTTTTTTCACAGCAGTCACATCTTGAGGTAAGACAGATCCCTCGTCTCAATAGATTTAAGTCCATTGGGAGATAGTTCCTCAAGACTTTCCAAGTCAAAAATGACATTTTGATAGGTAAAAAATTGCTCCAAATCGCCTTTGTGACCATCGATTCTGTTCTTCTTTGGCGGACTAACCCCCAAGAATCTGATTGTTACTCTATCAACTTGATTGTTCACTTAGTCAATTTGGTAAATTTTTATTTTGTAAAAATTTGCTATAACCAAGTTAAGTTCATAAAAAGGAACTTAATTCACCATCCCTCTTAGGTTGCACCAAGGGCCAACAATTGGTATCAGAGTTTGGTCTCTATTTTTTGATAGCCTAACAAGCTAGGAGAGATCTATGACAACCTCAAACAATGTTTTATTTTTAGAGGGACAATCCATCACTAGACCTCCTATATTTAATGGAGTGAATTATACTAGTTGGAAGGTTAGGATGAAAATTTTCTTACAATCTATTGATATTGAGCTTTGGTATATAGTGAATGAGGATCCTTCTGAAGTATACATTGTTGATCAAAATACCGGTACCCGTAGACAAAAGACTAAACAAGAACTTACTCCTATTAATAGAACCAACATTGGTCTTAATGCCAAAAATATGAATGTGTTATATAATATTTTAGATGCAAATGAGTCAATTATAGTAAAAGGGTGTAAGATGGCTACAGAAATTTGGGATAAATTGAAGGATATTTATGAGGGTAGTGACAATATTAAAGAGCAAAAGAAGGCCTTATTAGTTACTAAGTATGAATCTTTTAAGATAGAATCTCATGAAAACATTGACAAAATGTATTGTAAATTCAATGACATAATTAAGGATTTAGAAGCTTTACAAAAGGAGTATAGCTTGGGTGAGAAAAATAGAAAGATTTTAAATGCATTACCCAATGAGTGGGAAAGTAAAGTCACAATTATAGCAGAAGCCAAAGGTTTAAATACTATACCTATTGAATTTCTTGTTAATTCTTTGACCTCTTTTGAGCTTAAATTAAAATCTAAAGTACAAGAGGAGGAAGAGGCCAAAATCAAGAAAAATATGGTATTGAAGTCTTCACAAGATGATAAAGAAGACCTCTCAATTGATGGTGAGGATATGAAAATGGAAGATAATGATTTGGCTCTACTTACAAAAAGTTTTAAAAAATTTCTCACAAACAAAAGGAGATTTAGAAGAGGGCAAGGACATTACGTGAATGAGTGCCTTTCAAAGAAGAAGAAGGAAGGAAGAGGAGGATAGAAAACAAAAATTCAACAATTTTCAACTCACATGGAATGAGTGCAATTTCAATGGAGAAATTGAAGAAGAAGAGGAGACGGCACAAGTGACATTTATGGCAATAGGAGATCATGAGGTAAACTCAAATCATTCCTCTATAGATACAGATGTATATGATGATTGTGATGACGAGGATGATGATGATCTTGAAAATTTTGTTTTAAAATTGCATACTAGTTTGAAAGAATCATATGTTAGAAACAAAGAATTGAAGTTAAAAATTAACTCCTTACTATGTGAGAATACTAAACTCGTTCAAGAAAATAAAAGTTTGAGGAGTGAGAATGATGAGTTAAAAAAGGACAAAGTAAATATGACTTGAGATCTTGATGTTTTGAAAAGGAAATTAGATGAGAGATCTTCTTTTTACAACAAAATCAAGAGTGAACAAGAGAGTTTGAAGAGGAGAATGAGTGAACTTAGTGATTTTCTTGGAAAGAAAAAACAAGAAGTTTTGGAAAATGAAATCACCAAGAACATGCTTAGTACAAATAGATTTACTCTATATAGAAAGAATAAAATAAAATTCATTAGACATATATATGTGAATAATGCTCATATTAGGTGCAATTTTTGTTATCAAGTAGGTCACATGAAAAATAATTGTTATGTTAGAAAAAATATGAGACAAGGCATGAAAATAATGTCGATTATTAAAGATTATACTAACTAGTATGGACCCATATTAAAAATAAAAGGGTACCAAATGTTTTTTTTTTAAATTTTCGTAGGGTTACTTCAAAAATACCACCAAGGAATCAAAGTGGTTCATTGATAGTGAATGTTCAAGACACATGATCGGAGATCCATCGTTGTTTGTCAAACTAAAACAAAAGAATAGCGGAAAGGTTACTTTTGGAGATGATATAAAAGCTAAAACTATTGGAGTTGGTGATATAGGTAACAATGATGAAACTTACATTCAAAATGTATTATTAGTTGATAATTTTAGTTATAACTTGTTAAGTGTAAGTCAATTATGTGATAAAGATTTACTTGTTTTATTCAAAAAGCATGAATATTTGGTACTTGATTCTAGTTACAATGTAGTCTTTAGAGGTAAGAGGTATAATGACATCTATGTTGTTTTTCTAGATAGAATAGATTTAAATTGGATTAGATATCTTAAAGCTTCTAGTGATGATCCTTGGCTTTGGCATAGAAAATTTTGTCATTTCAACATGAAGTTGTTGAATGAATTATCTAGAAAAGAACTTGTCCGAGAGCTTCCTAAAATTAAGTTTGAAAAAGACAAGTTTTGTGATGCTTGCTAATTTGAAAATAAACTAAGGTCTCTTTTAAACCCAAAAATTGTATTTCTACTTCAAGACCTTTGGAGCTTGTACACTTAGATTTGTTTGGTCCTACCCAAGTAGCAAGTCTTGGAGGAAAAAAGATATGCTTTTGTTATTGTGGATGATTATTCAAGATACACTTGGGTACTATTTCTTGCACACAAGGATGAAATTTTTAAAATTTTGTCTCTTTGTTTGCAAAAGTTCAAAATTTATTAAATTTGACCATTGTGAAAATTAGAAGTGATAATGAAATCGAATTTAAATATTGTGATTTTCTTGATTTTTGTGATCACAATAGTATCACACATGAATTTTCTACTGTAAGGGTTCCCCAACAAAATTGTGTTGTTGAAAGAAAAAATAGAACTCTTCAATAGACCGCTAGAACTATGATAAATGAATGTGATTTGTCAAAATATTTTTAGGCCGAAGTGGTCAATACGGCTTGTTATATTATAAATAGAGTTTTATTAAGACCTATTTTGAATAAAACTTCTATGAACTTTTGTTTGGAAAAAGGCCAATTGTTGGCTATTTTAAAATTTTTAGTTGTAAATGCTTTATTTTGAATATTAAAGAACATATTGGCAAGTTTGATAAGAAAACGGATGAAAGCATCTTTTTAGGAGATACTAGCGATAAGAGAGCCTATAGAGTGTACAATAGGAGAACTTTAGTAGTTGAAGAAACCATTCATGTTACTTTTGATGAATTACATGATGTAATTACTAAAGAGATTGGTGAAGATGAGAATGTTAGTATTCAAGAAAAATTGGAGAATTTTACTCTTCAAGAAGGTATTAGTATCCCTAATGAAGTAGTGAGTACTAGTGAAGATGTAGCTGATAAAAAGAAAGATGATGACACCACAAAAGATTTACCCAAAACTTGAAAATTTATACCCAATCATCCTAAGGAGTTCATTATAGGAGATTCTTATGAAAGAGTTAGAACTAAGTCCTCTTATACATCTTTAGTTGACAACTTTGGTTTACTATCCCAATTTGAACCCAAGAATGTGGAAGATGTCTTGAAAAATGATTATTGGATAGTATCCATGTAAGAGGAATTGAGTTAATTTAAGAAAAGTAAGGTATGGACTTTAGTTGAGAGACCGTTAGATCACTCGATAATGGGTACAAAATAGATTTTTAGGAATAAATTAAATGATAAAGGAGAAGTAGTGAGAAATAAAACACGGTTAGTTGTCAAAGGTTATGTTCAAGAAGAAGGAATAGATTTTGATGAAACTTTTGTACCGGTTGCTAAATTTGAATCTATAAGAATGTTACTTACTTATGCATGTTTTAAAATTTTTTAATTATTTCAAATGGATGTAAAAAGTGCCTTTTTGAATGGTTTTATTGAACAAGAAATCTATGTTGAACAACCTCTTGGCTTTGAACATGAAAAAATTTCAAATCATGTGTTTAAACTTTCTAAAACTCTATATGGTTTAAAACAAGCTCTTAGAGCTTGGTATGAAAGATTAAACAATTTCTTGAGTGAAAATGGTTTTAAAAGAAGATTTGTAGACACCACACTTTTTACAGAAAACTATGATAATGAACTTCTCCTTATTCAAGTATATGTTGACGACATTATTATTAGTACTACAAATGAAAAACTTTGTAAAGGATTGTCACTTATGATGCAAAACGAATTTTGAGATGAGTATGATGGGAGAATTAATTTTTTTTTTGTCTTCAAATTCATCAATTGAAAAATGAAATTTTTATAAGTCAATCCAAATACGTAAAGGAGTTATTTAAAAGATTTGGTATGGAAGATTCAAAGGAAGTAAGTACTCCTATTTGTACCTCCACCAAGTTAGACAAAGATGAAGAAGGCCATAAGGTGGATGAAAAATGGTATAGAGGTATGATAGGTAGTTTACTTTATCTTACCGCTAGTAGACCCAATATTATATTTACCGTTTGTCTTTGTGCAAGATTTCAATCTTGTTCTAAGGAGTCTCATTTACCAGCTATCAAACGTATTCTTAGATATCTCAAAGGAACATTGGACTTTGGTATCCTAGAACTCATGTTTTTGATCTTATAGGGTACTCCGATGCTGATTTTGACGGATGTAGAATAAATAAAAAAAGCACTAGTGGCACTTGTCATCTTCTAGGAAAGTGCTTGGTATCGTGGTTTAGCAAGAAACAAGGCTCCATTTCTTTGTCCATGGCGGAAGCCGATTATATTGCAGCAGGAGCATGTTGTGCTCAGTTACTTTAGATGAAACACACTCTTTCAGATTTTGGTTTGCAATTTCAAAGTGTGCCCATCAAGTGTGATAATACTAGTGCCATAAACTTGACCAAAAATCCCATTCAACACTTTATAACCAAACATATTGACATCAAACATCATTTCATTAGAGATTTGGTTCAAAAAGGTGAGATTAGTGTTGATTATGTATGTTCAAGTGATCAGTTGGCTGACTTTTTTACCAAAGCTTTGCCCCTTGAGCGTTTTAATTTTCTCAGAGCAAATTTGGACATTCTGTCCCTGGATCGGCTAGCCTAAGTGTCCTTTCGGATGGCCGATCGATTTCCTTCTGTTCTTGTATTTTCAGTCCTTCGGACGGCCGAAATGCTTCCTCGGACGTCCGAAGACAATCTCATATTTGAGAACGGACGATCGTTTGGACGCTGTTCCGAAGACAATCTCATATTTGAGAACGGGCGATCGTTGGGACGCTGTTCTTTCTATCAGACGGTCGAACACTTCAAATTCCAGAACTCTAACCCTATTCAGACGCTAGGTCGAACGACTTAAACATCTTTCGGACGTCCGAACATTCTTTTTTCAAGCATATATTGGGTCTGCAACTTCATTTTTTTTTTAAAAAAAATTCTTTCCCTCTCAAACTACAGGCGAAAACTCTCTCAATCGCATTCAGATTTTCACCAGGTAAATTTGTTTTCTCTACTCAAAATCATATTTTCTTTACATTAGAAGTTGTTTAGTTCTCTTTGTCAAAAATTTCTCATCAAATCTGTTCAGATTTGTACGTTTTTTTTTTCTCTTCAAAAATTTTCGTCTAAAATTTTCTTTTGGTTCAGTTTCTCAACTCGATTTCAATCTATTCTCATTCTAAATGTACTCCTTCTCACCTAGTGTTGTCATTAAACCTATGTCTTAGAATACTGCTTTCTGCTCTACTCTTTCCAGAGGTTTTTTTTGTTGTTTGATTTTTTTTCTCCTTGATTTAGTGTGTACTTAGTTTATTAGTCATTATAAGGACTAGAGGAGGTAGTAGTGCTGGTACTAGTGGGACCAAAAGGAAGAGAAAGGAGACTGCTCATCCAACTCCTCAAAGCATTGACAGGGTACCCCAACCCAAGTTTATTGACCAAGATGCTGAAGAAAGGTATCCAATTTATGTTAATGAAAATGTTCTTCTTCAGTGTAGTTGTTTGGAATCTGAACTTAGACGTCTCAAGTTGGATTTCATTTGTGATAAATTTTCAAAACAAAGTTGGGGTCATCTGTTATTCCTAAATGAAAAATCCTATCCTGAAATGCTCATACAATTCTTTGCTAATCTTAGAAAAGGTGAATCTGATGCTATTATTTTTAGAGTAAATGGACTTGATTTGACTTTCAATTCAATTCAAATCAACCATATCTTAAAATGTAGACCCAAAAAAGATTCTCTTGTTTCTAGATTTTTCTCTTTTTCTCAATAGGCTACATCAGAACATCAGTTCAATTTTGATGACCTTCGTTCATTTTATAACATTACTTTTGAACAAGCTGCAAAAGTTAAACCATCAGCATTAGAACCAGTAAATAGAATTTTATTTGTGATGGTTTCAAATTTATTAACTCCTACTTTTGGTCATAGAAATGAGCCTAATAGAATAGAGTTATATGTTTTCTATTGTATTTTGAAAGAAATTCTTCTTGACTTCGGGTTTATCATGCGTGAGTTTATTTTAAACTGTATTTCTGATACCCGGAGAAATATTCCTTTTGGAAAATTTCTTACCCATGTATTTAAATTCTATCACATTCCTTTTACGAGTACATCATTTGAAAATCCATCATTTACTTGCTCCTATTTTGAAACTTTTCATCTCAAGTTTCACAATGATGAGTGGATTACAAAGGCTCAATATAAGGCACTCAGGCCATCTCTTCAGTCTACATCTACATCCACTCAGCCTATATCCATTATTTCTCCTTCCTCTATACATCATCCACCCTCACCTCCTATTTCTTTTGCACTATCTTCCTCTACTCCAGCTTAGCCCACTTCTATTCCCTCTTCATCTACCTCTCAGGATATGTTTTCTCATCTTCTAGCTTTGTTTAAAAAATTAGATAAATAAATGGATACCATGGAATCTAGACAGCTGAGAATAGAACAAAATTAGGCAAAAATGGTTCAAGAAATTTCGTAGTTTTGGAAAAAAGTTGGAGTGTGTTGAGCATGCACACGTGCTTGGGATGAACATTGGTACACAAGCTCAATATAACATCTTGAAACAGTAAATTCTGGTTGAATCAGAAGAAGAAGAAGATGAAGAAGAACAAGAAAAAAAAGAACAAGAAGAAGAGGCCGCAGCTCAGTTTCCTACTCATGTACCTGCATCTCCTATTCAGCCACCTCCCTCTACTAAGATACTTATGACTATAGTTCAGAGCATAACTCGAGAGGTGGTTCACACTATTCCCGATGAGTCAGATGAGACTTACTCAGCCATTCCTACACCGCCTTTATCCTCTCAACCTGAAGTGTCGTCTAGGAGCTTAGCCATTGTTCCCTATAGATGTAGAAAGCCTACTACTTAGTTTTAGTTTAGACTAGTTTAGCTTCTTTGGGCATCTATGTCACTCTTATGTAAAGACATTTTGCTTATTTATAAGATATTTTTTGTATTTCAGTTTTTATGTCTTCATATTATGCTTCAACAATAAAGTTGGCTACTTGTTTCTTGTCTATACAGGATGTATTATTTGAGGGGGAGTTTTATTAAGAGGGAGTATTTATCTCTAATTTTGATGATGCCAAAAGGGAGAGTATGGTTTATAATTTGGTTATGATATTGTTTATGATTTATGGTTTAACTTATGATCATGTGGTTCAATGTGCTATAGGTTTGTTATCATCAAAAAGGGGGAGAATGTAATCCTAATTTTGATGATAACAAACCATTTTTATTAATTGAATTTGGTTAAGTGTTTTTGGTGAAGTATCAAACAGGTTTGGAAAATCATTGTTGCAAACAAAGGTGATTGGACATTCGTTCGGACGGATAGTGCATGCTTCAGCCGTCCGAAGGTAGTTCGGACAACTCTTTGGACGTCCTATCACCTGTCCGAAAGTATCCCGGTTTTTTCAGAAACTTTCGGACGTTTGAGTTCAAGGTTTCGGACGTTTGGTCACACGTCCGACAAGACCAAAATTTTTCCAGAGACTTTCGGACAATCGTTTGGACGTCCTTTCAGTCGTCCGGTGGAATTTAAAAAATTCCAGGAACTTTCAGACGTACATTCGGACACCTCTTCGAACGTCCGAAAATATTCTAGAAAAGACAATGCCCTTCAGTATCAATCGGACGATGATTCGGACGGAAAGCACCCTCTTCATTCGTCCGAAATAACCGTACCTTGATCAGAAAAGAGGATATCGGACATTGGTTTGGACGTCTTGCAGTTCGGCCGTCCAAGTAGTTTTTTCTACATTTATTGCATGACCGTTGGAGGGCAGTTGGAGGCTATTTTTGATGAAGTATAAAAGTAATGAAATCTGAAATTAATGTAACAGTTGTATCAAAGATTACAAAGGCACTGAATAGCTATTATTGAGCAAGAATATTTCATTTTCCTTGTAGTAGTTTAATAGTCATTGAGTTATTCTTTGAGAGAGTGATCACAACAATTGTACTAAAAAAGGGTTAGCTTGTGAGCTGTAAAATCTCTTAACTCAACTAGAAGAGTGTTTAGGGTGAGTAAGAGGTGAGCCAATCATTGTACAAGTGGTTGTGAGTCTTCTACAAGAGAAGGAACTCAAGTGTAATACAACTTCAAGTTTGGTGAAACTTGGAAGTTATTTGTGGTTTAATCAATTCATTCTCCCATCTTTTTAAATTTCAGCTTGTTGTTAATTTTTAAATATTGTTTGTTACTTTATCAATTTGATTGTTCACTTAGTCAACTTGGTAAATTTTTATTTTGTAAAAATTTACTATAACCAAGTTAAGTTTATAAAAAGGAACCTAATTCACCTCCCACTCCTAGGTTGCACCAAGGGCCAACACAAAGCAAGAAAGAAAGAATCAAATTCTCAAAGCAAGAAAGTTTTGATTTTAAAATGTAGAAGTGCTACTATGTCACAGTGATTATCTTAATAATTATCTGCCCAATGAATATGGAGAGTTTATCATAATGAACTTGGAAAACTGACAGTTCTAGTACCCAAGAAAACATAAACGGAGTACTGTACTGTAAGTAGGTATTGTTATTGAAAGGGAGGAGGATCTATGGAGGTAATTGCAGAAAATAATGTTATCAATGGTTTATAGTTGGCTACTTAGAAGATTAATTGAACCAAAAGAAACTATGACTCTGTTTGGATGGTTGTTTTTTAGAATGTTTTTAAGAAACTATTATTGTAACAGTTTTAAAAAATTTTCTTGGTAAATGTGTTTTTGAAATAAAAAGTTGGTTAGAAATGTGTTTGAAGTTTTAAAGAGAACTTCCTCTGCAGGCCAAGATTAGCTAGAAACATTAGGTTGTGCAAGATACTACAAATATTCTATTGGCCATCACTTCACTGTGACATGAACATTTTCAATTTACAAGCGGATTAAATACTTAAAAAAAAAATTCTTAATTTCCATTCAATTGCGTTTGAGATTATTGTCAAACGACTGCTGCCATTCTAAGTAACAGACATTAGATGGGATGACAACAAGATTCACGTAGCAAGAAGAGACAGAATTTTGTGTATCAGGCTAAGTAGAAAAGTGCAAAGCATGGGCTACATATATTACATTAGTCGTATTAATTGCATACTCACAAGTAGATCGTTATTCTTGTCAAATTGGACTATGATATCAGAAGGCAAGGCAGCCATATTTGATTGTGCTTTCATTGCTTAAACCTACAGATATTTTTAATACGATCAGTGACTGCAGCCATTGAAGGCCTTTTACTTGGATTCTCGAAAGTACAGCAAACTGCAAGTTGTAACAATTGGACCATTTGTTCCCCATTGTTCTCATCTTTGAGTAACATTGCATCAAACACATCAATAAGGGGTTTTTCTTGAAACATTGACCTCACCCACTTGGCTATATCTAGACCTTCGTGAAGAGCAGATAATGGAGCTTTGCCAGTGAGCAATTCCAAGAGTAAGACTCCAAAGCTATAGACATCAGACATTTGATAAACTTCATGGGGATTAGTCACCTCTGGTGCCCGGTAACCAACAATTAGTTCAGGATTGCAGTTAGGGGGAACGAGTTGATGCAAGCAAAAATCAGAAACGCGGGCATCAAAATAATTTGTTAATAAAACATTAGATGATGTTATGTTTCCATGACAAACATTAGAGCCTTTTGAATGAATGTAGGCAATTCCGCGAGCAACCCCATAAGCAATGCCACATCTTACACCCCAAGTGAGGGGGGCCTTGGTAGCAACTCCAGTTCCTGAGAATCAAGAAAAGAAGCAATGATAGTATTTATAGGCAAAGTGCATCGATCCACACAATCCGGATGAAATCCTGTTATCATGCAATCTAAGGAACTTCTGCTCTGGCACAACCATTATTTTAAATGATGGAGCAAAGTCAAAAGTTTTTACAATGAAAAACAGATGCAAGCTTTCCACAGGCATGTAATAACACATGATGACTTTTTCTCCATTAGTACAACTAACATTAATTGGTATTCTGTTATAGGCCTTATTTTGTCTTAAAAAATGAACAATATGACTTCTTCTCATTTTTCATTTGACATATCTTTATGTATCACCGTCATAGCGGTCCCAAAATTAAACTTTTTCAGACATTTGGCCATCCTTCAGTATTTTTAAAGGATCAATGACTTATCGCAAATAGGACTGATGCTTAAGTAGATTTTGATCTCATGTCATCAAAAGGCTTCCTCTTAGATGATACTCTAAACAATTTCGAACACAAAATTCAGGTTTGAAAAAGTAAAACTACTGCTAAGTTCGAAAATTGTCAAAATCTCACATTGAGTCAACTCGTTTGAGATCTTGAACGTATAAATTGGTTCTGATCAACAAATAAATACCAACTGGTAACATACAAAAAGGAGAGGTTTTGATTTTACTAGCTGACTTTACACTTTTTAATGATAAAGTCAACTTTGTCTTTGACTAAATCAAACCAGTCTACTTGTCACCAACTCCTCATACGTCCCTCAGTATCCGTTTGGCCTCTATTCTTCTCTCAGATAGAAATCATTTGAAAATGAAAGTCATTAAATGCACAAAACAGAGAGCTCTTCTTCCTGTGGAATGCACGGCACTGATCAAAATGACCGGAGATGGACCAAATTAAAGAAACCAAAGCCAAACTTTATTGAAGGAAATCAGCGTTTCTCGTAGTTTAGCTATATAGTATTGAAGCCAAATTAAGTGTATAAATCTTCCTAATTATCGAGGAATTATCAAAAGATCTGTCCAAGATTGTATTATTTTCATCCAAGGCAAAACATGGTCTTCCATATATTTGACATTAACATGGCCCAAAAGATCCAACTAAAAGTGAGAAAAAGAAAAGAAAAAAAAGAAAACTTTATACAGAAATAAGGAATCAAAAATACAAAAAAAGCTTACCATGCAAGAAAAAGGCCAAGCTTCCCATATTCATGTAATCATATATGAGAAGTCTTTCGTTGTCAGCGCAGAAATAAGCCCTGATAGGAAGCAAATTTTCATGAACAATTTTGCCTAACTCTTCAACCTTTTCTCTAAATTCCATTTCAGACAATCGATCATACTTCAACCTCTTCACAGCCACAGTTTTCTTTGTGTTCCTCAGCTCCAAGTTTGTCTTGTAAGTTGCTCCAAAAGTTCCCTTACCCAAAACCTCAGCATCAGAAAAAAACAAATCTTCTGACTCGTATTCTCCAACTTCTTTTCCAAAGAAAACCAACTTGTCAGCAGCCCTCCTTGCCATTAATCAAGATACGTTTAAAGCTGCAAGAATATAAGAACTTGGATATATTGGAAGAGTATATATATGAAATATGATCAGAAGAGATTCTTAATTTATGCATGATTCCATCTTTTGTTTTATTTATCGTTGGATAAAGGTTTCACATAAGGATTAGGACAGAAACTATCGAGAAATTCCGGAAAATGATTGCAATTTTTTGAATGGAAGACTTTCATTACTTTATTAAGTTTGAGTATTAAACAATCAGCCACTCAAAGTTTTAGAAATTAATTATAGTCAACTTCTTGATTATGATTGAAAAAGTAATTTAAATTTGGCTTTTATTTTGAAGAAGTTACACCAAACGTTCGCGTAAAAGCTTATGGCTTGGGCTGGGGGCATTTGATCATTTATGCAACCAAAAAAGTCATGGTACTTTGATGAGTGTTTTGATTTGGATAGAATCTTTGGAAATTTTGATTGATTTTCTAATATTTAAATTTTGGAGAAAATATTATGGATGATAGTAGTCTGATTCGCCTTATTGAATTGATTAGAAATTCAATAAGATGCTTGCAAAAACACTTGGCCAAAGACACAAATTATTTTTTTCTTTTAATTTCTTTTTTTAGGGTTTGGAATTTGTGACACATTTCCATCATTGACCAAGCCAAAGGCCAGGAGCCTACATGTCATTGGAGATCACAGGTCAAGAAATATTTGTTGTTTAGTTTGATTGTATTCATTTATTTATTTTTTGGGTAAGAGCTAGCTAGAAAGGCTAATTGAAATGGTCGTTAACTATTGGCTTGTTCAAATTAAGTATATCCGAAAGAGCAAGTGCATTAAAATAGAAAATACATGAATCAAAAGGGTTTTTTTTTTTTTTTCATTCTCTTTCTTCATTTATCTACAAAATATGGATGAATACGGATGGCTTGTAGCACACAGGATTTAATGAAATCCTTTTAAATCCTACAAAAGGTTTGTTTATCTACAAAAGTTATCCTTTGTCTGACGGATTTATAAAGTGAATAATACAAAAATAAGGTGTTTTTGGTGGGGTGGGTTTTTTTTTTTTGGGTGGGGGGGACCAGAAAATATGTAACTTCCAACCTTTCACTTTCAGAACAATATTTTTTTGGTCACCTACCAACTAAATTTGGATCAGTTTTAACTAATGGTCCATACGAAGAATGAGTCTAAAAGAAGAAGGAAGAATAAGCCAAAGTGATGCAATTTTCTTTATTGAATGCATGTATTTGGCATTAATTACAGCTCAACATTCTTGAAGAAATCTTGGTCATTTTTCCTTTAGACATCAAGACATTGGCTTTGGCTTTGGCATTTTTTGTCCCAGGTTGTTATATGAATGTAAAAATTATATAGAAGAGATGTCACTCAGACAAGAACCAGCCAAAAAGAAAAAAAACATAAAAGACAGCCAGTGAATTTTTCAGAACATAAAATCAAATTTTTGAGAATTTTGGTTCAAGAGTTTTAGCCCAATAAAATTAAGGATTCTAATGAATCAAATCCTGGGGATCTCTTAGATATAGTTATCAGAGAGTCATTATTGTTCCTCTTAAGTGATAACATCAAAAAAGAACTTCATCAAACTTTTCCTGATTCAAAACTTCTATGTGAATCAGATTATGTAAATCTTGCAAAACAGAGGAGACAGGATTCTAACGTTTTTATTTTTCATTTGCCTTATGCTTCTTCCGAAAGAAAATGACAAAATATTAACAAAAGATCAGAAAGTTAAAGTGATATCCGACAAGTTGCAAGTGAAGGCAAGTAATTTAGGAACTTGCAGATTTCTAGAGAGGAGACATACGCAGAGAAAGAGACTGAGTTTGAAAGAAAGGGGACAAAGGAAAGGAGATAACAATCAGAGAGAGCAGAAAGGAGATCAGATAGACTATTGAACTGAAAGAAGCTTGAGATGGAACCGAATGAGAAATCAGTAGATGTTGGGAAGTTGAGAGCTCCCATGTCACAAAAAAATGTGAATTACCGGCAATAAAATTCAAAGTACAATGCAAAAACTTTCATAATTATGCTCCTCTGCACCCTTATCTGAAAAGCAAGAAACGCAAAGAAACAAACCAGACTATTAAAAATGAGCATATATTCGTGCATCTTCAGAGTTGAAAATTGACAAAAGTATAAATACTGTCCGCAAGAACTTGTTTAACTACGGAAAAGAAATATGTACTCTTCGCTCGCTTCCAACAGCTAAAGAGTTTCCCAACAACTCTGTTCTGGTACTCGTTTTACTATAAAAATCTCTGTAGAACTCATATTGGTATCCTATCTTTCTACAAAATCAGCGAAAATTTCTTAAGCTTCATCCTTGTAGGTGAAATGCAACTTGAGGTAATCTTTCTTTATGGTCTATATTCCAATTGAAAGTAAGTAGGCAAATCTTTTGCTCAGAAAGGACTCCATTTCTTGAGTTGAACCAAATCCTCTTTCAGTTTGGATTTGTTGAGCTCTCCTCTAGTGTTCTCTCCATAGAAATCTCCACTCTATTGGCTGTTGTCCAGTCTAATAATCAGCACTTTTGAAACTGATAGTTCTTAAACACTTCAGTATATGATGTTAAATACAAGTACACAAGCAGAAGGGACCATTTTTCCACACACATGGTAGAAAAATAATGGATACTTTAACCATGATAAAAGTTTAACATAAATGGAAAAATGTACATACAATTGAATTAAGGCATTCCATCTCTGAGCAACTGACCATGTCTAGTGAATTGCTTTGAACATCAAGGGCAATAGAACAAAAGAGATAGGATATACACCAACAACTAGTTTCCTAATAGTAACAAGATTCTCCGCAGAAAGGTTTAAATTGGAGAGGAATAGCCCTAGATTTCAGTTTATAGAGGCCAGATGGTTCAAGATTGCTCAGGAAATCGATACATTGCCTAAAAGAATGTAGAAAAGACAAGATAGCTATTACCAAATCAATGCAAATGATCTTCTAAAGATGGATGAGCCTCATAAATCCCTCACACCCTAATCAAAAAGAATTTATAAAATATGGCATTCCCCAAATTCCTACTAATATGATAATTTCAATCAGAACGTGAAACTTCAGAAATTTCTTTGATGCGTTTGGCCACTTCCTTTATTGATGGTCGCTTGTCAGGGTGAGGGGAAGTGCAAGATATTGCAAGATGCAAGAGCTGAACCATTTGCCCCTCAAAGACCTGATGCCTCAACAGCTCAGGATCAAAGACTTCAATAGTCCATCTTTCATTAACCGCTGATTTCACCCATCTAGGGAGGTCAATTCCTTCCTCATCAAGAGCTTTTCTAGGTTCTTTACCAGTCAGTAGTTCTAAAAGCAAGACTCCAAAACTATAGACATCGGCCTTCTGGGAGACAGCCCGTGAATGTATTACCTCGGGTGCTTTGTAGCCAATCAGATTGGAAGTTGGCACTGGGGAAACAAATCTTGATATGCAGTATTCTGAAATGCATGCATCATAGTTTTGCTTGAGGAAGATGTTGGATGACTTGATGTTTCCATGACTAACAGTGGATCCAAGGGAATGTAGATATTCTATACCACTTGCAGTGCCAAAAGCAATTCTACTCCTGATCACCCAAGTCAAGGCTGCCATGTCTGTACCTCTGCTTCCTGCAGAATGGTAGGACTAATAGTCAGTCATTCACATTCTTATACAATCAAAGTGTATGCTACATTTTACTTTTCTGACATTGATCATTCACAAGAATTTACGCTTTGATGAAAAACTTATATGCCAGTGGTTTGCATGAATTTGAAATATCAGCTTTTCAATCATTAGTGCTTATACAGTTTTGAATCATATTATGCTTGAATTGATCTTATCATTATCCCCCATTGGACCTCTAGTTGGTGGGACATTATTTCAAACACAACAATGTATTAGTCTATCTTAAGAATCTACAAAGATGTAGGAATAAGTATGCCATCTTTTAATGCTTAGCCCAAAAGGTTATTCTAAATGCAGAAATGAACATTATGACAATTTTTGGAATCCTCAGGATGAATTAAAGGGAGCAAATCCAAGCCTCAAGAGTTGACATGTTAAACTTATAATAAACTGAACCTGTAAACTGAACTTTAACAATTGAGACTAAGCATTCAAAATCTGGCTTTGGAAGGTTATATCACAATAATCAGATATTTTTGAGATTGACTAGGCTAAATGTTAAAATCAGGAGATATTCTGAATGTCTTAATTCCAACAAAGCAGCATAAGCACAAGAGACTAAAGAACTGAAGAAAATCAACACATTTATCAACTATTTCTAGCAAATTATGAAATATATAGGGAGTACACACAAGAAACCTAAATTGGAACTTCAAGAGAAGAAGACATGAATTAGCAGGCCAACAAGAGTTGAAATGCAATTATCAACCAGAGAAAACAAATGAATCTGTGTGACTAATGAATAACTATAGCTGTACAATACTAATACTTCAACACCAAAACAGAGGAAAGCATGTGTATATGTGCAAAAATCAGAGAAGCAAAATTGCCAAGGCTTACCATGTAAAACAGAATACAGGCTGCCCATTGGCATGGAGTCAAAAATAAGAAGCTTCTCTTCTTTGCCATAGAAATATCCTCTAATAGGCACCAAATTCTCATGATTCAAAGTCCCCAATTCTTCAATTCTTTCTCTAAACTCCTTTTCGGAAACATATACATCTTTCACCCTTTTCACAATCACTTCATCTCCTGTCTCCACATATGCCTTGTAAGTAGTCCCAAAGTTCCCCTTTCCTAATACCTCAGCAGAGGCTCTTAACAACTCATCCAAGCTGAATGCTTGGACACTATTTCCAAGAAACACTAATCCACCATCGCCATTCACAACTTTGTCGACTTCCCTTCTTGGACTTTCATTCGCCAACATCCGACCCGATAACCCGTGATTCGACCTGTGATCTTCATTACCTATAAAAGGTGTAGGACTCCTAAAATCATATTCTGGTGGTTTCACTGATGAAGGAGGTACTGGAAACTGCCCAGCCTCCCTGGAATTCTCTCTATTTCTACATTTTCTCCATATAACAAAGACAGTCAATAGAGCCAAAAACAACCCGAAAACTGATCCGACAACAATCCCAGCAATGGCTCCACCTGAAAGTTTACTTCCGCCACTATCGGGGCATGAATCCAATGGTCCACCACATAGCGAAGTTCCCAAAAAAGATTGGGAGGAAAATCCCTTTAATCTAGAAGGAATTGAACCGCTTAAATTATTGAATGAAACATTAAAATTTCTTAGATTTGAGAGGCTATTCAACTCAGGAAGTGAACCATTAAATTGGTTATTTTCCAAAAGAAAAATTCTTAACATGCTCAAATTGTTAAAATTCTTCGATATTACCCCCGAAAGCTTGTTTCTAGCAAGATTTACACGTAAAAGATTCCTCAAATTGAACAAACCATCCGGAATATCACCTGAAAACCGGTTTTCTTGCAAAAAAAGGTTCTGTAACTCTCCACACGAGCCCAAATCAGAAGGGATTGGCCCTGAGAGGGAGTTCCGTCGGAGACTGAGATTCCGGAGCTTAGTCAATCTTCCAATAGTATTCTCCGGTATCTGGCCAGATAGTCCATCACCCGGGAGGCGAAGGGAGATGACACGGTTGATGGTGAAGTTGCATCCAACACCCTCCCATGTGCATGGAGTAAGACTAGTGGTGTTCCATCGACGTGTTCGGCCACCAATGGCGGTGCTCAGGCGGAGAAGGGCAGCTCTATCGGCCGCTAGGTCGGGGAAAATGGTGGGAAGAAATGGAAAGAAAAGTGCTAAGAAGATCGGAAGAAGATGGAGGTGTGGCCACATTTCA
This sequence comes from Mitragyna speciosa, assembly GCA_024721245.1. NCBI lineage: Eukaryota > Viridiplantae > Streptophyta > Magnoliopsida > Gentianales > Rubiaceae > Mitragyna > Mitragyna speciosa. The sequence goes on from CM045570.1 coordinate 7,438,050, forward strand.
GCATGCCAGTGTCTGAAAACATGGACTTTAGTTCAAAGGTTTCTTGTTAGTTATTATTATATATTGCAGTCAAGTCAATGGTCATAGGTATACGTCATTTTTCTTCCGCGTGGACTCGATTATAATTGGAAGTTGAACGGGAAAAAAATTCAAGGCTAGTTATCGTTTGATTTGTAGAAAATTATTATGGCTTGACTCAAAGAAATTATCCATAAAGATTTGGTTTTTTTGGTAAGCTTCCATAAAGATCTGTAACGAAATTGGAATTTCAAAAGCATGAGGTGTATTTAAAGTTTGGCAGTTGAAATTTTCAAGTCTATGCTACGAGAGAGACTAGAAGTTGCATATTTTGGGCTTGAATCGTTCTACTCTTCTTTAGCCACCATTTGATCTTAGAATCTGAATCTGAATTAAAGAAGAAACAGCAAGAAAGATGTGAAGGATTTTGGCTTTCTTTTTACATTTTTTCTTGTGCCAAGAAAGATTATTTAAATAGTTTCAAATTGTAACTATGTGTTGATGGAACTAAAATATAATTAATGTTCTTATTTGGTGATCTATTCATTTGTTTACCTTACTAAACAATCACAAGAAACTTGACTAGTCTTAAAATATTATTTCCTTTTCATAACATTTTTTAAGCCCTAGATAATTGAAATCAATTTCTAGAAATCAAAGTAAAACTCATTCAAAACGTGATAGTTGGATTAATAAATATTTAAGTATCCAAGTAATCAATTACAGATTTTGGCTTCTATGTATCTTATTTACCTATTATTAGCTATTGGATTAGCACAAATAAGAGACAAGATAAGGAAAACTGTCTTTCTGTGTTCTCCATTCATGTAACATAGCAGAACGATCTGGTAGGAATCTGATAAAAGCAAACTTTGGGTTGTGGAGCATAGATAATGCGGTTCGGAGCTTTTTTGTGTTCACAGGCGCAAATAGTATCAAAACAAATTGTTTGTTCATTTGCACCTTGATTTACATGAATTTGACTCTTTCGGTCAACTTACCCATTTTTAACGGCAACTCTTTTGAATTATTACTTTAATCATTTTGATTATATAAAAGTAACATCTCAATTTTAGAAGTCCACAACTTACAAAATATCTCACTTTATACAAAATATCTCACGTTATAATTGGAGGGATAGAGTCCTAGGGTACTATTTGATTAACAAATGCATAGGCCAGTCTAAAAAGATAATCGAGAACAGGAGTGATAGAGTCCTTGAATACTATTTGACTAAGAAATGTATAGGGCCACTCAATAAGAATTATCAAGAAGGGAACATTACGTAGAAGTGATAGAGTCCTAGAGTACTACTTGATTAGAAAACGCATATGCCACTCTTAAAAGCATATTAAAGAACAATACATATTCACTCTGTTTGGATGAGTATGCATTTTAAAAAACTTCTTTTCAAAAAAAAATTGAAAATACGTTCTTCAATAATATATAATTTTTTTATTTCATACACATATTTACTGAAAAAAATACAATACAATGAAGTAATTATCTCTACTCCGTGTTGTATATTGTCCTTTAGTCCCACTTAGTAGGTATTCTTTGTGTGATAATTATATGTATATGTATGTGCGTGTATACAGACACACGCATACACACACATAAAAAAAGAGATAAAGGGTCAACATGAAAAAGACTGCAATTTGCCTAACTATTATTGCTTTGTCCCCGTTTACCTATTACATGCCAATTATGCTAGTAATCATAGCAATCAAAGCAACCAAAAAACTAGTGGCAGATATTTTAAATTTACAAGACATCAACAAATAAACAAACATATAAAGGTACTCAGACCATCACTTCACTGCCTAACAAAAACAAAGTTGAGAATGTTCTTTCACTGGCAAAATGAATACAAGGCATCCATCAAGTTGCTATTCGTAGCCAGTGATCAAAGTATTTTACAAATTATAAAGTGTTGCAGTTGAATGGGACAAGAGAAGCCCTTCTTGTTCTTTGATTTTTCAAATAACATCACAAGATAAAAAGAGGTGTGTTGGAATAGCAACTTACACTGGTAATGCTGTTTGCCATGTGCAGAAAGCAGCAAAGGATGGAGATATGTTTTATCAAATGTTATTTATGTGATGTAAGTTGTCTTCCTTATCTTGGGACTTCCCAAAGAGAGCAAAGACAATTAAGAAGCAAACAGAAGTAGCTCTTCAGCTAGCTGGAGAGGAGATAGGATGTTATGGAAATGGAAGGGAACCCTCAGCCGCAGGCAGATAAAGATATCTGTTTGGGGGGGGGGGGGGGGGGGGGAGAGAGAGAGAGAGAGAGAGGTGCAAAACAATTGTAGATGATTTGCTTGTAATCCATTTTTATCTTTCTTGCCTTTTTTTCGGTTGAAGTGTTCATTTTTAACTGTTGGTTAGAATACAGACTCTAAGAAGATCGATAATCAGAGTAAAACTATTCCAGCTTGTCATTAAGAGACTCGATTTAATGATAAAACAGGAGAAAAAGGTTGTTTTACACGGAACATATGAAATCTAATCAGGGATAGCTGCTCATGAATATAAAAAATAAAAAACAAAAAGCCGAGAGACAGATGCATGACTGTTCTAGGAAAAGACAGTGTAGACAGAAACTTTTTCAAACACATAAAAGAATTTGGAAAAAAAAAAGAATGATTTAGAATAGAAATGATTTTGAGAGTAAATATCACTTATTCAAAGGCGTTACACCATGGTGCCAGTTATGATAACACAAAGAAAAAAATAAAAGTGAGTCATTACAAAAACAACAAAAACTTGAAAGAAATTACAAAAATTTGGCCTCTTCTCATATAAAGACATACATTTCCTTTCCTATTTAGATAGGAAAATTATTTTGGAAGTTCACAAATTCTTTTGATGTCCTAATTAGTTACTGCTTCATTTTAGACCATATTCTTTTGTTTCATTTTAATTTAGGCATCAAAGTTTCTTCCAATTTAAACTGGTTTTGTGTTGTTACAAGTTTCTCAATTATTAATGTATGTGGTTGCACAAGAATATAACGTGCAACTACGGCTGGTGATACTGCCAGGGCACAAGCTAGCAGCAAGGAATATATATATTTTTTTGGCTGAAAATGATAATTGTAAATTGTAAATCATTTCTAATAGACACCCAAAATTTTCTGCTTCAAATTGTTTCTTTTGTCAAATTGTAAATTATTGCTCTCTCTCTCTGTCTCTGTCTCTCTCTCCCTCTCTCTCTCTATCTCTCCCGTGTTATGCGTCAACTTCCAGTTAGTTATCCTATTTTTCTCTAATAAAACATCAATCAATTAAAGCTAATTCACTTTCTTTGCTGATGTTGAATTAATGAAGTTATGTTTATTGGAAAATTGCTTCTTGGGTTTTGGTTGAATTGGTCAATTTCTTTTCCTCTGACTTTTTGACCTTAGAAGAAGGTCTTGAAGCTGTTTGACCTCAACTCCGATTCTTTTCCTCTACTCGGTGTTTTGGGCAAAGCTGCATTTGGCTCAAGTACTTTTACCGGTAAAGCTTCAACTGATATGCCAAAAGAGACTAAAAACCAGAATCAATTCCAATATTTCAGAAGATAATATCGTCACCTAAGTGTTCAGGTCATATTTTTTTTCTTTTTTCTTTTTTTTGAAAAACGTGTTCAAGTCATGTTTGATAAAGAGACTCGATCAAACTTAATTCCGCAGAATCCAGACATAAACGGTCAAAATCAACTCTATTTTTGTAACGTCACCTACAAGAGAAATCAAATTTTCATCCACGATCGATCAACTGTTCAACGGAATGATTGGTAAATAAAGTCATAACCGTTATGGACCTTATAAAACATTTTAGGACAAGTATGGATGGGTAAAGAACGATTAAGAAAAATTGTCTACTAGAGCATATATTGCCCGATTTTGGTTTGGGCTGCTCCAAAACACCAAACAATAACAGAGGCTAAAAAAATCTTTTTGAATAAACACCAGCAGTGGCTGAAGCTTGTTGACCATAATCCACCGAAGGATAAGCAAATCAAATTTCGTGTCGAGTTAGATTTTATCCACCAATCATTAGCAAAAGAGCATAGATAGAGGTCTAGTGTGTGTTGCTTTCATTTTTCCATATGCTTGCTTTCTTTTGTTTGTTAAGAAAAATTACGGGTAACTTTTTATTTGTAAAGAATTATTTTAGATTTTTTTTAGTAAGTTACAATAATACAAAGTTCTTTCAAAATAAATTAAATTAGTATTAATTTAGAGGAGTACTTTTCAGTAAGTTTAGAATAATATAGGACTCTTTTGAAATTATATTAGGTTAATATTAATTCAGAAAAAAATGACGTCTATGAAAGTACTCCTCTAAATTACTTAATGTATGATACATATAATTTCAAAAGAGTTCTATATTATTTTAAAACTTACTAAAAAAGTCTTCCTCTAAAATAATACTAATTTAATTAATTTTGAAAGAACTCTGTATTATCCTAACTTACTAAAAAAAATCTAAAATAATTCTTGATAAATAAAAAGTTAACCGTAATTTTTCTTCACAAACAAGAGGCCAAAGTTGCTATTATTTTCTTAATCTAATTAAAACCTCAAATCCTAAAAATATAAACTCTACACCCTGAATCCTAAATCCTTAATCTTAAATCTTAATTCAAAAAAAAAATATAAAATCTAATAATAAAAATATAGGTAAAATTTTTTTTCCTAGGGTCTATGCTGCAATAAAAAAACTAAATACAAATAAATAGATACTTACGTAAGAAATCAATAATATGAATTACAGTTTGGATAAGGATAAGAGTTTGTAGTTGATAATAACTTTTATATGATTAAGATCTGTCAAATCTAATTATCTTTCACAGTGTTATTTTACTCCCAAAAATTAACACGCTCGGGCTCTATGTCGTCTCAATTTGGTGATGGATAATTTTGCATTATTGCAGATTAATCTTTTGGATAAAATCTAAGATGCAATAATCCACGGGATATATGGTCAATGCTTCACTAAATTCTACGACCAAGAAATTAGAATTCCTTTTTTTTTGGGACTCTCAATTCTAAAGGATTACACTAATCAATATCCATTTTTTATGGGAAGAAAAAGAGATCCCTAAACTTGTGAAACTCTTAACTTGGAAATTCAATCGGAATTGAAATCTTTATCAACAGAAATTCCTAAAAGTTAATATTCTTCAACAAAAACTTAAAACTATGCCTTCGGTTTTCATTTGATCTAATGGTCTAATGACCGAAAATCAGTAATATTTATCAATCCTCCAGATGGGAAGTTTCAAGAACCTCATAGCCGAACTGTTGAGAAGCTGCACAACTTTAAAGAAAAAAGATGAAAGAGAAGGATATATTCAAGAAACAGTGGATGGTAATTCACCTAATCAGGCAAGAATATTGGACCTTACCACAAGTATTTTGATAGAAATATTCGTTGGACTCTCAATAAAGAATATACTTTGTTGTCGCTGCGTTTGTAAAAAGTTTTCCGCAGTCCTCAGAGACACTGATTTCCTAGATGCATATCAGATGAAACCAAATTTAACCATGATTTTGGAACAGCGGGGACAATGGTTTTATCCTTTTGATTTGCTTGAATTAGCTGACGATGTGGGGGGATGCACCCTAAAGAAGCCTGTCTTGGCAAACATCCCTCCAAATGGAGGACGCCTTTACGTATTGGGATCTTGCAATGGCTTAGTCTGTATAGCAGAAGCAGGAGGTTTGACTCAGAGGTTCATTTACATATGTAATCCTATTCTTGGAGAATATTCAAAACTTCCTATTGTTGGTAAAAAGCATGTCCCGGTGTCATACGGTTTTGGGTTTGATCCATCCACTGATCATTACAAGGTCGTAAGAATTCTGGCTGAATCAACACCAAATGAAGGTGCAGTAGCTGGAACATATGCTGAGATTTTTACAGTAGGAGTTGATGTTAAATGGAGATTATTAAAGCACGCAAATGGTCCAAATATATCAGGATCTAAGGAATTGAGTTATTTGTTTCTGGAAGTGAATCAGCTATTTGAATCTATGGGGCTACTGTTTTAGGGGACAATTCACTGGATAATTGACCATCGTGATTATTGGTTTGATCGAAGAACTTATGATTTCATTTGTGCATTCGATATTGTTGAAGAAAAGTTCAGGTCAATTCCTGATCCTTTTGACATGATAATAAAAAGGGAAGACTCTTATAGCTTGTTGGTATTGAGAAATCATCTATCTATCCTAACAATTTGGGCCCTTGAAAAATAGTCTTGACAAAAATTCTGAAGCAAAGGTCTTCCAAGCAAAGGTGATTACTATTTTAAACCGTTTCTCTATTTCCCTTCCTGGTACTATGGCGGTACTGTTGGTTTCTTAGTAAATCTTTAGTAAATCTTTACTTATGAAGAATGGCGGTACTGTTGGTTTCTTAGTAAATCTTTAGTAAATCTTTACTTATGAAGAAAGTTTTAACAGGAATCTATATTTTAATTATAATTTCAAGAACTTAAAAAAGTAATGAACTAAAAATCAAGAAGGATTTGAAGAACTAAATTGAATATTATTAATATTCAGAATTTTTACAAACTATCGTTCTTCGACTCTGAGAACACACTTACACTTAGAATTTTTACAAAACACTTGGACTCGATGATCCTAATACATAAGAGAAATCCTCTTTTATATGTGAAGAGGAATCTACTTTTTCCAGACATAATTATCATTCCGAGCAGGGAAAAGTAAAAAGCAAAAGAAAATTTAAAGTAAAAGTAAAAGTAAAAGTAATCCCGTGACACTTTTACGTATTTTGGCAGACAACATCATTCAGAATCAGGAGTATCCGAAGGTGTGCTTCCTGAATCAGTGATATTCATATCAATTATCCAATCTGCATAATCTCTTCGATTTCTAGCCTTATTTCTTTCCTTCTTTTTTCAGTCCTTATCTGAAAAGTTGAGGTAGAAGGAATCTCTATGCTTATCTCTTCAGAATAAAGATCCTGTGAGTCAATCATCATGCTACTTTCCATTAATTCTTTATATTCTTTCTGTGCATTTTGGACAACAGTCCAATGAGGATGATTATCAATAAAATTCCATTTTCCATAAGGACCGGGCCAAATTTCATTAGAAATTTTGCCATTCAGTTGGAACAAATATTTTTGGGCTTCAGCATATTTGTCCTCATCATCCTGTATTGTTGAGGGGAAAGAATTATAAATCAAACAAGAAGGTAGAGCATGAATAACTCTATTTTGTACATGAACTGGCCTGTGAAGATGGATCAGCAAATAACCAGAATATGACGAAAAAATATTCTCCCACCAATCTTTCGATTTGAACCATTGTAAGAACTTTTTCAAATGACCATTTAATCCTGTGAAGTTTGTGAATAGAGGACAGTAAAATTCAAACATAATGTGATATTGATTGCAGAGATACCACATCACCCAAAGCAAAGGTTCGGAAAAATAAGAGATTTGTCCAATAAAAATCTGGGAAAAAGGATATTCATGATTAATTCCACATAATGTGATATTGATTGCAGAGATATCACATCACCCAAAGCAAAGGTTCGGGAAAATCAGAGATTTGTCCAATAAAAATATGGGAAAAAGGATATTCAGGATTAATTCCAAAAGGGTTCAAAAGTGATCCACCATAATGCCTAAAAGTATCAAGTTCATGCTTCATTCGGTTCCTTTCCAAATTTTCTGTTTCCCAAGGAAGAGGGATTTCCCATATTTTAGGTAGGTAGTTTGTAATTGGATAAAACATCATTGCTATGGCCATTGGTTTTCTGGAGAAAAAATCAGCAATAATATTTGTTTTTCCCTTGATATTCTTGACATCATAAGAGAACTGAGAGAACCAGTTTGACCATCTGAGAAGCTGGGAATTGGGATTTTCTTTTGCTTAAATTGAATCATCTTGGGAAAACTACTCATATCCATTTCTACAATGAAATGACAAGGCCTTAGATAGAAATCAAAATTTTCAATTCCTCTTTTTACAGCAAAGATTTCTTTAAAAGAAGAATGGTAATGGATTTCAGAGTCTTTGAACCGACCACTAGCAAAACCACAACATTTTCTCTGACTATTAGGAAGTTGTTCAAGAAGAACAGCACCCCAATATTTATCACTGGCATCTGTTTGAAGAACGAGATTTTCAGAAGTAGGAATATGAAGTGTCGGCAGAGATTGGAGAAGGAATTTCAGTTTTTGCAGAGATTTTGTCTGAGAAGTACCCTAAGGTGGAGGCTTTTTTTTGAGTAATTTTTTAAGAGAATGGGTGTATCTGGATACATTAGGGATGAAGTCCCTAACATAATTTACGATACCAAGAAATTGCTGAATTTGTTTGACAGATAAATTTTCAAAAGGAAAATCTTTGATAGAATCTCCAATGTGTTGCTCAAGGGTACAAGAACCATTTTCAACTTTCATTCCTAAAAATGAAATTTTTCCTTGACACAAACACATTTTTTTTCTCGGAAAGTATTATTCCGAATTTTTCAACAATTTCTAAAAAAATCTTTTAACACCTATACATGACTTTCAAAACTTTCAGAAAATAATAGAATATCATCAATGTACACTAAAGCAGAATGTAAAATGGGTTCAAAAATTCTAATCATCGCTTTTTGAAACAATGAAGGAACGGGTTTATGTCTTCATTCTTTTTGAAAGGTAATTTAATGAAGAAGTTTTGGTTTTTCCAAAGGGGATGAGCACATTTCTGGGAGAAAATAACATAATTTTCAGCATAAGATTTCTTAATCAAATGGGTTTTTATTTGAGAAATGATTTTCTCATTGGCAATGGGCTGTTTCAAATAGAGGTTTTAAAGATCATGATAAGGCTTGAAAAAGGCTTTGGATTGGATTCCTTTTGGTTTCAGGAAATACTGATTTTTTTCATAGATATCAAATCCAATAACCAGATCTTTTTCTTGAACATTGCCACCTAGCAAATGAGTATAAATTTTACAGTAAGGGAATAACTGTATAATTACTCTATTTTTTGTGGCATGGGTTGTCTAAAAAATCTCACCATCAGCTGTTCTAAATTGATGCAATTCTGGTTTCTAAAATTCTTTGGGAGGAATTGTTTGTTTCAAAATTGACATGGCAGCACCAGTATAAAAAAAGGCTATTACTGGGATAGGTTTATCATACTTGGAGGGAATGATATGAACAAGAGTTTAGGGACATATTTTAGCAGGTTCACTAATATGGAAGAAATCTAAGATATCAGAATCAAAAACCTGCAAAGCCAAAATAGTATTATTAGTAAGCTCATCTTCTTCAGAGAATATTTCCTCAAGTTCATTTAAAATAGGAATATGTAATTTCTTTTGGACTTCAGAAATTAAATGTACTCCTTTGTATTCTGTGGACAAGAAGAAGAATAATGGCCTTTCTTTTTGTAAAGAAAACAGCTGACATCTTTCTTCGAAATTTTAGAGAAATCTTTTTTTCTTTTGAAATATTTTCACTTTTTCTTTCTCCTTCTTGGATAACTGTTATCTTGCAACGAAATCTTCTTGAATTTTTTCTTTCTTGTACTCCCCTTTTTACATTCAAAGCATTTTCCTTTGATCTCAAGATCAGGTCTTTTGCATGCTTCATCAATGCATCTGTTTCCTTTCAGATATTCAGGGACCACTTCTCGTTTGTTGCAAATGTCATTAAGTGCTATGAAAACAGTTTGTCGAATCTGTTCAGAAGTCAAATTTATGATAGATCCATGCTTGTTCTGAATTTGACTTGCTGTAGCAGTGGCCAAAGTATTAGCAAGTGAATTAATGAAAGCTTACTTTAGGCTAATATCAGCTTTTAAAGTATAAAATAATTTTGTCATTTTCTGCAAATGTTTGCTGATATCCTTCCTATCAAATGAGTTACATTTCATTCTGAAAAATTCTTTATACTTTTGTTCCAAATTGAGCTCAAATTCTCCAAGAAAAAATTTATGCAAGATTTTTATGACTTCAGGAAATTCTTGCTTAGTCAAAAAATCAATTTTTTTCTTTTTCTCCTATTGAAATCTACCAATTCTTGAGAGTACCTGCAAAATGAGCAGTAAATTCAGTCAGAATTTCAAAATGAGAATCAACCTTTAAAGCTCTAATAGTCATCCATGCATGAAATTCTTGAAAACGACATTCCCATTTATGGGAATGAATATTATCAATGGTAAAAACTTGTGTACTCCCTTTTCCATATTCAGAACTTCTCACAAAAGGTAAATCATCTTCTTGCTTGTAATCTTCAGGATGCTCTACTTTTACTTCTGTATCTCCTCCTGCCATATGTATTTCTGGGATGGAATCTTCTTCAGTTTTAGTTTCTTCTGAAGTTGTCTCTTTATCTGTTTCATCTGTTGAAGAGAATTCTTCCTGTTGACTCTGTTGAGAAATGGATTCTTCATCAGTTGAACTTGGAGCTTCTATTGTAGATACTAATGGAATATTGGTTTTTACCTGTTCCTGCAAAAAAGAAGAGATAGGATTAGAAGTCTGAGGAAGTGAATATGTTGATAAATTTTCTTCTTCTTCCATCTTTTCTTTCTTCTTCTCTTTTTGTTTTAGTAACTTTTGCTCCTTTTCCCATTTTCTTCGAGCAATCAATTGATCCCTGAGCCATCTGCTACTGTTATGATAAGGTATCTCTTCTTCAGTAGAAGATGTGTTTCGAGATTGATATGTTGGTGGCTGAATATCAAAGAGTGATGAAGGGTCTGGCTTTTTTGACTTCTTAGAATCATAACATCCTAATTTTTCTATTTCCTTCAAACTCTTTATTTGAGATTTCAAATATTGGATATCTTTCTCTTTTCTCTCCTAATAAGTTGAAATTGAGACTCCAATACTTGGAATTTGTCTTTGGACTTCTTCCAGCCGTTTTTTCCATGACTTTTATCATTTTTAACACTTCTGTGTTATGGGATCTTGTAACTTCTGTCAAAATATCTAACTTTGAAGAAACAGTCTTGACATCTTCCTGGATGCAAGTTAAAACCTTGTTCTGGCATAAGGCATTTTCTGACTGTCAATTTAGAACATTTTCGGTTTTGTTTGGGACAAAATTTTCAGAAGGAAGAATAGTGGGATGTGCATTCCTAATTTTTCAGAGTGTTTTGAATAGTCTTTCACAAATGTTTCTTGAATAGAGGAAAATTTTGTTGGTTGAAACACGCATATTTCAGGAATTATATGAGGAGTTGGGACAGGATTATGGACAGGCTTGGGAAATTCTTTTCGAATGATTTCCAAGCATTTTTGGTAATAAGGATGGAGAGGCTTCCCTGGAACCTTATGTGTTGGCACCATCCATTCATCAGGAATTTGATAACCATCAAATTTGCTTTTGAATGAGGCAAAAATTTCCTCTTTGTCAGGAAAGTGTTCAGAAATATAGTTACATCCTGGCCTGTTTTTAGGATCCTTCTTTTCTAAGCATTTCCTGCAAAAACAAATATCTCAATAAATATGACCAGAATAGGGATCTTGAAAATGATGGATAGGTTGTCCATTTTCTTTAAAATGTAAGATAAGGTCAATCAAAGATTCATTTGGGTTTGACCATGGCTTTGGATCATCCATAGGGATTTCCATCATGAAAATTTGTGGATAATTTTGGACTTTTCCTTTCAGATGTGAATGGTCAAAGGAAACTGATATTGATCCATCAGAATTTGAAACCATTTTAAAGTTGGAAGACTCTAAAGGCCTTTGTTCTGCTTGATGGAGTTTCTTATAATCAGTCACCCAAATTTCTGGGAGTAGTTGGACAAGCTCATTTCTTGTGATTTGGTGAGGCACATGTGTACAGGTTGTAGAATGTCGCTCATCAACCTTAATCAACAAAGCATCTTCTCTATTAGGGAGAGTTAGATTTAAGGTATGATTCTGAACTCTGTACGTCATCTGGTAATGCAATGTTGCAACCATTGCATCAAAAATTTGTTCAGCTCCATGGATTCGTATCTGGACTTTTAGTGCTTCTAAAAGATGAGGATCATTTAAAGATATATTAAAGTTTGGAAATAAAGTAACAAAAACAGTACCAGTATTTAAAGTCGTTTCTACCGTAGCTATACACGCATGTTGATATCTAACAACTCTACTATCTAATAAAGCTAATCTGACAACAACAGGCAATCCTTTCCAACCATGAAAAGAAATAGAGAATCTTACGGCTCCAAAATGGATATGAGAGTATCCTTGTTGTTTCCATTGAGATGGAAACTGAGGTGGGATTTGGAGTGTAATGAATTGTTCTTTTCCATTAGCAAGAATCTGACATTGGTCAAGCTTAGAAGCTTGAACATATTCTTTTATGTCTTTTGCCCTATGCTTTATTAAAGACTTAATAGAACCAAAAGTAGAAGTATGTAACTTAGAAAAAGAAGAATACGGATTTAACAAGGGTAAAGAAGTAGGATTTACTTGATCTGGATTTACAGATATTTCATATAGATAATCTAACCTATCAGAAATACTTGCAGAACTTGATCTGGCTGAGGAACTCATACTTCTTCAAACCAAGGAACGTCTTTGTTTGGAGAATAACACCAAATAATTTCATGATAAATAAAACTAAAATAATCTTCAAAGATTATTCAACCATGCAAATCTTAACTACAAATAAACTTAAAATTTTTTCTTGCAAATCATAAGGTAATTCAGAAAATTCAAAACGGTCAGTAGAAGAATTAGACATACCATAATAATGAGAATCATACCAACCTCTGGCTCTGATATCAATTTGAGCCCTTGAAAAATAGTCTTGACAAAAATTCCTAAAGCAAAGGTCTTCCAAGCAAAGGTGATTACTATTTTAAACCGTTTCCCTATTTCCCTTCTTGGTACTATGGTGGTACTGCTGGTTTCTTAGTAAAAACTCTCAGTGTAAGTGTGTTCTCAGAGTCGAAAAATAATAGTTTGTAAAAATTTTGAATATTAATAATATTCAGTTCAGTTCTTCAAATCCTTCTTGATTTTTAGTTCATTACTTTTTTAAGTTCTTGAAATTATAATTAAGACATAGATTCATATTAAAACTGTCTTCATAAGTAAAGATTTACTAAGAAACCAGTAGTATTGCCATAGTACCAGAAAGGGAAATAGGGAAACGGTTTAAAATAGTAATAACCTTTGCTTGGAAGACCTTTGCTTCAGGAATTTTTGTCAAGACTATTTTTCAAGGGCCCAAATTGGTATCAGAGCCAGAGGTTGGTAAGATTCTCATTATTATTGTTATGTCTGATTATTCTACTGATCAGTTTTGAGTTCTCTGAATTACCTTATTATCTACAAGCAAAAATTTTAAGTTTATTTTGTAGTCAAGATTTGCATGGTTGGATAATTTTTGAAGATTATTTTGGTTTTATTTATCGTGAAATTATTTGGTGTTATTCTCCAAACAAAGACGTTCCTTGGTTTGAAGAAGTATGAGTTCCTCAGCCAGATCAAGTTCTGCAAGCATTTCTGATAGATTAGATTATCTATATGAAATATCTGTAGATCCAGATCAAGTAAATCCTACTTCTTTACCCTTGTTAAATCCGTATTCTTCTTTTTCTAAGTTACATACCTCTACTTTTGGTTCTATTAAGTCTTTAATAAAGCATAGGGCAAAAGGCGTAAAAGAATATGTTCAAGCTTCTAAGCTTGACCAATGTCAGATTCCTGCTAATGGAAAAGAACAATTCATTACACTCCAGATTCCACCTCAGTTCCCATCTCAATGGAAACAACAAGGATACTCTCATATCCATTTTGGAGCCGTAAGATTCTCTCTTTCTTTTCATGGTAGGAAAGGATTGCCTGTTGTTGCCAGATTAGCTTTATTAGATAGTAGATTTATTAGATATCAACATGCGTGTATAGCTACGGTAGAAACAACTTTAAATGCTGGTACAGTTTTTGTAACTTTATTTCCAAATTTTAATATGTCTTTAAATGATCCTCATCTTTTGGAAGCACTGAAAGTCCAGGTACAAATCCATGGAGCTGAACAAATTTCTGATGCAATGGCTGCAACATTGCATTACCAGATGACGTATAGAGTCCAGAATCATGCCTTAGATCTAACTCTCCCTGGTGGAGAAGATGCTCTGTTGATTAAGGTTGATGAGCAACATTCTGCAACCTGTACACATGTGCCTCGTCAAATCACAAGAAATGAGCTTGTCCAACTACTCCCAGAAGCTTGGGTGACTGATTATGAGAAACTCCATCAAGTAGAACAAAGGCCTTTAGAGTCTTCTAACTCTAAAATGGTTTCAAATTCTGATGGATCAGTATCAGTTTCCTTTGACCATTCACATCTGAAAGGAAAAGCCCAAAATTATCTACAAATTTCCATGATGGAAATCCCTATGGATGATCCAAAGCCATGGACAAAGCCAAATGAATCTTTGATTGACCTTATCTTACATTTTAAAGACAATGGACAACCTGTCCATCATTTTCAAGATCCCTATTCTGGTCATATTTATTGGGATGTTTGTTTTTGCAGGAAATGCTTAGGAAAGAAGGATCCTAAGAAAAGGCCAGGATGTAACCATACTTCCTGAACATTTTCCTGACAAAGAGGAAAATTTTGCCTCATCCAGAAGTAAATTTGATGGTTATCAGATTCCTGATGAATGGATGGTGCCATCACCTAAAATTCCAGAGAAGCCTCTCCATCCTTATTACCAAAAATGCTTGGAAATCATTCGGAAAGAATTTCCCAAGCCTGTCCATAATCCTGTCCCAACTCCTCAGATAATCCTGCAGTATGCATGTTTCAACCAACAGAATTCCCTTCTGTTCAAGAAACATTTGTAAAAGACCATTCAAACATTCTGCAAAGATTAGGAATGCACATCCCACTGTTCTTCCTTCTGGAAACTCTGTCCAAAACAAAACCGAAGAAGTTCTGAATTGGCAATCGGAGAATGCTTTATGCCAGAACAAGGTTTTAACTTGCATCCAGGAAGATGTCAAGACTGTTTCTTCAAAGTTAGATACTTTGACAGAAGTTACAAGATCCCATAACACAGAAGTGTTAAAAATGATAAAAGTTATGGAAAAACGGCTGGAAGAAGTCAAAGACAAATTCCAAGTATTGGAGTCTCAATTTCAACTTATCAGGAGAGAAAAGAGAAAGATATCCAATATTTGAAATCTCAAATAAAGAGTTTGAAGGAAACAGGAAAATTAGGATCTTATGATTCTAAGAAGCCAAAAAAGCCAGATCCTTCAGTCACTCTTTGATATTCAGCCACCAACATATCAATCTCAGAAACACATCTTCTACTGAAGAAGAGATACCTTATCATAACAGTAGCAGATGGCTCAGGGATCAATTGATTGCTCGAAGAAAATGGGAAAAGGAGCAAAAGTTACTAAAACAAAAAGAGAAGCAGAAAGAAAAGATGGAAGAAGAAGAAAATTTATTAACATATTCACTTCCTCAGACTTCTAATCCTATCTCTTCTTTTTTGCAGGAACAGATAGAAACCAATATTCCATTGGTATCTACAATAGAAGCTCCAAGTTCAACTGATGAAGAATCCATTTCTCAACAGAGTCAACAGGAAGAATTCTCTTCAACAGATGAAACAGATGAAGAGACAACTTCAGAAGAAACTAAAACTGAAGAAGATTCCATTCCAGGAATACATATGGCAGGAGGAGATACAGAATGTAAAAGTAGAGCATCCTGAAGATTACATGCAAGAAGATGATTTACCTTTTGTGAGAAGTTCTAGAATATGGAAAAGGGAGTACACAAGTTTTTACCATTGATAATATTCCTTCCCATAAATGGGAATCTCGTTTCCAAGAATTTCATGCATGGATGACTATTAGAGCTTTAAAGGTTGATTCTCATTTTGAAATTCTGACTGAATTTACTGCTCATTTTGCAGGTACTCTCAAGGATTGGTGGATCTCAATAGGAGAAAAAGAAAAAATTGATTTTTTGACTAAGCAAGAATTTCATGAAGTCATAAAAATTTTGCATAAATTCTTTCTTGGATGAATTTGAGCTCAATCTGGAACAAAAGTATAAAGAATTTTTCAAATGAAATGTAACTCATTTGATAGGAAGGATATCAGCAAACATTTGCAAAAAATGACAAAATTATTTTATACTTTTAAAAGCTGATATTAGTCCTAAAGCAAGCTTTCATTACTTCACTTCCTAATACTTTGGCCACTGCTGCAGAAAGTCAAATCCAGAACAAGCATGGATCTATCATAAATTTGACTCCTGGACAGATCCGACAAGCTGTTTTCATGGCACTCAATGACATTTGCAACAAACGAGAAGTGGTTCGTGAATATCTGAAAGGAAACAGATGCATTGATGAAGCATGCAAAAGGCCTGATCTTGAGATCAAAGGAAGATGCTTTGAATGTAAAAATAGGGAGTACAAGAAAGAAAAAATTCAAGAAAATTTCATTGCAGGATAACAGTTATCCAAGAAGGAGAAAGAAAAAGTGGAAATATTTCAAAAGAAAAAAGATTTCTCCAAAACTTCGAAAGAAAGATGTCAGATGTTTTCTTTGCAAAAAGAAAGGCCATTATTCTTCTTCTTGTCCACAGAATACAAAGGGAGTACATTTAATTTCTGAAGTCCAAAAGAAATTACATATTCCTATTTTAAATGAACTTGAGGAAATATTCTCTGAAGAAGATGAGCCTACTGACAATACTATTTTGGCTTTGCAGGTTTCTGATTCTGATATCTCAGATTTCTTTCATATTAGTGAACCTGCTAAAACATGTCCCTAAACTCTTGTTCATATCATTCCCTCCAAGTATGATAAACCCATCCCAGTAATAACCTTTTTTGATATTGGTGCTGCCATGTCAATTTTGAAACAAACAATTCTTCCCAAAGAATTTTGGAAACCAGAATTGCATCAATTTAGAGCAGCTAATGGTGAGATATTTGAGACAACCCATGCCACAAAAAATAGAGTAATTATACAGTTATTGCCTGACTGTAAAATTTATACTCATTTGCTAGGTGGCAATGTTCAAGGAAAGATCTGGTTATTGGATTTGATATCTATGAAAAAAATCAGTATTTCCTGAAACCAAAAGGAATCCAATCTAAAAGCCTTTTTCAAGCCTTATCATGATCTTCAAAACCTCTATTTGAAACAGCCCATTGCCAATGAGAAAATCATTTCTCAAATAGAAACCCATTTGATTAGAAATCTGATGTCGAAAATCATGTTATTTTCTCCCATAAATGTGCTCATCCTCTTTGGAAAAACTAAGACTTCTTCATTAAATTGCCTTTCAAAAAGAATGAAGACATAAACCCTACCAAGGCTAGTCATTCTGGCATGAATCCGGAGCACAGAGCTCTAGCAAAAAAAGAGTGTTCTGAACTCCTTGAGTTTGATCTGATTGAACCCTCAGATTCCTCATGGGCTTCTCAAGCTTTTTATGTAAACAAGAGGTCTGAACAAGTTAGAGGAAGATTAAGATTGGTTATTAATTATCAGCCTTTAAATGTTTTCTTAGCTGATGATAAATTTCTAATTCCTAATCGGCCCTCTTTGTTTTCCCAAATTGCCAAGGCCAAATGGTTTTCCAAATTTGATTTAAAATCTAGTTTCTGGCAATTAGGAATTTCTTCAGAAGATCGTTTTAAAATTGGTTTTTGTATTCCTGATCATCACTACCAGTGGAAGGTCATGCCCTTTGGGTTAAAACCCGCTCCTTCATTATTTCAAAAAGCAATGATTAGAATTTTTTAACCTATTTTACATTTTGCTTTGGTGTACATTGATGATATTCTCTTATTTTCTGAAAGCTTTGAAAGTCATGTAAAGGTGTTAAAGGATTTTTCAAAAATTGTGGAAAATTTTGGAATAATGCTTTCCCAGAAAAAAATGGTTGTGTCAAGAAAAGATTTCATTTTTAGGAATGAAAGTTGAAAATGGTTCTTGTACCCCTGAGCAGCATATTGGAGATTCTCTGAAAATACTAAAATCCCTTCACTTTGGGGTACTTCTCAAACAGAATCTCTGCAAAAACTGAAATTCCTTCTCCAATCTCTGCCAACACTTCATATTCCTACTTCTGAAAATCTCAGTTATTCAAACAGATGTCAGTGATAAATATTGGGGTGCTGTTCTTCTTGAACAA
Organism: Mitragyna speciosa; assembly: GCA_024721245.1. NCBI lineage: Eukaryota > Viridiplantae > Streptophyta > Magnoliopsida > Gentianales > Rubiaceae > Mitragyna > Mitragyna speciosa. The sequence goes on from CM045570.1 coordinate 7,456,218, forward strand.
CTTCCTAATAGTCAGAGAAAATGTTGTGGTTTTGCTAGTGGTCGGTTCAAAGACTCTGAAATCCATTACCATTCTTCTTTTAAAGAAATCCTTTGCTGTAAAAAGAGGAATTGAAAATTTTGATTTCTATCTAAGGCCTTGTCATTTCATTGTAGAAATGGATATGAGCAGTTTTCCCAGGATGATTCAATTTAAGCAAAAGAAAATTCCCAATTCCCAGCTTCTTAGATGGTCAAACTGGTTCTCTCAGTTCTCTTATGATGTCAAGAATATCAAGAGGAAAAACAAATATTATTGCTGATTTTTTCTCCAGAAAACCAATAGCAACAGCAATGATGTTTTATCCAGTTACAGACTACCCACCTGAAATATGGGAAATCCCTCTTCCTTGGGAAACAGAAAATTTGGAAAGGAACCGAATGAAGCATCAACTTGATACTTTTAGACATTATGGTGGATCACTTTTGAACCCTTTTGGAATTAATCCAGAATATCCTTTTTCCCAGATTTTTATTGGACAAATCTTTGATTTTCCCCAACCTTTGCTTTGGGTGATGTGGTATCTCTACAATCAATATCATATTATGTTTGAATTTTACTGTTCTCTATTCACAAACTTCACAGGATTAAATGGTCATTTGAAAAAGTTCTTACAATGGTTCAAATCGAAAGATTGGTGGGAGAATATTTTTTCGTCATATTTTGGTTATTTGCTGATCCATCTTCACAGGCCAATTCATGTACAAAATGGAGTTATTCATGCTCTACCTTCTTGTTTGATTTATAATTCTTTCCCCTTAACAATACAGGATGATGAGGACAAATATGCTGAAGCCCAAAAATATTTGTTCCAACTGAATGGCAAAATTCCTGATGAAATTTGGCCCGGACCCTATGGAAAATGGAATTTTATTGATAATCATCCTCATTGGACTGCTGTCCAAAATGCACAGAAAGAATATAAAGAATTAATGGAAAGTAGTATGATGATTGACTCACAGGACCCTTATTCTGAAGAGATAAGCATAGAGATTCCTTCTACCTCAACCTCTCGGATAAGAACCGAAAAAAGAAGGAAAAGAAATAAGGCCAGAAATCGAAGAGATTATGTAGAGTGGATAATTGATATGAATATCACTGATCCAGGAAGCACGCCCTCGGATACTCCTGATTCTGAATGATGTTGTCTGCCAAAAAATGTAAAAGTGTCACGGGATTACTTTTACTTTTACTTTAAGTTTGCTTTTGCTTTTCAGAAAGCCGTAATAATGTAATTTGCTTTTTGCTTTTACTCATGTAATTTACTTTTCCCTGCCCGGGTGATAATTATGTCTGGAAAAAGCAGATTCCTCTTCACCTATAAAAGAGGATTTCTCTTATGTGTTAGGATCATCGAGTCCAAGTGTCGTGTAAAAATTCTAAGTGTAAGTGTGTTTTCAGAGTCGAAGAACGATAGTTTGTAAAAATTCTGAATATTAATAATATTCAGTTCAGTTCTTCAAATCCTTCTTGATTTTTAGTTCATTACTTTTTTAAGTTCTTGAAATTATAATTAAGATATAGATTTATGTTAAAACTGTCTTCATAAGTAAAGATTTACTAAGAAACCAATAGTACCGTCCATAGTACCAGGAAGGGAAATAGGGAAACGGTTTAAAATAGTAATCACCTTTGCTTGGAAGACCTTTGCTTCAGGAATTTTTGTCAAGACTATTTTTCAAGGGCCCAAATCAGCTCAATATATGGACAATGAGAGAATATGGGGTTGTGGATTCTTGGTCTAAAGAGTACTCCATCATAGAGAATTGGATCTCCAGATGTCGAAATTGTTGTTCTCTACCTATATCAGCCATAATGAGGGGAGACGTCGAGATCTTAATGTTTTCTCGGGAAATTGGCGTGATATGTTATAATCTAGAAGAAATGAAGTACACTGAAACTAAAATTGCTAATATCTATACGCTTAATTTGGAGCATACTTATTGTCCAATCTTATTTTCACTCAATGATATCTTGTCAGGAGAAGGTGTCAAGCTACAAACTCTAAGAAAGGCAAAAAGATGGTTCTCAGTCGAGTGATTGATGGTGGAGGTTTCTGAATTTAGAATAAACTTATGTTCTGTAGTTATGTCACTGCAACACCTTTTGATTATTTTCGGATCTTATCTGATTTGAAGGATTTTCGGATCTTATCTCATTTGATGGATAATGTCTTACCTTCTCCCATTACCTATATTTTAATTTTGAGTTAAGCAGTCGTACCTTCTTCTTTTTTTTTTTTTTTTTTAATTGATGGAATTTCACTGGGAGATTATTACATGGATCAGATTCACATCTGTGTGAATTTTGTAGGGTCGCATGGAAGAGGTAATGCGTGGTCATTTGAGAAATTTCTGATTTCACATCTTTTGCTGCTAACCTTGGTGCATTGGATGGCCTATTGAGATTTTATACTGTTCTTCAACTATTTTTTTCTTTATCTTAATCGTTGGACTAGTAGGAAGGTTTCAGAGCAATTAACATCATTAAACGATTTCTTGATTTATAACGCAAGTAATTGTGCAAATAGCTATTTCCTCCTAAGCAACAGAGAATTTATCCAATTCTAACCAATGCTTGAACTGATGCCCAAAAGAAAATAAATGAAGACTGACAAATCTTCAAGCCTGACCAACATCGCAGGCAGCAGGGTCTGTGTTTGTGGTTTTATAAGCGGGGAATGTGAAGGGGAGAAGTAAACAAGGGCAGCAACACAGGGTGAGGACCTTATTTTATCCTAGGAAATTTTTGTACATCAATCTGTTGATGGTTCTTATATCATTAACTTACTTTAATTTACACTGCTTAATGTATAATGTTTTAAAAATTTCTATGATCTGCCTTAGAAAGTTTATAAATAAGTGTTGAGTTCTGTGTTCGACAGTTTTAGATAGGGAAGTCTTGATCTAAAGAGTACTACATCAATCAAAAATTGCTCAAAAGACATTATTGATTGTGTGTCTACTGCAATAAACAAGCAGCCTAGAGATGGAGATCTGTGGTGACTATTTTGGTTTGCTGCAATCTAAATGATGAAAATTACTTTGAACATAACATCTATGGCTTACAGATGCTTGCTACAGGATACTTTTTTTCCCTAGCTTAATTCCACTCAGGTCTCTCTGGATTGAAGGACAAGGCACTTAAATGTTGGGCAGTGATGTTTCTCTTCGAATTTCCTATCTTTAATTTTCTTTTAATGATATTGTCCTCAATTCAAGGTTTGTCGCCAGAACATTTTCTTTCATTTTTTTCCTTTTATTTCTTATTGAGAGCATCTGAAGCACGTAATGTTAAACATGCAAGATCCAGAAGAGTTCAAGAATTCATAGCCTTGCTTGTGCTTGCATATTTTGATTGATTTCTGCTTTGGTCAGAAAAGCAGCAAGCAGTAGACGTGTAAAAAGAAATTTGAACAAAGCAAATAACATTATCCTAGAAGAATAAAAATAAAAAAAGCTAGTTTACTATAGTTGCTGTAATTTACTTCTTGATAATTTCACAAGTTTGAACAGAATTACAACATATACAGAAATCTTCAATGTGGTTTTTTGATCTTTCTATACCAAACTTCTGTTACTACGTTACAGACATCTGGTTACCTATTTTAAGCTAGTCAATTCTGTTCATCAGCAGGTGAATGTTGCAAAATTATCGCATCACACTTTTCTACCGCTGGGAATTCTTTGTAAGGTCCTTCCATATATTCGAGACTTAATTTTTTAACTATGCCCACTATTGTCAAATTTCTCAAGCCTTTTGATAATGTTTTTTGCTACCTTTTCCAAAGGTGCCTTGATATCCAGAGGTTCAATTACTGCTTCCAATTCATCCAACTCGAGATCTTCAACATCACCACCATCTTCATAGACCACCCTGTAACATCTCTTTTCCTTGTCAAAGCTGGTAACTTTTCCACTATAAAACTTCTCTCCCGATAACTTGCTAACATTTCTTCCAATAAACCATTCACCAAGGCTTTTATTACTTCTGAGTCTAACATCTTCCAAAACATCGCAAGCAACAAGAGAACCATCTCTTGGATATTTGGGAGGCAACCCATTGATCAGGATGGCAGGTTCTCGAGGCAACTTATAAATCCCTGGCGCTAATGACTCTGGCTCGTTAACTTTGTTTGTGCTGTCCATTTAAATCCGCCTTTTCTAGCAATCTGGTAATCCAACAGTATATTTAAACAAGAACTTTAAAGCTTATGAAATGTGCCTTTCTTGCAATCTAGTGATCCAACAGTATATTATAACAAGAAACTTAAAGCTTATGAAATGCACAAGATAATGAATTTCCAACAAAAGAAGTGCACAATTTGGCAATATAAATCAGAATTTAAGCATCCATATATTCATGAATAAGTGAATGAATAATCATGTCTCATTATGTAGAGACATGAAGAGGTGTACAAAAATCACAGACACTGCAATCACTTTGAGATTGTGGAAAATTCTTAGTAAGTATGAAAGTTGCATTGGACATTGTACATTAAAAATTTCAATTGATTTGGTTATATAGTGTTGTTTTAAATAGATTATTTTGTATATTTTACAATATTGTTTCTTGATTCCTAATTTGTTGCATGCCAGCATATATAGATCTTTTGCACCTGTAACTGAATACTATTTTATCATCTTATGTCATCTTTTTCAAACTTTATTGATAATTCTAACATTTTTTAGGTCTCGAGTGCCAGTGATTCACAATCTCATGTTATTATTACCTTCTTGATTAACTAAGTGATCTGAGTAGTTCAAAGCTCACATTGAGCTAGTACCTCATAGATGCAGTGCCTAGGAAAATAAAAGCCATTAAAAATTTTATTTTAGATACATAATGTCTGGCAGACTACATATGCATTTCACCAAACAATTGTTTATATTTAGGACTTACAACATTACCTTTTGACAAATTGGTTATGACAAAAACTATCTGAATAAATTCAAATATACCCAACGAAAACTTTTTTGGGCATTTGAGCAGCATGATATACCAGAAAATGTTAAAAAATTTTCTTACTTTATATGTCTTATCAATGATCATAACTAATATCTTAGAGTACAATTTTATCCGCAAATTAAAGTTCAATTATCGATGTGCCACACTAGTAAAGATAAAAAACTTAGCCGCTACATTCTACCAGTTAAAAGTGGTGCAAAAACAATCCAAGATATGACTTTGACTACTCAAATTTGTTACATAAAATATACAAAACTTATAATAATAAATCAAATCTACAAAAATTGCTCTTATATATGAAGAGATATTACTTCATAGTCCACAAATGCCTCATTTACCAACAGCAAACAAATTTAAAAAAAAAAAAATCTCTACAACCAAGAAAGAAAAATCAAGAATTTTACTACACTTATGATTGAAAAATAGAAAATATTTTTTTTCTTGTCATCCCTGGTGTGTTGATAATCAAATCCAGAAAATTCAGCAAATAATTTCGATGAGATTTTTTTCATTATATCATGTCTGTAGAGTGGATATCAAGGTGGCTGAGTTCTTTGCGAATCAAAATTGTGATTCCGGTTTTTTTTTTTATTTTTTTGTTTTGTTTTGGTTCTTCTAGCTATTCCAAACTGTGTTGTCATTATCTTATATAATCCTACATTAGCAGAACTAAAGGTTAATGTCTCTATCTCAATGTACAATCATGAGGTGAAGTCTATATCACCTTCCCCATTTTTATCTTTCTTCAAGTTTTGATACAATGGTAGGAGTTTATCTCAAATCCTCCACTATGTAGTATTTCTTAAAAAAATAAAAATAAAAATACACAAGATAATAACAATCATCAATTATACACAAGACACATTAATATATGATCTTTATGTACATAATTTTTATCAATAAACGTTTACAAGGGTCTGCCAGTTTATATCCTACATGCCGTTCTATCAACAAAATAGCAACATTTTCATCTTACAGTAACAATCCATGGACAGATTAAATTACAGCCTATAAGAAAATTATGAAAAATTTTAAACCTGTAGCTATACACATAAATCATGAACAATTCCTCACGAGAAACGAAAATAAAAATCATGAGCCAATATCGGATTCATCAAAAAGTTATTTCTTCTACCTACTTTTGATCACCAATGTAGCAAGACAAGATGCATTCTTGAGATGCATAAGATCAGAAGCAAAGCTTCAGAAATTTGAGAATTTGGTTCTACTGATAGACTTACCTTGAAGGGCAGAAACTTTGGATTCTTGGGCTGCTTTTGATTTCTTGTGAGCCTTTTTATTTTTGATCCTTGGGAGATACAAAGGGGCTAAGTCCTTTAAGACAAAACCCAACCCTTAACAAACAAGGCATATCAACCGATTCTTTGCTGGTGTCTTTTTGTTTTTTGTTTTTTGTTTTTTTTTGTTTTACACAATCCAATGTGATACCTTACCAACCAAAAAAAAAAAAAAAAAAGAAAAAGATATTTATTTGACAACTAATCTCCTGTATGAGACATGTATTGTGATTAATTACAAACATGATTCAACGTACAATTGGTGAATTTTTGGAAGAAAAGACAAGAAAGGTCGTCAAAATCAAATAGAAAGAAATGTATGTTTGACTGAAAGAAAATAGTTAGGACATATGTAATAAATACTTACCATGAATGAAAATAATTAGGGGGCATGTAATAAATATTTTCATCTAAAATTTTATTCTTATCTAAAATAAATTGTTTATTTAATATATCTCCTAGTGATAAAATTCAATTCAATTTTGACTTCTTTTAGGCTTAAATGCATTTTGCCACATAATTATCGGATGGTAGCAACTCCCTGTATCTATTTCGTCTTCAATTTTCCTCACGATGACCAAATTCCCAAGTGAGCGGACAAATTTGCCGGTTGCTGTTATTTCGCTTATAAATGCTAATAATGAAGGATTTTATTTCTGGATATGTAATCAATATAAATAAATTTAAAGCAAAAAAAAGTTTGCAACCCAAAAATTTCGATCACAAGACAATTATTAGCAAACAAAAATATTTGCAAATTTTTTGGTCTCTTATAATTCAGTAACTGATAATTGTCTTCGTATTTGAAATTTTTGTGTTCAGTTTTTTTGGCTGCAAAATTTTTGGTTGCGCGATGCTTACATTTGATTTCTAGGACACGAGTCATCTAGATTGGGCTTATTATTTTTTATTTTTATTTTAGCCATTTTAATTAAAATAGAAAGGATTTTTCTTAGGAAATTAGATTTTACTTTTTTTTTTCGTGTGTCTTGATGTGCTTATATTGCAAGTCTCGGCTTACATCGAAAAAGTTAAGTGATATAAATTAATATATAAGTTGAGTTTAAACATTCAAGTTCAACTTAAAATATTCATTTCGGGTAACTAGGAAAGAACCCAAATAGCTAGATTTGGTTATTGAAATTCTAGTCATGACTTGGGCCTGCAAGTTGGCCCAGGGTGTAACAAAATAGTGTCACATAAAACTTTGTGTAGTCTCTGCAAAAGGTGAGGATAATGATATTGGACCTTGACTACATAAGGAAATAGAGAAATTAAAATGCTGTGTAGGTATAAATGCTACATCAACCTAAGGACAAAAGCCACCTCTAAAATTCAAGACAATAAAGTGGATAGTCTCAATCATGATATTATATTGGGCTTTTGCGAGCTAAAAGGAGGGATGAATAAAATATTCATGCCGACATCGAAAAAGCTAAATGGCATGAAACAATACATAAGTTGAATTTAAGGATTCAAGTCCAACTTAATATATTCATTTTGAGTTAGTAAAGGCGGAGATCAAATAATTGAACTTAATTGCTAAGACTCTATTCGTGATTTGGGTGTGTAGGCCTGAGGCGTGACATACATAACAAGCGCTAACTCCTAATTTGTTTTCCAAACCTCTGTAGATTTGTACATTGGATATTATTTTTTTTTTGTCCAAAAAAGATGCTACTTATCTAAAAACCACCTTTTTGGGAAAAAATTATCAGCAATTTTTTTTCCACTTGCTTATTTTTGTTTACTGGTAGTTTATTTAAAACTGATGGTTGGCTTTTGTGATTGATATTTCGAGAGCAAATTTGTGCACTCAATTAAAAAGTTTAGTATCAAAGGGTCAATTATACATACAATCCTAACTCCTAATTACAGAGGTAAACTATATTTGATTTTGTCTTTTGTTTTTCTATTTATTTGGAATGAAAACTAGATAAACTTTATTATTGTTTGACGTATTTTACCCAAAAATCTAAAATTTTTGGCATAACAAATGTCATCTCTTACCTTTAAAATTTTTATCATCGTATCTTTTCAAGAACGAAAAAAAAAATTGTCTTATTTTTCACTTCCATATTTGAGTTTTGGTTTTTTTTTTAATTTCCAATACCGAATTCGTATAAAGGCTAAAACTTGGCCCAATTGTTAATAATGTTACTGCAATTGACACAAATCCATACACCTTATCAACATGTCATATGGAAGGACTATCACAAATAAATTCATGTGGAGTTCCCTGAAAATGCTAGCGGTTGGAAGACCCCGAGTAATTGAGATGCGTATGAACTATAAAGTAGAAAGTATCACAAATTAAAACTTGGGGTGCAAAGTAAGAATAGACAAAAATATAGGGTGGGAAGAAAAAAAACTTTTTTTTTTTTGGCTACATTTACAGTCTTACAGCACATTGAACGGTGGGCAGCCTTTCTCTTCCTGGCATGCATGTTGGAGGCTAAGTTGCATGGACTGTGATACAAAAGTTGGTATAGATACGTGTTTAAATGTCTCACTCATCAATTTTTGAAAATTAGGACACACAGATGTTGCCTAAGAGTCGAATATGAGTACGGGAATATGGTTTTGAATTTTATATTTTTTTTTTATATTTTAGGAAAATTAATCTGAAAATGTACTCCATGAAAGATGCAACTCTATATTTATAGAAAATTTGTACAAATAGAGAAGATATTTGAGTCAAGATAAATTTTTTTTTCTTTTACTGAAGACAATTTTTGAATCATTCTTTTAGATATTCATTTTCAAAAAATTTATTAGATGTATATGTGATAATGAATATGATGTGATTTTTTTCCCCTCCCTTTCTAATTAGGGGATTATCTAAAAAGAGAAAAGTGAAACAATGACAAATAATCAACTAATCTGATTTTATTTTTGACAAATGATTTTATACATGTGGTATGTATTTTTAAATTTTGTAAAATTTAATATAACAAAATGGCATTTTATCTATTATTCCACTAAAAATAAAGTATTTGATATATTAAATGATAGTATTACTAAAAAACCAGGTGGGAAATATATATTGTAAGGTGATACTAAAAAAAAAAAATGCTACTAATATGCATTTCTATAATGCATAAAAAATCACAATCAACTTTTTGTTTGGTTCTGTTTTTGAAAAATATGTTTTCTAAAAATTTAACGCACGTGTTTTTAACTAACTTTTTAATTCAATAATACATTTATCGAGAATAATTTTTAAAATTGTTACAGTAGTGTTGGCTAAAAAAATACTTAAACAACCATCCAGACAGTCTCTCACTTGAACAGGAAAAAGGAAAAGTCTCCCACATGAATAGGGAAAAAAAAAAAAAAAAAACCTGCGGCGGCTTAATCCCACGTGAACAAATTAAAACCTTTGAGAAAAGATCACCTTCTTAGGCTCAAAAAAAAAAAAAAAAAAAAACAATTATTGACAATTTTGTTTGGCACGGGCTTCTCCTTGTCTCTTGGCACACGAGTCTTGTTCTTCCTCCTATCCGACTTGTCACCGGCAACTCAACGTTGCAATCGATAAATTTTTTTGTCTTGCTATTCCTCTCTTCTCCTTGTCTTTTCGAAAGCCTTCTAATCCCATATTCTCCACCCCGTTCAACTTAGGAAATTACTTTGCTAGCCAGAGACCCAGATCTCTGTCTCTCCTTTCTTATTAGCATCTCTTTCTTCTTTAGTGTAAATATGTGGATGTTATGGCAGCAAATAAATTCCATCTTTAATAACCCAGATTCTGTACATGTCATTCACAGGCGACTCCATGAAACACAGGTTGGGAGTCAAATAGGAAAATTCAGTACATGTCATTATTGCACATTTGGGTTGTTTAAACAAAAAAGTGATTTATGCTATGCAAACACTTAAAGTTACTAATGATAAATAAGCTATAATAAAAAAGTATGGTCAAATGAACTTTTATATCTTAGAACTTATCCCTTAGTTTCATTTTACATTTTTAAACCAAATTAATAAACACTTGAACTTCCTTAAAAGATTTTATCAATATTTACAAATATAAAAAAAGATGACATGAACTTTTTTTGGGCATATATGCCCTTAATATATATTGAAGGCACGATTGATATCTTAATTATGTCTCAACAGAAAATTTATTAGATTACTATAATTTTAGTTAAAGAGGAGAAATCTACTTTCGATAGATATAAGAATGGATGCCAATTGGAGATGATTCAGTTTATAAGTTGGTTTACCTAACATAAGAGAAACTCGAATTCGAGTTCTACTGCTAGCTGTGCTTGTAATTGAGTCTCATTGCTAGCAGTCTCTTCTTAATAAGGCATTCATAAATTTATTTTAAGTTGCAAAAAAATACGTTGTGGCCTATCCTAGTTTTGTAATAAGTCCTAAGCCTTTTTTTTTTATACCAACTCAAAATACATATAAAATAGAGGACCCATCCAACATGTAAATGGGTATGGATGGAGTTCCTCGCAGTCTCGCACGTCAAATGACCTCTATATCTAATAAAACTAATTATCCGATCGACAAGCAGCACTAAATATGAGAAAATCCATCAAAGAAGAAGTACGGTCATTAAAGGATATGGAGGACGAGACAATCAAGAAATAAGAAGCGTTCGATCAAGTGATCAGGAAAGTTTCAGCATTGTTCCTCCATAATTGTATTTTGCAAGAAATTCGTTTGAGACTCCCAATAAAGTATATAACTTCTTGTTAGTGCCTTGCAAAACTTATCCATATTTAAGAATTACCACGAGGGATTACTTTAAAATCAAGTTTCTAAATGAAAAATCATGGAGTCATACATATGGAATAAATTTTGATAAATTAAGGCCGGTTGGTGCTATGGTAGTAAATTAGAACACGAAACACAAAACTGGAAGCGCAAGAAATTGAATCAACAGTTACAATTGCTTAGTAACATCACAAGAATATGACACTTCCATCAATGCCAATCACACGGACAATAAACTATACCACCATTGTTGTCCTAATTATACCAATAGACTACTTGGCAAAGAAACATAAATACGAGATTTTAAATGGCTTCAAATATAATTCGTTCGTGGAAGAAATGTGCTGAAGCTGAAACTTTACAAATATTACTACAAAAATGCTCTCTTCCCTCTTCCAACTTCCTCCGCAACACAAACTTTTTGCATCCCTTTTTTTCTCTTCAGCTCATGGCAAAAGAAATGAATTAAACACCAGAATCCATGCTACTATTTTCTCTGTTTCCGGATATGCCAACATGAATTTTGCCGCGGAGGGAGGCGACGGAAAAGAGAAAGCATCACAAAAAACTTTGCCAGGAAGTTTGCAGCCAGAGTTTGTGCCAAAACATGTTGCTGTAATTATGGATGGCAGTAGAAGGTGGGCTTTGAAGAGAGGATTGCCAGTGGTATTTGGCCATAGGGCCGGTAGAAAGGTGATGAAAGAAATTGCTTGTCTCTGTTCGAAATTGGGAGTAAAAGTGGTCACCTTCTATGTTTTTTCAATCGATAATTGGATTCGACCTCAACTAAGTGGTATTGACTCTGAATTCTGACTGTGACATGGCTTCACTATAAATTCAAAAGAAACAAGAAAAATTAAACACTTTTGTGATGTTTTAGAAACTTTTATGTTTGGCATTCTGGAATTTAACTTTGTTCATATGGTTGTTTTTTGGGATATTTTTTAAAAAATATTACTGCAATAATTTTAAAAATTCTTCTCGATAAATATGTTTATGAGATAAAAAGTTAGTTGAAAAACGTATTTAAACTTTTTAAAAAACATGTTCCTAAAAAGGACCATCAAACAAACAGGATGAGGCTGTGTCTATCACACTCGCAACCTATAAATCATAAGTCTGGTTATTTGTTGCTGCTTAATTTTTATTCTTTTCCAAAGTCCAAAATTGATTTTTCTCAATATGACACAGGACGAGGTTGACTATTTTATGAATTGGTTTGGATAGGTATTAGAATCAGATATTGAGGACTACACAAGGTATCTATGTAAATGTACTTTTGTTCTATACATTTCTTGTTTGTTTAATTGCTTATGCTCAAGAACTATGGTTACACTTAGCATAAAAAAAGAAAATCTGCTGTGTTCTTTACGAATCTGGAAAACAATCTTCTTTGTTGATAGGAAAGGCATAAGAACAACCATTATTGGGGAGGTATCAATGCTTCCCAAGGCCCTTCAGAATTCAATTTTTCTAGCAGAGGAGTCTACAAAGGGTAACACAGGACTCCATGTCATGATAGCACTGAACTAAAATGGGCGACAAGATATAATTCAGGCAACCAAAACAATTGCTCGCAAACTAAATAATGGTGAGATAACATTGGATGATATTGATGATAAATTGTTTGAAGCTGAGCTACAAACAAGGTGTGTTCAATTTCCTAATCCTGATTTAGTCATAAGAACTAGTGGTGAGCAAAGATTCAGCAACTTCATGCTTTGGCAATTGGCCAACACAGAACTCTTCTTTGTAGAAAAGTTGTTTCCGGACTTTGAAGAGGCATATTTTATCAATGTCCTCGATTTGTATCAGAGAAGGCAACTTTAAATCTTCAAATCCACTCCCTGTGCCAATTTCTATCTCACTAATTTTTTTCACCACGTATAATTTTAGTGACAACACACTTACGATATGCTCTGAATATATCATGTGTTACATTCGCACGTGGCAAAAAGATAGAGAAAATATAAATTAGTACAAAAAATGTGATAGCAAAATCCGGAGCTAGAGGGAGTCGGAGGCATATTGGTGGATATAAGTATTGAAGTTTGTCCAAATATCTCACGAACTTATAATCCCTCAAATGTATTTAGGAGAGCTTTTCCCATACTAAATTTAAGCTCCTCTTTTTTAGAGAAATTTTAGCAGATTAGTGGTGTAGCCATTTTGTAGTGTTTCTTAGGACCTCTTTCAAAATTTCGAATGACATATTGCATAATTTGTATTTCCATTTTTCTTGTGATAATTCAATGTTTAACTTGGTCAGTAACACATATTTTTAGCAATTCTTTAATTTTATCTCCTTCCACATTTGGAATGTAAATAAGCACTGAGGGAGCTTTATTTTTATTGTAGTTTCAAATTTCAGTTTCCCATTTATGATTTTTTGTGTTCATTCACCATATAAATCTTCCTAACATGCTGAACAATCTGAGTTATATTACCTTGGTATTTACTTTTGGCAGCTTTTTTCACTAGACACATGTCCTGATCTAGATCCAAGCAGTTAAGGCATAATGAACAAGCACATTTCTATACCCTCAACAAAACTCATCGAATAAATAGCTTTTAACCACCGAATAAGCAATTTTCCTTTGCTAAGTTCTTGAAATATTAATTTGAAATGAAATAAATTTTTTAAATCCATTAATATTGTACAAACTACATTTTTTTATTACTCTTTTAGGACTTATGTAAGACAATAATAATGATGATGATGATGATTGATAACAATAATAAACAAGTTTTTGGACAAATTAAATTCATCAGGTTATACGATTTTTTATATGGCCCGCACGCTTTGTTGCTTTTAAATTAAACATGTCAGCCCTTCAAAAAAAAAAATATTAAACATGTCAGACCCGCGACGGCTGACCGGGTCAAAAAGCAACTCGCACCGCATGCGCAGTTGTAATACTGCCAAAAAAGAAATGCTATCGCCCACACAATGCATGCGACTGTTATTTTTTTTAAGGGGGAAAAAAGGACAGTGCACTTTTTTTTTTTAATCAGCAATTATTATAATTTATATTATCTAATATAAATGGGGTGAGATTTCTAATAATATACTAAATGTGTATCTAGATTATTTTTATCACACACAATTAAAAAAGATGTAACTCTCTGATTTTACGTCAACTCAATTATTCCCTTCCACTTCTAAATACTAAAATTGGAGTTCAAACCCCCGACTTTGGTAGGGAAGCCCCTGACCACTGGAGATAGCGCACTTTCAGAATGCGCATGCCTCCATCCCAAAAAATCTCCTCCCAAACCACCCCGTGTCAGAAAATTTTTTCAAATTCATCCCCCTTTACAGTCACTCGAGATTTTGTACTCCCTCTGTCCATACTGTGATACTTTCATTTTTAATTCGTCCAAGATATTTATTACTTTTATATATGGCAAAGAATTTGACATTCATTTTTCACTTATATATCGTTTACTTGTTTATAAAATCTGTCAACAAATCCATTATTTTTGTGGCTAGAAATTGGAATCAAATGCAGTGCCTGGAACGTAATATCACATATTAAATAGTTGCAGAGGATAAGACACGCTATAGCATTTGATGCAAATTTACTGACCAGGCACTATCATTTAGTGTTTTTATAATTTAGACACATTCGTGTAATCAAATGTATGTCAAGTGTCAACAAGGGCGCTAAAGGAAAACTAGCAAAAACAATGGAGCAAATCCACACATTTGATAAGAAGTGCACCGCCCAAAAAGGGGGTAATATTTGTTCAATTATTAATTAGGACTGCAAATACGAATACAAACCCATGTTCAATAGGACAAATCATAGGTCAACAACTACCACAACTAATAACTCAGGTACTTAAATAACATTATCAAAGTCTTTTCCACTTCTAAGATAATATCATGCAGGGTATAACATTAATTTAATTATTTCTGTCCAAATCTTACAATAATAGCATAAAAATTTCCAGGAGCTCTTATGGGGATGACTTGTAAATGTTCTTTAACTTTCTTGAGAAAAATCTCCCTACTTTCTTGAGGACTTCCTAAACCGAAAATTACGAAAGCGCGAGCAGGAATCGGAGAGCAACATAATGCGACAAAACAAAGCGCGACCTTAATGATCGGAGATGATACTGCAACATAAACACCAGTCACAAAAGCTACCAACATTGCCGTCATGGAAATTATAATATACTTCTTGGTCGCGTCATTGAGCATTGCCTGTATAACATAGGCTTTCGCGGTTGGCAACTCAAATTGCATGAAGACTGCTGCTGTAGCGAATGCCAAGGCTAACAAATCTGTCACTATAAAAATGATAAATAAGAAGTTGTGGCCTAGTACTGCCATGCCTTCTTTAGCACCCGCGTTGCTCTCATAGCCACCCGGAATGGTAAAACCAGCTGCAAATGTGACTGTTACTATGAGTGTCGCAATGATCAAATAATTTTCGTTTTTTATTTCCGAGTTCTTTCCTTTGTCCCTTTTTAATATTTTTCTATCTATTCCTTTGACGTTAACAATTCGAAATCCAGGACAAGCGCCGGAATTTTCCAACTCAGCCTTGATGATATTCTAGAATGAAATAAGAAGGAAAAATGGTGTCACAATTGAAAGTTGGTGAACTACATGACAGAAATTGCTGAAGAGAGGTAGAGGATACTTAGTTAAATTCACTGTGTGGAAATTAGCCTTTTACCATGCTTAATTTAAATTTGCAATTACTCAAAGGCAATTATTAGCAAATGTGTGCAATACAAAGTGGGATACTAAAACATTACAAATAACTACACAATTTATACACTAGTTTAGACGCCAATTAATCTGAAAAAAATTAACAACTTACCTTGTTTATTAAATGCTCCTCAGGCCTATATATAGGCATGTTAGGAAGACCTTAGAGAACTATGAACTATGAAAGAGATGATGAAATAAAAATATTAAAACTATCCACAGTACAACTATCCTTGTATGATTAAAAGGGTTGAGAAAATCTAGAAATAACCTTCTAGAAACATATGTAGCTAAGATTCTTTGAGAACTTTCTGAAATATATAGTGTAGTTGGTGTAATTCTAACAGAAAAATCATTGCAGCACTTCACAATAAAATATCTTACCACGTTTTTAAGTCTAACCATTCTAATATAATTTACTTTAAATAAGCAAATAATTGCAAATTTTAGCAAAACATAATAATCCATATCTTAACATACTCCATCAAGTGATGATTTAACGAAAATGCGTTTTCAATTCGAGAATGATATTTCCAAGTGGGCCCATTTAAATGGAACACAACCGTCACGTAAATAACACAAGACAATTCTGAGAATAAAGTCGTGGCTTTAGCATAAGAGAAGGTAAAAAATTTGATAATTCATAGGCAAATTCACAAAGTGGTACACTTTAGTAGCCAACCATGGATATTGATGTCGATTGTAGGCATGGCAATGATGGACATACAAGCTGGAGCTCCAATTTAATCTATTCTCAGAGAAATCAAAAATAGAAAATTTAATCTACGTAAAACGTTTTTACGAGTTTGGTTCTAACTCAAAAACAGAAAAATTTAATCTACATAAAACGTTTTTGCGAGCTTGATCCGGTCACTAATTATTTAAACACCTTAAACATCGATTTGAAGTTTTTGTCTCAAAAAAAATTTAAATAAATTGCCACAACAGTGAAACTGAAATAATGGATCTCATGCATTTCTCATATCACGTTTATTCATCATCCCCATCTTTATAAATTTAAGATAAAGAAACTAGCTTTCCAAATTGACGTGTATTTATGTGTGAATTTGTGTGACAAAATTGAAATGTTTTGTGAAGAGCAGTAAAACATTTTTTACCTGTCTCTCTTGGTTTTCAGGCGCAGCATCTAATATTTTGTCTAGGGGAGTCATGCGATCCAAGTTGAAGATCTTCTTCTCGAATTGCCAGTGATTTACAAGATTTTGCCCTTGTAAATTTTTTGTAGCAGCATAAAGGTGTAGAGGAGTGTCCCCATTAATGTCTTTCTGATTGATGAGTTCAGAAGTCCAGATATTATCCAAGATAAAATCCATCATCTCTTGTTGTTCATTCTTCACTGCAAGATGCAGAATATTTTGGCCAAGACCTGTGACCATCTCCCAACAATCTGGACAGTGTGATAATATCTCTTTAACCACATTTAAATGCCCATAAATTACTGCAACATGTAGGGCTGTAATCTTATCATCCCTATTACTTGATCTAACATAGGCCATAGACTTGTCTGCTGACAGAAGCAATCTCACACACTCTTGATGGCCAAATCTTGCAGCAAAGTGTAGTGCATTGCGTCCACTTCTATCCAACTCTTTGGCGAGATTTGGTGACTTCTCCAATATTAGTTTCATGCATTCTGTGTGATTACCCAAACTGCCAATTTTAATGTCTAAGCCGTGACAATTATTCTTGAATAACATTTTAAAACATTTTATAAACTTGTTTTCAATCATCCTTTTATATTCCTTATATTTCGCGTGCATCCTATTGCAAGGAGAGTTACAGTATTATTGTTCAATTAGTACCTTTAAAGTATATGAAAAATAGGTAATACCTTGCGAAATTATAATTCTCCAAACGCTCCATTCTGTAGTTAATTGTAGAGGAGATTATATATATCTGAGCTTGGAGTAAGAATTTGTGATGTTTATACCGTGAACTTTATGTTGGAAGAATTTTACGAAACACACTGTGAGTTGTTGAATATAAACAGAATCATAAGAATCAAGCTTATCAAATACTAATTGATAAAATATATGCTGAATATTAATTAATAATATCTCCACCAAACAAGAAGTACTATTAAAACTTATCGCACTCAATAAATTGTTTCACCGATTCAAACTTTAGATGAGACATGACAAGATGAACATAAAACAAAACTCTTGAGGCAGAAAATCAATCCTAAAATCAAGCAAAGGTAGAGGGTTTTAATATTTGTTAAAGGTTGAATAAAATCAAGGAAATTCAATGCAAGTTATCTAAATACATAGACGGCTCTTAATATTTGTTAAAGGTTGATTAAAGTCAAGGAAATTCAATGTAACTTATCTAAATATACCTTGAAAATTCCAAATTGCAGCAGCGTGCAAGGCTGTTCTATGTATGGGGCCACGATAAGAAGGTGACCTACAATTCTTCAGAATAAGATTTGTAATGCTGTAGTATCCCCTCTCAACAGCAAGATAAAGAGGACTCTCTCCAGCCTTATTTGGGGGGTGTGAAAACTCAGAATCTTCTTTCACCAACAATTCAACAATTTCGTTGCCATTGCTTACTACAGCCAAATGCAAGGCTGTATCACCATCCTTATCAATCATCCTTAGCATCTTCTTGCATTCTTCAACACCATTTCTCTCATTCTCTTTACCCTCTTTTGCACAACCAATGAGTGCTCGTACAATGCCAGAATGTCGTTTTCTGGCAGCTATATGGAGTGCAGTCTCACTTTGTGCAGTTCACTTTTTTTAGCAAAGAATGTTTCATTGCTAGCATTTGCTCAACTGCAAATGAAGAGTCGCAGAACTGGGCTAATACATGAAGGACAGTATTCTTGTTTCGCGTCACTTGAGAGAATCGAGCTCTGTCTGCCGTAGCGCTGGATGATTTCAGCAATTGCCCGATTGGGTAGCTTTGTATAACTGAGGATCCATGTATAACTGAGGATCCATTGGCCTTAATTTCCCAACTGATAAAAGTATAGTCTTCCTTGGACAGTTTTATAGCAAGTAATTTCCGCTTTAGTATAATGGGCATATTGGCTTTTACAACTTGTAAGGAAGGAACAAATCAAGCCATGAGATTCTTGACTCTTATATACCATACTGGTACAAATAAGAGTTTGAGTTAAAATGGTACATATTGATATAAAAAAGTGAGATTAGAAAATTCATATATTTCTCATTTAAACACTAAAGTGCAGAATTGAACTTTTAGACATTTTGTTACAGGAAAAGAATTCTTATTGGCCCCACCACTAGTTTCTTATTAGTCATAAAATCCATCTATACTTTCCTTTTCTTAAGGTAAGCATATATTCTTTTGTGATGGGGCAACTTATGTAACTTGCAAAGTTTTGTTACAAATAAAGTAGTCTCATAAGATAAACTGCAGAGGAAAAAAGAGAAACTTATACCATAAAAAATGAAAAGCCAAGGCGCAGAATATTATACTGTCCTCGAAAGTGATATCACCATTAAGATTGTGTTTTTGGTGTCGTATGGCTTTAAAGGCAATCACCCTCCAACATATGACAATAGTCCCAGTCGCGTGAACATGCTAGACAAGATTTTTAACCCCTCTAGGGAGTATTAGTGCCATATAACAATAAAAACAGAACAAAAAATTGAGAGAAGATAAATGGTAATAAAAGCTTTGCCCTCCCTTATTTATTTAATGGGTAAACGGACTTAATTAAGAAGATGCGAATAAGTCAGTTATAAAAACTGAGAAGGAATAGGTTATCTAGGCCAAAAAGAAAATGAATTATAAAAAAATAAGGCAAAATTTGGGCAGGAAAAACAAAATAACTTATGCAATATAGAAAATTTTGTTACCAATAAAGTACTCCAAAGGATTGCACTATTAAGGGAACAAGAAATCACAAGAAGATGAAAAGTCAAGATGACCTCTAGAAACCTTATTGCACTTGAAAGTGTTTTTGTCCCTAGGGGATCGTGTCTACAGTGTAGTTTGGCTTCAAAGGCGGTGACCCTCCATGATGCAACAGCCGTCCTCATCAGGTGAACTCGTGGGACAAGGTTTTTACCTTCACTGGGAGATATTAGTGCCGAGGGGGGGGAAAAAAAAAGAACGAAAAAGAGAGAAGACAACTAGTAATAAGAACTTTACTTTTTTTTTTTTTTTGGCTCATAATAAGAACTTTGCTCTATTCCCTTGTTTATTGAATAGGTAGATTGACTTAATTAAGAAGACGTAATTAAGTAAGTTGGTTATGGAAAATGAGAAGGAATAAGTTATATAAAGTCAAAATGAGAATAAACTTTATATAAATAAGTTATAGGATGTCACCTGCATGCCACATACCCTGCACCTCGCCGAGTGTGCATTATAGGTCGAACCCTAAATACTTCTGTTCATGGTCTAGGGTACATGCTAGAATTCCCCCTTACAAAATCACTTTTCCTAAATAACTTGAGCATAAAGATTCCTTGTGCTGGATACATAACCAAAATAATGGAGGAAAAGATGATGGAAGGAAATGAATTCGAAATTACACAAAGATCTTTGGCATATTCCTAACAAGTCTAATTAAACTAGAAGTTTTGTAAATTCAATCTCAAAAATTGAAAAAGAATAAGGACCAAGTTATCGTTCATTTTGCATGCCTGATTAAAGCAATCAGATAGTAAATTTTTCTTTGACGTTTAATAGTTCATGGCAAGTTACCATTTGGAGGTACATATCTGAAATTTCATTAGTACAATTTATGGGTTAAGACAAAGGCTGTTTTATTGAAGTTAATCGGATTTATTAATCTTACTTATATTTGCTGTTTGTGAATATGTAAGTTGAAACCATCCTTGTTGTAATAGTATAAACTAGTAGGTCTTATGCATTCTTTCTTTCTTGGGATAATTTCAGAAATCTCCCTTGAAGTTTCTGACAATTGCAAGAAGCTCCCCTCAAGTTTTAAAAATTATACATACCTCCCTCCATGGTATAAAAGTACTTTACAGCCCATAACATTATACTTAATACCACCAACAAAAAAAAAAAAAAAACATTATACTTCAAACCATGCTTCCAGAAAAATTGAAAAAAAAAAAAAAGACAAAATCCCCTCCCCTTTCGCTTTCCATTTTCTTTAACGTTCTGTCTCCTAATCCAATTGCCGTCTTTCTTTCGCCCTTTCCCTTCACTTTCTTGCTCAAATCAACTCCCTTTTGCTGTCCCAAATCTCCTTGATTTTTGCCTACCTTCACTTCACCGGCCACTGGTATATTCTAACTTTGCCGCTTCATTCTCCTCTACTTATTCTCTTCCCCGTTTATCCCTCACTTCCTCTTGATTAATGTGATTCAGATGATTTCTTATAACTTGTTATTTTTTTCCCATTGGATGTCTGTTGATTTCTTGGGTGTTCGGTGTTGTTAGAGTTATGCTTATGGGTTTTCTATTACCAAAGAAAATGCAACCCACTACTCTATTGGCATCAAAACATCTCCAAAACCCACAAGTATGCTCATAAGTTTGGGTGTGCTAATCCATAATCAAAATTAACTGTATAAAGAAACTAATTTCAGAAAAAAAATGCTCTAGTATGCATCATTAACAAAATTACCATCAAGTATGCCCACTCATTCATGGGTTGGGTTTGTAGGATGGTTTTATGCAATAAGAGTTTTCAATTCTTTGATGATAAAAATATATTTTGAAGGAGATGGTCGTTTGTGATTTGGGATAGAAAATTTTGGATTGTTGAGGAGCAAGAGATCGGCCATATTGAGAAAACAAGGATGGTGGTAATAGTTGATTGATGAGGCAGTTTTAGAAGAGAGATAGTTGAGCAGAATAATTTTGATAATAGTCGAGCAGAATAATTTTGATAATTTGAGAGGGGAGGTTTGGGTAGAATTCTTAGATGATATAGGAGATTGGTAGAAATTGTAATAAAGAAGTAAGTTTATGATTTTTTGCTTGATAGAGAAATATAGAGAAGATTTAAGTTTGCTGATTTATGTTTCGGTAGCAGGCCATCAATAGCAGCAACGACAATGATTTGGTATCTTGGCTGAACCATCATGAGTTGAATAACGATGGTGGTGGGATGACGGTAGCAGTGGGTTTTTCAGGACCCCTCTTTTTGTTTTTAAGTAATTGGTACAAGGTATTTAAAGTTTTCTATTTGTTAAAAAAGCTTTATAACGGTAATTTAAGATATTCATAGTCATTTTTAGCTTACATCAGCAATTTGGGTTTTTTATTACCAAATATATTGAATTAAGGGATGTATTTGTAATTTTAAAAGCTTGAGGGTAGTTTCTTGCAATTGTCAAAAATTTCAAGAGAAGTTTCTGAAATTATCCCCTCTTTCTTTTTCAAACTAATATGAGACAATATTAACTTGCTCATGAACTTAAAAATCTCCCATTTTTATGGGAAACTCTTACATTAACGTTAAACTCTCCCTCAAGTCCACATCACTACTCAACGGCCACTCTTTCTCAACTACGCATGGTCACAAACATCTCATTCGGTTCCAAACAAACTCGACGCCTAATCCAATGCAACCGAACGCCTAGCGTAAGCCAAGTACTCCACAATCCAACATCACTAGTTCCCAACCTAATTTCAGGCTCCATAGTCTAATAACCACAAAAAAGAACAATGTACCGGTCCAATACAAAGATGAAGCACTTGCTAATGAGTAGTACAAATCATTAATCACAGAGTATTCACCAAAAAAGTTCAATATACAAGTTGAAACCCAATCTTGAACCAATAATTTAAGTTAGTTGGTATTGGGTCCTTATTTATATATTAAAATCACTTTGTTTCTTTCTCAAACCAATGTCAGAAAATATTAACCTACTCAAATCCAATTTTATATAGTTTTCTAGTTGGAAAGCTCCAGAAAAGTTCATTACAAAAAAAAAAAAAAGTAACTTGGGAATATATTTTCCAACTTGGACCCATGGTCGTATTTCTGCCAGAATGTCTCATTTGCAGTAGACTTAAAATTTTACATCTCTTTAATAACAAGATCACTGAAACATTGTTGAGAAACATAGGAAATTTGTCAGCACTTCAATATTTGTTTCCATGCAAAAATCTCTTGACTGACCTTAGTCTTCTCCCCAGGTCGTTACCAAACATTCATATCATTTATTTGAAGTGATTTAACGTTTTGAATATTAAATTTCTTCACATTTTTAGTGGGTTAATTTAGTAGTTTATATGTCATACTTTTTTTTTTCCTTTCCTTTCTATACTCCAGTTATAAACTAAATGTCGAATTACTTTGAAATATCCCAGATTTTTTCTGCCAAATTTTATATAGTCCATAAACAAAGACAAATGTTATTAAGTTGTCCAAATAAATTAATGGGTAAAATACCCTATACCCTTGTGGTTTTTGGATAAACCGCATGACCACCTTATGGTTTAAAAAGATATACATCACTCCCCCGTGATTTCGGTTAAAGTGTCAAAGTGAGAGAAATTAGCTTACGTAACGAAACATGGATAAAATGTATAAATTACCTCAATGCTTAATTGTTTCATCTTTGTGCTAGCTTGGATTTTTTTCAGGCAAAATATACTTCATCCCCAATGGTTT
Organism: Mitragyna speciosa; assembly: GCA_024721245.1. Classification (NCBI taxonomy): domain Eukaryota; kingdom Viridiplantae; phylum Streptophyta; class Magnoliopsida; order Gentianales; family Rubiaceae; genus Mitragyna; species Mitragyna speciosa. The sequence goes on from CM045570.1 coordinate 7,479,580, forward strand.
TTGGATGAACCATATAACCTCCTTATGGTTCTAAAAACTATACATCACTCAATAGTAATTTCTAATACTTATACGGGGTAATTTATATATTTTATTCAGGGCCCTTTATGGAAGGTAACTTCCGTTTTGTTTGACACTCTAACAAAAAATATAGGGATGATGTATATCTTTTTGAACGATAAGAGGTGATGTGATTTATCCAAAAACCACAAGAGTAAAATGTAATTAACCCTAAATTAGTTTACCGTCCATTTTTAAATTTTACTGAGGCATTTAGTAACTTGATTTCTGTTTTGAGTAATAAAAGATCAGAAAGTTAATGTGTAACATCAAAAAGAAAAATATTTAAGTTTGTGTAGTCATAACTATTTCACTTCTTCCAATATGGATATTCTTGCATTAGGTGCGAAGTCCTTTCGTTGCCTACTCCATATGAATTGGACCCACTTTGGAGAATAAAATTGTTAGACCTTGGAGAAAACAAGCTAACGGGGGTGAAGCGAAGTATCAATTTATGAAAGGGGTGAAGTGAAGTATCAATTTATGAAAGGTTTGTATGCTTTGTTCTAATTACTGGACTAGAATTCGGATTCAAGAATTCTATTTTTAAGCATAAACAGTTGTATGAAATAAAGATATCAGAACAGAAAGTAAGCATCGGACTAAAATTAGGATTAAATATCTATATTCTTGATGCGCATGTGGCACATTTTGCGTGATTCCCGTTAGTGCAGCTGCCAAGGCAAAATGTTAATGAGCAGCCACTTGGACGTCCTCCTACGTGTAGATTTATATACTAGACAGATCAAGAAAAGACAAATATTTACTCCTCTATTTATTGAATCTTTCCTTCATATACTTACAGAAAAAAAAAAAGAGAGAGAGAAATCTTTGCTTCATATATTATTATGATGCTTTAAAAACGGATATCGTATCTCTCAGTACGTGTATGCGCATTCCTATTAAACATGGTTATGCTATACTTGACAAACCAAATATTTACTTAAATCACAATGAGCAAACATCAGCCTACCATAATATACAACACTATTTCATATGCAAGGCACGATCTTATTCTCTTGTTCGATAATTAATTGTTTCTTACCACCAAGGTGGTAAAATTATTCACAACTAAAACAGATGTCAGTTGAAGGAAAAAAGGATTCCAAGAACTGAAGCCAAATAAATGAATAAAATACAACCTTTGAACGACGTTCATGCCAAACCATAATTTAAACTTATTGACTGCCTCAGTCACTTTAGGTCCTGGCTGCCTCACAGACAATCGTGTCAAGTTAAATATGCCAGGCCAAGCTGACTTCAACAACCGCCAGCAATTTTTCCCCGAACCCAGGCTAAGAATGACTTTGCGAAAGTGATTATCACTAACAACATCGCAGCAATCAAATGAATAATGTATCCTTTTTTCCCTGACCTTTGCACTGGTAGTTCGGGGTGAATACGTCGGAATCCAGGTGTCGCACCACTCCTTTCCAACTCACTTTTGATGACATTCTAAATTGGGAAACGAAATTAATGAGCACGACTTATTAATTATACAGTTACAACTCAGATTAATCTTTTGATAGAGAAACAAAAATTGTAAGAACTTAACTAGGATGAAATAATTTACATGCATAACATATTAGGAATAATTACCAAAAATGCAGATACCTGGCTGCATAAGAAAGGCATATGCTTGTAATTTTTACAACGATAATTTACAGGTGTGGTTGAACTTTTCAACATAAAAAACTGTCAAAATGTCAGCTAAAAAAAGACGTTATGAGGTTTAATAATCTATGATTATAGTCTCCTACATTTAAAAAAGTTTAAAAAAATTCCTTTGCATCAATCTTAAAATCAAGTCCATGGACTATTTCCTTTTGAAAAGAATCAAGTGCGGAGAATAATGCATCTTGTGAAGAAGAGAAAGTAAAAGATCGTTACCTTTCTTCGCGTGTCTTGAGATGCTTCTATGACTAAGTCAAGGGGAGTCGAATCAGTCAAGTTAAAGGCATTTTTATCCACATCGGGGCGATTCACGAGCTTGGATCCACTTAAACTTTTTGTTAAAGCATAAAGATGGAGAGGAGTGTTCCCCCCGTAGTCCTCCTGATTGATAAGTTGAGAAGCCCAAAAATTCTTTAAAATAAAGTCTAGCACTTGCTTTTTCTCATTCTCCACGGCAAGATGAAGTATATTCTTATCATTTCCCGTGACCATATCCCAACAATCTGGGCATTGCTCTAGAAGCTCTTTGATCACATCAAGATGTCCATAAATTGCAGCTATATGTAAAGCTGTCCTCTTTTCATTACTATTATTAGACCTGACATAGTCATAAGCCATCGACTTATCTTTCAACAGGAGCAATCGTGCACCCTCTGGGTTGTTAAATCTTGCAGCAAAATGAATTGCAGTCCAGCCAAGTGAGTCCGGATCTTTAGCACATTTTGGCAACTTCTCTAATATCAATTTCATGCATTCTGTGTGATTAAAAAAAAAATAAAAAGAAAAAGAACGCACAACAGTTACATATCAAAGTTTTAATGCTCACACACGGTGTCATACTGCTCTTAAGAGAAAAAGAAAAACAAGTTCCTTGTGTTTTTGTCGATTGTTTAAGAGCTAGTTCTATTCATGTTAAATGATGACTCTTTTGTCCTGCTATCTTTCTTCAGTTGTTAAGGGCGTCGTCCTGGATTTGGAACGTGCCAAATTTGAAGACCCGAAACTCCTATCTATTCCATAAAAAAAAAAAAAAAAAAAAAAAATTGATGACTCGTTCTGTACTACCTGGTACATTTTTTCCGATTTCCATGTGTTGCATCCGATAACATTTTATAACTTACGCTATCTGTTAATTTTCCAAGTAGAACCCTCCTAGATGTTTATTTTAAAATTAAATTTGACAATAATTTATCATGGAGGCATGAAAAGTTGACATGAAAAGCTACTGCAATTTTACAAAAAGAAGGGAAAAGTATCTCTGAATTATTTCAGAAACTAAAGGAGTATTGTAGTTTACCCCAGGTCATAAGAAATTTACCTTCGGAATTCCTTATTGTTGCAGCATGCAAGGCAGTTCTCCCAGAAGGCCCATTATAGGATTGTGTTTTACACGTCGCCAAGATAAGATCAGCTATGCGATAATATCCCTTCTCAACAGCAAGATAAAGAGGAGTCTCCCCTGGACCATTCCTGGGGTGCACAAAATCGGGATCTTCTTTTACCAACAATTCCACAATTTCATAGCAATTGTTCCTCACAGCCACATGTACTGCTGTGTCTCCTTTCTTGTTAGACTTCCTTAGCACCTTGTTGCCTGCTTCAGGACAAGCTTTTGGTTGATCTTCACAATCCCTTGTGCAACTGATAAGTGTCCGTATGACATTGGAATACCGGTTACTGGCAGCTATATGAAATGCTGTCTCATTTTCTGCGTTCAATTTGTGGAGCAAGGAATGATTTTTTTTTAGGATTTGTTTGACCGCAGGTGAAGAGTCACAGAACTGAGCTAATACGTGGAGGACAGTGTTTTTGGTAAAAGTTTGTTGAGAATCAAGTTTGCTGGCATATTGTTCGAGGACATTGCAGTCACCCTTCTGGGCAGCTTCATATAACTTAGGATCCATTTGCCTTGATTCTCTCGATAATGGAAGTAAAATCGTTCTACAACTATGGAAATATATAAGGGGTATATATATGCCGTTTGGGGTGGAATCATCTTCCTCTTTTGCAAGGAAGGAACAGAATAATGTTTTTTTCGTTGGAAACACTTTTCTATTTGCATATATTCAATTCGTGGTTCCTTGAAAGCAGAAAACTTTAATGTACCGAAAGAACAAAAATCTTTCCACAAGACAAAGGCACCAAAAGCGAAAATAGTAACTGTTTCAAGAATTAATCAGAAAAGGAAAGGAATGCAACATAAAACCATAGCATAGACAACAAGAAAAGAGTTGCCCCCAAGAATTGACAGGAAAACCTGGAGTTCGTGGGGAACTCTAAATATGTGGTAGACACTTTGATGAATAAAAATCATGGAACTGCAACGGCAGCGATGAGAACATAGTTCGACCATACTATTGTGCTAGAATGTATATGGAAAAGATGTAGTTAACTGTATACTAAAGAAATGTAATATAGCCTTTGTCTAGTATGGAATTTTTCTAGAGCCCGTGGACCCCACAGTCTACGTCTAAGGCACTTCTGTGGGATCCACCGAGCCTTATTAGCTCAAATCTGAACATTGTGGATCTAGTCCATGATAGAATCTCTCGTCTTATATGTAGTTAATTTTATCGGAATGAAAAATTAAAATGCATACTTTAATACTGTCATGCCTCAATGTTGAAAAAAAAAAAAAAAGATACGACTTCAAAGCACATGATAATATGGCTTTTCTTAGAGTATAAATTACCTCCACCACAATTGGAGTTAAAAAAAATTCACAAATTAATTACTAGGATACAATGAAACAGTGATTGATTGCCTTTTGCACATAACAAAATCAATCTATTAAGTACTCAAAGTGATTGGCAGATTTATCTTGTTTTGTGTGGAAAATCAGAAGAATAATCGAATTGGTCAACCATTCTACCACTCACATTCCAACTATTTATAGAGTTTTTGTGTCTCTCCATGGTGAGATATATCTATTCACTTATCCATGACTTTTGTAAACAGAGATATGGACTTGAATAGATATACCTAACTGCCAATTATGTAAAATTGTAACTTTTCTTATTTTGAAAATTGTACAACTCACCATTTTAAAAATAGTTTATGTTATTACATGTGCGAGAAAAAAACATATATATGTGTGTGCTTGCAAAGGTGAGTATGTGTGTTTGTGTGTGTGTACAAATGTGCGTGTGAAAGAATATGTTTGCACATGTGTGTGCATGGGTGAGTGTGTGAGAGTGCGCGCGTGTGTGTGAGATATACATACATACATACATCTATATATATATATAATATAGTATATTATATGTATCCAAAATTTAGCAAATTAAACAAAAAATTTTCAATTAAAATTTTATGCACAAATTGAATAAGAACTTAATGTCTTAAGTGATAAGGGAATTAAAAACTCGTAATGCATTAATTTTTAGCATTAAGTGGAGTTATCAAACACCTCCTTAATATGACACCATTGGACTCCTAGCCTAAGCCTGGTGTCCATAATCCAACACCACCAGTTCCTCACCTAATTTTAGGCTTTATGGTCCGATAACAAGAAAAGAACAATTCACTGGTCCAACATTGAGATGAAACACTTGCTAATGAGTCCAAAATATTAACTATGGGTTTTGATATCACTTGTTGGAACCCAATATTGATCTAAAAGTTTAAGTTAGTTTTGGATCCTTACCTATATATTAAATCTAATTTCTTTCTTTTTTTCATAAACCAATTATGGGAAAATATTAACCTATTGAACTTAATTTTACACATTTTTGAAGTTGGAAAACTTCAGAAAAGTTCATTCGAAGTTATATTAAAAAAAAAAAAAACCTTGGAAATATATTTTCCGAGTTGGATTTAATGGTCGCATTTTTGCGAGACTGCCTCGTTGAAGTGGACTTGAAGTTTTACATCTCTTTGACAACAAGCTCTCTATAACATTGCTGAGAAACATTGGAAATTCGTCAGCTCTTCAATATTTGTTTCTACCCAAAAATATCTTGAAACGTTTTAGGATTATTACATTTTCCCCCTTGTGATTTTCAAATAAATCACATGACCCTCTTATGATTCAAAAAGCTATATTTCACTTCCCGCGGTTTTGGTTAAAGTATCAAACAGAAGGAATATACCTTCCGTTATGGTCCGTAAGTAAAATGTCTAAATTACTTCGTATAAGTACTAGAAATTACCATAGGGTGATGTAGAGATTTTAGAACTATAAAGGGATTATGTGGTTCATTTGAAAACAATAGTGGGGTTAAGTGTATGTATTCTAAAAAACATTACATGTAGGCACAGAGATCAAATAGTTGAGTATGAGATAATTTGGACATTTTACTCACGTTTCATCATAGAAGTTAATTTTCATCACTTTGACACTTTAACCCAAAGCACAGGGGGTAATGTATAGCTTTTTAAACCATAAGAGAGTCATGTGGTTTATTCGAAAACCACATGGGGTAAAGGGTATTTTACCCATGGTTTTACTCTTCTTCCTAGGTGTTCGACAAATAATCATATCATTTATTTGAAGTAATTTAAAGTTTGAAATTTAAAATTCCTGCGCATATTTATTGAGTTAAATGATTAATTTGTATGTTATATTTTGTTTTCTTTTTCTTTCCCTTTCTATACTCTAATTATAAATTGAATGTCAAATAGCTTGGAAATATCCCATATTTTTTTCTGCAAGAATTTATATAGTTCGTATACAAAGAGAAATGTTATTAAGTTGACCAAATAAATTTAACCCCTTTGCTGTTAAAGAAAAATATATAAGTTTCTGGTGTCATAACGGTTTCATTTCTTCCAATTTCATCATTTCTCCCAATTTGGAGATTCTTGCATTAGGTGTGGACTCCTGTGGTGGCCTATTCCATATAAGCTGGACCTGCTTTGGAGAATATATAAAATTGTTTGTCCTTGGAGTAAACAAGCTTACAGGGGTTAAGTGAAATATCATTTTTCCGAAAGTTTATTATGTTTTATTCCAATTATTGGACTAGAATTTGGATTGAAGAATTATATTTTTAGCAGAAACGGTTGTATAAATTAAAGATATCAGAATACAAAGAAATCAAAGGACTAAAATTAGGATTAAATATCTGCAGTTCTTGATGCACATATGTCACCTTGTGTGATTCCCGTTAATGTAGCTGCCAAGGCAAAATATCAATGAGCAGCCACTCTTGAAGGTCCATCTACCTGTTGATTAATATCGGTTCATATACATTGATCTGATGCTCGAAAAGTATCTTTTTAAATATATACATATATATATATATATATATATATATATATATATATATATATATATACATCTCCAATTAACCATGACTATTCTATACTTGACAAACCAAATAATTACATAAATTACAATGAACGAACACCACAACATACAACACTAATTAATGTGCGACGCACGAACTTATTCTCTTGTTTGATAATCAATTGTCTCTTACCATCAAGGTGGTAAAATTATTCACAACTAAAACAGATGTCACTTGAAGAAAAAAAGGATTCCAAGAACTGAAGCCAAATAAATAAAATAAAATACAACCTTTAAACGACGTTCATGCCGAACCATAATTTAAACCTGTAACTGCCCCATTCACTTTAGGCCCTGGCTGGCTCAGCCAAGGACAATCAGGCCAAGTTAAACATGCCAGGCAAAGCTGACTTCAATAACCCCCAGCAATTTTTCCATGAGAATGACTTTAAACCGATCGCGAAAATGATTGTCACCAATCAAATAAATATTGTCTTTCTTTTTCCCTGAACTTTATTCTGGCAGACTGCTTGTGGATAGTGTAGGCTAAATACGTCGGAATCCAGGTGTAGCACCACTCCTTTCCAACTCACTCTTGATGATATTCTAAATTGGGAGATGAAATTAATGAGTACGACTTATTAATTATACAATTACAAGTCAGATTAATCTTTTAATAGAGAAACAAAAAATTGTAAGAACACAACTAGGATGAAATAAATTACGTGCATAACATATTATGAATAATTACCAAAATGCAGATGCCTAGCTGCATAAAAAAAGCATATTTTTGTAATTACAACGGTAATTTACTGGTGTGGGTGAACTTTTCATCATAATGAACCATCTAAATTTCGGCTAAGAAACGACGTTATACATTTCAATAATCCATGGCTATGGTCTCTTAGATGAAGAAAAGTTTAAAAAATTCTTTAGTATCAATTTTAAAATCAAGTCCATGGACTATTTCCTTACGAAGCGAATTATGTACGGAGAATAATGCATCATACGAAGAAAAGAAAGTAAAAGATGGTTACCTCTCTTGGTGTCTCGTCAGGACATCGAGAGAATTCATGTGGTTTTATGATTAAGTCAATGGGAGCCAAACCATCAGAGTTAAAAGCATTTTTATGCACATGGGGGTGATTCACGAGATTGCGTCCAATTAAGCTTTGTGTAGCAGCATAAAGATGGAGAGGAGTGTTTCCCCGATAGTCCTTTTGATTGATGAGTTGAGAAGCCCAAGAATTATGTAAAATAAAGTCAAGCACTTGTTTTTGCTCATACTCCACGGCAAGATGAAGTATATTCTTACCATGATCGTCCAACATCTCCCAACAATCTGGGCATTGCTGTAGAAGCTCTTTGATCACATCAAGCTGTCCATACATTACAGCTATATGTAAAGCTGTTCTCTTTTCATGACTATTATTAGACCTGACATAGTCATAAGCCATCGACTTATCTTTCAACAGGAGTAATCGTGCACCTTTTTGGTTATTAAATCTTGCAGCAAAATGAAGTGCAGTCCATCCACATGAGTCCATATCTTTGGTACAATTTGGCAACTTCTCTAATATCAATTTCATGCATTCTGTGTTATGATTAAAAAAAAAGAAAACACAACAGTTACACATCAGAGTATTAATATCCGCACGGTGTCATATTGCTCTTCACAGAAAAGGAAAAACAAGTTCCTATTGTTTTGTTGATTGTTTAAGTGCTAGTACTATTCATGTTAAATGATGACTTTTTTGTCCGGCTATCTTTCTTCAGTTATTAAGGGCATCCTCCTGGATGTCAAACTTGCAAAATTTGAAGACCAGAAACTCCCATTTGTTCCATGAGAAAAAAAATGATGACTCGTTCTGTACTGCCTGTTACATTTTTTCCAATTTCCTTGTGTTGCGTCCGATAACATTTCAGAACTTGCGGTTTATATGTTAATTTTCGAAGTAGAACCTTCCTTGATGTTTTTTTTTTTAAATTAACTTTGACAATAATCTATCGCGGAGGCATGAAAAGTTGACATGAAAAGAGACTGCAATTTTACAAAAAGAAGGGAAAGTATCTCTGAATTATGTCAGAAACTAAAGGACTAGTGTAGCCTACCCCAGGTCATAAGGAATTTACCTTCGGAATTCTTTATCGTTGCAGCATGCAAGGCAGTTCTTTTAGAAGGGCCATTATAGGATGGTGATTTACACGTCGCCAAGATAAGATCAGCCATGCAATGATATCCACTCTCAACAGCAAGATAGAGAGGAGTCTCGCCTTGACCATTCATGGGGTGCACAAACAGAGGATCTTCTTTTACCAACAATTCCACAATTTCATAGCAATTGTTCCTCACAGCCACATGTACTGCTGTGTCTCCTTTCTTGTTAGACTTCCTAAGCATAGTCTTGCCTACTTCAGGACAAGTTTTGGAATGCTTTTCACAATCCCTTGCGCAATTGATAAGTGCTCGTATGACATTGGTATACCTGTTACTGGCAGCTATATGAAATGCTGTCTCATTTTCTGCGTTCAATTTGTGTAGTAAGGAATGCTTTATTTCAAGGATTTGTTTGACAGCAGGTGAAAAGTCACGGAACTGGGCTAGTACGTGGAGGACAGTGTTTTTGTTGGGAGTTAGTTGAGAATCAAGTTGGCTGGAATATTGTTCGATGACACCCAAGTTACCATCCCGGGCAGCTTCGTATAACTGAGGATTCATTTGGCGTTATTCTCTCAATAATAGAAGTAAAATCTTTCTACAACCATGGAAAGATATAGGGGGTATATATACAATGTTTGGGGTGGAATCATCTTTTTCTTTTGGCAAGGAAGGGGCAGAACAATGCTTTTTGCTTTGGAAACACTTTTCTATTTGCATAGATTCAATTCGTGGTTCCTTGAGAGCAGAAAACTATCATGTACTAAAAGAACAAAAATCTTTCCACAGGACAAGGGCACCAAACTCTAAAAGTAGTAACTTCTTCAAGAATAAATAAAAAAAGGAAATAAAAGCTGTTGGAATAATTAAATCCTAGTTCCTATTTGGTTTTTAGTAGTTTTCTATTTGTAATAGAATAGTTTATTTGGTAATTAATTGTGTTTGGTATTTCTTGTCAATTAAGTTTAGTTGGTTATAAATAGGTTATTTGTTAGTCTTATTCATTAGAGAGTCCCAAAGAGTCTAGAGAGAGACTCCATAGAGTCCACACAGTATTTTTCATTTGTTTGAGATATTGATAATATTGTGAATCATTTATTTTCTTCTTCCATATATTTTCTTGTGATTGATTTCTCTCAATTCTATAATTTTGTGAGTTGATATTTGAACCCCATAAATTTTGTAAGTTCTACAATGGGTATCAGAGCCAGTGGAGATAGTCTTCTAGAATTTTCTCGTTGGAGATAGAAACCAGGCTAAAAGTTTAGTCCTGAGGTTTTCAGTTGTTGAAGTTGAGGCACAAGGTTTATCTTTGAATTTTCAGTTATCATAGTTAGGCCACAAAGTTGGTCCTGAGATATTCTGTTTTTGAGGAATAAATCATAGATTGTGATTGGTTGTGACTGTTGGGATAGATCGGTGAAGTATTCTGTCACAATTATTGATGCTACAAAGTTGCATAATTGAAGAGTTTGATTCAGTTATCAGTCAGGGAGGTTAAACAAATTGTAGAGTGAAGGAAGAATAATTTATTCATCCAGTTAATTTTTTTTTTTTGTTATTTTATGATGAAAAGAGAATTGGTTAAAAAATTTAGAATTTTGTATACTTGGATTAGTATCCAAGGGAGAGCAAATTGGATTCAAATAATAGAACAATATCTCAAACAATGTGATTTAAGTGATGTTATTGATGAAAAATTAACCCTTCATTTATCAGAAAAAATTCAGGAACAAAAGAAAAAATTATTTTGGTAGATCATGTACAAATCAATGATTGGGAAAGTTTATAGAAAAGTTTTTCTTTATTTTCAAATAACTCATAAAATTTGGAGAGATATTTATTTTAAAACAAGTCAAGTTTTGCCATCTTAGTCAAAGCCTAAATGTAGTTTTTAGTGGGAAGTAAATTTTGATGATGATAAATTTACTAAAATTGTTCCTAAAAAATTTGACTTGGTTGAAAGTTTTCATTTGTTACAATTTTTGGGGTGATTATAGATGAAGAATTTATCATTGAGGAAGAAGAAATGGCTAATTTGTTAGAAGAAGAAGAAGAAAATGTTGTGAATGAAATTTTCTTGGTGGACTCAAACTATCTCAATGGTGAAAGAAAAATCAATGCTGAAATTGGTGAAGATGGATTGAAGAATCAAGATTATCAAATCCATGACAATATTGATTGGATTGATAATGTTGATTTTATTGGGATTGTAAAATTATTTAAAAATAGAGATTTGAATGATGATAAGAATTTTTTTTTTGGATTGGATAAATTATATGAAAATTGTGGTAATGGAGTTTTTGAATTTGATGGTGGAAATTTTGTCAAGGTAGAATGTTATGATTTTTTGTTTTTGGGCAATGATGTTGGAGATTTTTTGTGAGATTAATAGTGGTGAATATGTTGATCAATGGGTGTGTATGAATGAATTTTTTGATCGAGAAGAATTGGTTGAAAAATTATTTTGCAAAGTATAAAATTCGTCCACTGCCACGTGTGAAGATGAAGGTCAATTAAAAGGTATTACACAGCATGCATACTGCAACAAAAATTGCAATGGAGATATATACTCGTGATAGAATTGGACCTGATTTAATGGGGAGGTTGATTTAAGGAAGGCAATGTTGGAATAATTAAATCAAGCTTGGTAGTTTCCTATTTGGTTTTTAGTATTTTTCTATTTGTAAGAGAATACTTTATTTGGTAATTAATTGTGTTTGGTATTTCTTGTCTATTAAGTTTACTTGGTCAAAAATAGGTTATTTGTTAGTTTTACTTATTAGAGATTCCCAAAGAGTCAAGAGAGAGACTCCATAGAGTCCACAGAGTATTTTTCATTGTTTGAGATATTAATAATATTGTGAATCATTTATTTTCTTCTTCTATATATTTTCTTATGATTAATTTCTCTCAATTTTGTAATTTTGTGAGTTGATATTTGAACCCATAAATTCTGTGAGTTCTACAAAAGCAACATGAAACCGTAGCATAGACAAAAAGAAAAGAATTGCTCACCAAGAATTGACAGGAGAACCAGGATTCATGTTGGACTCTAAATATGAGGTAAGAGACTTCGGTGAATAAAAATCATGGAAAACTGGGAGAGAGGTACTACAAGGGTAGCAATGGGAACATAGTTCGAGCATACTGTTGCACTAGAATATATATGATGAAGATGTAGTTAGTAGTATCCTAAAGAAACGTAGTCATAGCCTTTGTCTAAATATGGTGTTAATTTTGTTAGGAAAAAGAAAAGGAAAATTCTTGTGATCTAAAATAAAATCACGTAAATATTTTTACATTACTTTCTTATATCAGCATGCATCACTATGCTTACATAACACACTTTTAGACCATAAGATCCACAAGTGCGACCATGAACCCAGTTCACCTAAGAATCCTCTTAAAAATATTAAAATGCCTACTTTAATACCTCTATACCTCAATGTTGAAGAAATGCTATGGTTTCAAAACACATAACGATGTTGCTTTCCTTAAAATTTAACTTACCTCCACCACAATTGGTGAGCAAAAAAATCCACCAGTTAATTGCAAGGATGCAAAGAAACTAGTCATTAATTACGTTCTCCACATAACAAAATCAATCTATTAAGCACACAAGTGATTGATAGATTTATCTAGTTTTTTATGAGACATAACAAGCATAATCAAATTGGTCAACCATTCTACGACTCACATTCGAACTATTTATAAAGTTTTTCTATCTCTTTATAATGAGACGCATCCACTATTTTGTAGGACTTGGTCAACAATTCTACAATTCACATTCCAACTATTTATAGAGTTTTTTTTTTTTTTTTATCTCTTTATGATGAGATGCATCTATTTACTCATCCATGATTTTTGTGAACAGACATACTTATGGATTTGAATAGATATAACTAATTACCAGTTAAGTAAAATTGCAGCCTTTCTTATTTTAAAATTCTCCAACAATTTCTCACCATTTTAAAAAATAGTATGCATTTGACAAATCTAATAATTAGTGCTCTTACGATTTGAATTTTTATTTAATGAAGCATATAATTCAACAAGTCTGAATGTCTTGGAAGATACATTAATCTTTGACCAGCAATCCTTTTTAACAAGTTGCATGTACTTCACACATTAATTCAATAGTTTGAGTTATTTAATTTTCACTGACACTATTCTAGTCATGTATATTTATCATTTTCATAAGCGTGATAAGAGTTAAAACCCTTAAATTTCTAAAAGCATACTTCACATTCACATAGATAGACACTATCAGATAGTGTTTTCCATAGCAAACACTAATTGATCACATAATCAACAAAGCATATGCTACTCATCTTCATTCAAATATGTGGAAGCAAAACACTTTACCTACTATAGGTATAAATACGTTATAGTGCTTATTGAACTTAAGATTAGATTTTGTATTAAGCGTTAAGCCGAGATTTCACAACTGGTGATTTACAATAGGGTTCTACGCTATTCGTTTTGAACACACAAGATATTGTTATCTCCAAGCATAGCAATCAAATTATTGTAACTATTAATTTTCATTATCATTCAAACAAAGTGTCTTCTTTAAAAGTCATATACTTTTACTTGTGTGCTTTTACTTGAAATGACACACTTTTTTGTAAAAATAGCATTTAACATATCTAAAAATGTATTTGAGGTATTTTTTAACGATTCATTCTCACCATGCGTGTGCATAAATTCCTATGATTGCTGCAAGTGGGAATGATCATAATCCTACTAATGTTCTCTAATGTCCTCCATCAACATCTTCACCATCTCTCTTAAGCTTTAGAATCTTTGAAGGATAAAATTAAACCTCAAGATTGTTAGGGCAATAAATAAATAAATGGTATGTTTATCTTAATATCGCAATGCTGCAACGGTGGAAAAAGATAAATGATTTCAATGCATGTTATAACGTTGCTTGACTTAAGGTTTAATTTGCTCCTAACTTAATATTCTCTCTCTAAATTTGACATGCAGAAGAAGAAAGCCTATAAATTTTGTGCTATCCTATCATGATAGGGATTTCACAATCGAATTGGTTCTTTAATACGTTAAAGCATGGTGGATACCTTTATGTTCCCCAACAGAAATGTCAAAGTATCAGTTAAAATGTTTCTTGACAAGTAAAGCGCCAAGATATCCCTAAGGCCAAGAGAAGTATCTGCTCTTCTTTTTCAACCAAAATCCTGCAGGATTGGTTCTTCAAATTTTTGTATGGGAAATTTCTTTTGGAATTTTGGTCGGCCACGGTAGAGAAAGAAAATAGCGGAGTTGTTTCTTAAATTTGGCACTTTCGAAGGGGCAAAATGATACCGTCGAGAAACTTATACGACAATAGAAGTTGATATTTTTATTCTTTATTTTTTTGGTTTGAGGAGGACTCTTCCTTGAATTTTTCTTTTTTGATTTTATAATGATTTTGCTACTTTTTTGAGTAAGTAAATTATAAAAATATCCTCCCCTTCACTGTAATTTTACATACTAGTGAGTACAGCATACTTCGTAAATGTGTCTAAAAGGTGAGAATGGGATGGTGGTTAAATTCTAAAAATTGCAATTATTATAATATTCTTTCACTATATTTAGCTCAATATTAGTAAGAGGGACGTTTTTGATAAATAATTAAAATGACATTTTACCAAATTTCTTTAGTCTACACACACACGAGTTTTTCTATTGTGTATCCCAGGGGCACTTATTAGTACACAAAATTTACACAACACTTACAATCTGAATACATACACTAACAATTATTATACATCCCTTTCCTTTAATCACTTTTTCAATTTAATCTCAAATTTTTAAAAAGATTAATGTATGATTTATCAATGGGGATTGTGTGTAGTACAAATGAAAAGAATGTACCAATTGGAAGTATTCTTTGGTTGTAATAAAGTCCAGCAGAAACCGTTTAGGATAAGCTTTTTGACAAGTATCTTAAGGCCGAAATATGTGTTGGCCTGGAATCTCCAATGAAATTTTCACTTAACAATAATAACACTTCTTTTTAACCATTAGATCACTTTTATAATTAATTTAGCACTTTAATTCAAATAGTAATTAAAATTTTTTTACCGTTTCCCAGCAAAATGTACAGACGCCCCCAGCCTTCTTCGTCCAAAACGTACAACTGCATGCCTCTGACTATACCAGCTTTCCATCAGTTAATCTATATCAACCCTTTGATGTTTCTTGATTATAGTTTGTTTAGTTCTTCTTTGTTTAATTACGCCCTTAATTTAGCAATATGTGATGTTAACTTTTTTTTTTTATTGAAATTGAAATATACAGGGAGACAATCAGCCTTGGTTTTGAGCTTTGTTGGGTTTTTTTTTTTTTTTTTTTTCATTTTAAGTGGAAGAAGCAATCGTGTGATTCTGTGTGTATCTCATGGGAAAGCACAGATTTCCATTCGGGGAGATGAAACTAGAAAATTTTGGGTTTTTGAAAAATAGTCGGACGAGTAAATTTGGTGATTTTTGTTATAATTTCCAGGCTATTTATTTACATTTGGGTAGGAAGTGAGGGTGGGTGAATGATTTGGGTTTCGTTTAATTGAGCGATAACATTTTCCTTTTTTTGTTTTGGTCTCTAAATTGGATATCTATATGTATTTTTGGTAATTGAATGGATGATATATGGATTCTTTTAGTTGTTGATGTAATGGTTGAAGTTATTCTTGAAGGTACTTTATAAAATATACTGCAAATGTTTATGCTAAATGGTTATTCTAATTATTGACTAAGGCAGATGTTAAATTAAAAAAAGCACTGTACAAGGCGGTTCAAGATCTTTGTTGTGTATGGTTTTAATATAAATTAGTGGTTCTGTTATTAGTTTTCTATTTTTCCCATCATCCTGATTCTGAGAACAAATTTTTAGATTTGAATGGCACTAAAAAAAGATTGAATTAATTATTCTTCTCATGCAATTTAATTTTGCTTTGTATTAACATGGTTATACGACAAGTCAGTCCTTCAAAACTATCATTATTCCTGTTGGCATTGGTGCTGCTGTTTATGAGTCCTTGATTCAGGAAATGACTATAAATTCTCACATATACCGAGCTTTTCAGGAAATAAGCACAAAAGGATAATGATTTGAGCATCAGATTGTCTGGAGTTGTATGCAATGACTGTTCTTAGAAAATTTCAAGCACATTTTTTTTATTGCTTTTAATTTATCAAAAACAATCTTTATAATTATTATAGTAATGTTTCTGACAAAAAATTACTTCAAAAAATGACTATCCAAATGAAATAGGATTAGTCAAACGTTATTGAATTTGATTTTAAACAACTTCTAACGTCAATTATTTCCTATGAGTTTTTCCTATTTTAACCCCTTCTATTTGGTTTTCCCGCTAACAAATCTACTATAGTTTATTGATGATTTTGCAGTTCATGAGCTGGGAGCTTGCTTGTCTTCCCTATTAGGACCTATCCTATCAAAGGTTTTTTTCCCCCTCTTTCCTCTTTTTTTTTTTATTATTTCTGGTTCTCTCACTTTCTTTATTTTGTTGATTAATGAACAGTAATCTCCTATTTTATCTTTTGCCACTTTTCTCTAATAACATGGTTTGCTGTGTTATGCTTTTGCTATTTATCAAGAATATCATGAAGAGCACTAGAAATTCTAATGGGAACAGGAAGAATTACAAACACAATTGAAAAGATGCAGCATCTAATTTGGCCAGTCAATTGTGATTTGTGATTTCAATTTCAAAAAGTTACTTATCATAGGTTTATCAACAAAAAGTGAGAGCTTGTCAGTCTTCGGGCATAATTGGCAATTAAAAGTGAGAGGTTGAAATGGATTCAAACAATTTATCTGCATAGTAATATCCCTCACGATTGACAAGTGTGATGATTGAATAGGGAAAACCATTCTCATTGGCTTCGGAGACCTTCCTTTAAATGAGATTATTATCAATATTTTTTTTTTAAAATAACTGCTCAGAAATAAATAACGAACTAAAAACTACCTTATTATTTTACATTATCTAATTAAATTTATATTATTAACTTTTTTTATACACAAAAGACGCACCCATAGAGTGTGTGACTATTACTAATTGCCTATTAAGTTAGGTATATAGTTGTGTTACTTCCTAATTAATTTGTTGATTAGAATAATTCTTATATTCATTTTGGACATGGCTGGGCTTGTTGTTTGTTGAATATAGGGCTTGGGTTCGTTTATTGTTTGGATCACATGGGTCCATTTAGTCATTTAACCGTGGGTAAGCATTGCTACACTTTTTTTGTGTTCTGTTGGTGCCGGAAATGTTGATTCATAGAAATTTGGTACCTCACTACTGAAAGAGGTGAAGATCATTATTGATTAACTTTTCTCATTTGGTATTATTACATTACATGAAATTATGGACCTAATATTGATATCATAAATCGGTATATTTTTTGTTGTACAAGTATTTCACAATAAATTGTGATAATCATTTTTTTCATTTTCATATCAGTTACCAAATCCTAGAAGACGACTGAGGCAACTAAAGAGCATATCAGTTACCAAATTCTCATGATTGAGAATAGTCTGGAGATTAAATAAACAAAAATTAGGCTAGGCATATTAGAGAATTGTATTTCTTACTCATTTACAACTTCTATAGTTGGGTAAAATTTTAATTTCATGTGCTGCTGATATTATGTAGAATGCCCATAAAAGAAAAAGTATTTATCTTGGGCCGGCCGCACCTAAAGCTGCCAGCCCCCTATTTCTTCTCTCTCTCTCTCTAGACACACGCAGAGAAAAAAGATTTGGACATTTGCTCTATTGTTTTTTTATTATGTGAAAATACTAAAAACTATAGATATATATATCTATTCTATGTATATATATAAAATACCATTTAGATCACGTTCTTCTCTAGGTCTAATAATGGATACAAACAATTATTTGTATTTGAAATTTTTATTCCCAAATTTTGGCGAGAAAACGAAATTTCGTATCATATTTAAATACATCATTTTGTTAACGTCATTATACATCTCTGAAACAGCAAAATAATATCCCTTTTTAAAAGAAACAACATATTACGCCATTGTCTTGAACTTCAAGCACTTGTTCAGAAATAGGATTCACCACAGGTATTACCACCATAGAGCCTGAAATATATGCAAGCCAATAAAATCTTTAGGTGGTAAGTAAATAAATAATATTATTTGAAATAATAACTCAAATTTTGATGAATTTCAAGATTGTTTGCAATTGAATTTTCTTATAAGAAACTATGTTGTATACCTGCTTCAAGGATTGAGCACATTGAAAAACTGAGATTTAATCTTCTGTAGTGCTACCAGAACATCTTTTATGTTTATTCTCTCTTCAGGAGCATCTGTTGTACAGCTTAAAGCAAGTTGCAAGATGGATGATATGCACTCTATTTTTTTCTTGACTAATTCTTCTTCAAGAGAAAGTAAGTTCCCATCTATAACTTGAGAAATAGAATCTGGTAGTGATTCTTGTATCCAGCGCCTAATGCTTAACTCCTCAGTAAACATTTCATCGTTAGGCCTCCTTTTCGTAAATGTTTCCATCAATGTAATGCCAAAACTGTAGACATCACACTTGTTGAAACCAATCCTTCCTAGTCCATACTCTAACATAAAATTCAAAATTCTTTGTTATATTCTTGTTGATTAACAAAAAAAAAATGTAGATAATTGGAAAGGTACAACCATTATGGGCCCTTCAAGTATTACGACTGTAAAACTTTTCACATAAGCTCCTATAGGGATAAACTTTAGGAGCAAAATTATAATGCGAGGAATTTAGACTTAATTATTGTTTACTATTAATTCTTTAGATCACTTAAAATTAGGTGAATCTATTATCTAGATCAACACAACTTTATTCCATTAGTCTAAGATTATATGGTACTCAAGTGCATAATTTACTTTAAAAGTTAAATATGAAGGTAAAACTAGCAAAAAAATAGAAGTGTAAAACTATAAATAATTTCACAAAAAAGAAGTTTTTTGTTTAAATGGTATCATACCCATTATACAGAGGTCACAAATTAAATGGTATTTTTCTGTCGAAACATCTTACTAGCAGTAATAGGAAATGATGTATACACTTCCACTTTTTATTTTAAGACAAAAGATCCTTATTATTTGAACTTATTGTTTTTCCATAAAAAGTTAAACTATTATAACTAACGGGCACATTAATCTACATGGAATGAATAAATTATTATTTTATTAAATTTGGACTAAATAGTTTAGACGGGTCACCTGGGGCAATGTATCCAAATGTTGCCATGGTATTTGTTTGTACCACACTTTCTCCATCTCCAAGCAATTTTGCAATTCCAAAATCGCTAACATGACCTACCATGTCTTGATCAAGTAAAATGTTGCTTGGCTTCAAATCACAATGAACAACAGGAACTAAATAACCATAGTGAAGATATTCCAAACCGCAAGCCACATCTATCATAATATTCAATCTTTGTGCAATATTCAAGAAGTGACGTTCCAAATAAAGCCATTTCTCAAGGCTTCCATTCGGCATGTATTCAAGTACCAAAGCTTTAAAGTTAGGATTAGAGCAAGCACTAATTACTTTGGTCAAATTTCGATGATGAAGACTACGCAAGACTTCACATTCACGATCAAAGCTTTTAAATACACCTTCAAGCTCCAAATCAAAAACCTTTATGGCCCAAATGGTTCCATTTTCACGCATTCCTTTGTAAACTGATCCAAAAGTTCCCGAACCAAGCAATGCAGTCTCAGAGAATCCATTTGTTATTTGATTGAGCTCATGGAAGGATACCCTTTCATATGTTGTTATCGGAACTAAGTCTTGAGATTGAGATGCAATATTCTTTCTTGGCTTTCTTATTAACAAAAATGAAAAGATCAAGGCTAGCATTGCAGATCCAATGCCCAATGATATAAACAAGGCTAACTTTTTTCCCCTTAATCCATGTTTAAAGTTGGGCAAGATTGGAGCCATGGAGCACCACACAATGCTTCATTTGAGAGAAAAGATAGCTTTGTGAAGTTCGCAAAAGCACCTTCACGAGGAACTGGTCCTCTTAGTCTATTATATGAGACATTAAAGTATTGAAGATGCAGAAGTACCTCTATTGATTTGGGAATTTACACCAGATAGATTGTTGAATGACAATTCCAGGTACTCCAAACTTAACATATCCTTCATTGAATCTGGAATTAATCCTTCTAGTTTGTTATGCTCCAAGGAGAGTGTCTGTAAATTCAGCAATGCTCCAATGGTTCTAGGTATCTCACCAAAGAATTCATTCATTGATAGGTTCAATATGACTAATGCCTTAACGTTTCCAATTTGAGTGGGCAAAGGAACCGGTCAATGAATTCATTGACATGTCAATCTCCAAAATATCTCTAAGACTCCACAAGCTTGCTGGTAATGCTAGAAGTCAAATTGTTGGAATTAAGATAAAGATTTCTGAGTGAAGTAATATTTCCTATACAAGAAGGAACCATACCAGAAAGCATATTCCTTCCCAAAAGTAGCAACCTAAGTTCAACAAGTAACAAAATTCATTTGGAATAGGTCCTTGTAGCTCATTGTCTTAAGACTAATCCTCTGAAGCTTCAAAAACCCTTTAATGCTGCTTGGAATTATTCCTTTCAAGACATTGGTACCTAAACTTAAAGACTTGCCAAGTTGCTTAAGTTACCTATTGAACTCGGAATTTCACCTTTAATACCACAATGACTTGCCTCAATTAAAGTAAGTGAGTTTGATAGATTTCCAATAGAAATTGGAAGGAAAGCCATTCAAAGGATTGCCTAGATACCGACAAGGATGTTAAATTTCTACATTTCAGTTAAGGAACTGAAAAAGCTCAATTCTTCAGTTATTGGGTCCCGAGAAAAATTGTTTTGCTCGAGAGAAAACAGTTCAAGAAATCTCAAGTTACCAAGAGAATAAGGGATTGCACCAATAAATTGGTTACCCGAAAGGTCTAACCTTCTCAATATAGAAGCATTTGAGATAGATGTCAATACAGCACCACTGAATTTGTTTGCTCCAAGATAGAGCTCCTCAAGATTGGGTAATAACACACCCAAAGTCGATGGTAGCTCATCGAAGAAATTATTGTTGATGAGGGAAATAATTTGCAGTGTTGAACTGTTGAAAAGTTTCAATGGAATGGGACCTCTTAATCGACTTGAGTCGAGGTTTATAAACTCCAACTTGCTAAGATTACACACCGCTTGAGGTATTGCACCTATCAAATCATGAAGGTAAGAGGAAAAAAAGTTAAAATATTATTGTGTGATGAAAGAGAAAATTGATGAAAAAATGAAAATATATAGAAGAGAATTAGAAGTACAGTGATTTTCATGCAAACTATGAAGTTTTCTTCTGTTTCAAAAGAACTCTTAAGGATCAAATCATTTTACTGTAGGAACACCACTTCATAAATCATGTTATTTAGGAACTTGCCATCAACTTAAGTAGTAGAATATGATTTATTTTCTATTTTGAGGGATATCATTTTAATAGCCTAATGGGGAGAGGATATGAGGTGCTTTATGCAATGAAAGAGTGATATATTGCCTTGGGTCAAAGTAAATTTACTATTTTAGTTCAACTGAAATACTAGAGCACTTGATATTACTATACATATTTATGACTATGAATGTATAATCGAGTAACACACACACACGTACATATATGTACACATTTGTGTGTGTGTGTCTCTATGTGTGTGACATTTTTTTATTTAAAAAAAAAAGAAAATTT
The DNA here is from genome assembly GCA_024721245.1 of Mitragyna speciosa. Lineage (NCBI taxonomy): Eukaryota > Viridiplantae > Streptophyta > Magnoliopsida > Gentianales > Rubiaceae > Mitragyna > Mitragyna speciosa. Next base: position 7,501,485 of record CM045570.1, read on the forward strand.
TGCAAACATAAAATTCAAATGTGTTTTGATTAAAACAAATCCAATAAAAAGAAAAAGAAGCTACAAGAGTTACAAAAATTTAAATTTTATAACCTACTTACTTTTGTTCCTAATAAAACTACAATACATAATATATGCAGAATTTGTGTGAATTGAATCTACTAAACTAAAGTGCATCCTAAAAACTTGTTAAAAAAGTCAAAGTAATTTAATTAAAATATATATTTTATAAATTAGTACTACTTACCCTAATGTTGTTGACATTTTTATTCATAATAAAGTACTCCTATTTTAATGATTGACAATAATGAAAGGCCATCGGAAACATATAAAGTTAAAAGTAATTTGATTAAAATAAATACACTAAAATGATAAAGGAACCACAAGATTTGTAATGAGTTAAAATTCCCTAATGAATTATATATGTATCAATTATCCTAATAAATTAAAATTAAAATTCTATATGTATGTATGTATACATGCATGTATGTAGATATATATCTATGCATGCATATAGATTTTGTATGAATCCATATATTAAATAAAGTGCATTTAGAAACTTAAAAATGAAACATAAAGGAGCAAAAGTTATAATGAGTTAAAATTCTTACCCCCATTTCTATTCAGTCCTAATAAAAAGATATATACACACATTTATCTATATCTATCCATCCAGTATAAGTGTTTTTGATATTTTTATTCCTAAACTCCTACTACTTTAATACTTGACAATCACACAACAAAAAGGTCAATTTGGAAACCTAAAAAGTTAAATGTAAACTATCAAGACAAATACCAATAAAAATATAAAACTACTACAAGATTTGCAGGGAATAAAAATTCTATAATCCCATTTTCATTCAACCCCAATAAAATTGGTATGCATACACATTTTTAAATTAATCTTAATTTGATACTTGAAAACGACACAACAAAAAGGTCATTTTTGAAACTTAAAAATTGAATGTAAACTAGTAAGAATGCTACAATAGTTACAAGCAATGAAATTCCTATAGCCCCATTTTCATTTAACCATAATGAAATCGTTATGCATACACATATAGATTTTGTATAACTTTAATATACTAAAATAAAGGACATTCTAGAAACTTAAAAAGTTAAAATAATCTAGTTAAAATATCTCTAATATACATAAGTTGTTGGGATAGACTCGATGTTATATTATTTTTTAGGCAAGGGTTGTGAAGCACATATGATGTGATTATCAAAAGTTAAAGACCTAACTATTTAGAAATCACAAAAGTTGTGATTGTTAATTATTACCTACTTAATTGAAAGAATCTTTGCCTCATTGGGATGCACTTGAGGTCAAGATAATTAGATGAGATTTTAACTTACTAGAAGTCTCCATGGGATTGTTGAATTAATATTGAAAGATATTAATTTCAGATAAAATAGTGGATAACATGAAAAACAAAAACTTGTACTATTGTTATATCAATTATAGAATGCGTAATAAAGTGAATATGCAATCCATCCTAAATGATTCCAAATTGAAAATTTTGAATTTCACATATTAGCATCTCAGCTTGATAATAGTTCCCAAACATATAAAATTGGCTATGCCTTTAATATCCCAATTCCACGTGTTCCCATTGACAATGCTAAGTAGGAAATCAAATATGCATACGAGATACACAAACGGAATAGTGATACTACTTGATAAGTAATAAATTTTTCTATTTTAGCATAGGATTATATATATATATATATTTAGTGTGTTTTTAGTATATTTTTAGCATGTTTAACATGAATATGGCTCATTTTCACTAAATTTCTTTCATTTGAAGAATTTCCTAGGAATTAGGGTTTTTATTGTATTTTTAGGGTTTTGAGACAGAATTTATATTTTCAGCAAATTAATGCACTATTTTGGTACAATCTTGCAGGTTTTTTACATTCCATCGTAATTTGTATCAATTGGAACCCAAGACATCACATTCTTAGTGGATTCAAGGATGATTGGATTAAGGGTTTCAATGGAACATCGTAATATGTCATTGTTTTGCTCAACTTTTGAAAAATTTTCTCCAAAAATTCACCTTGGAATTAAAAGGGCAACATCACAAAAAAGGTCTCAAGGACATAAGAGGATTAACAAGAAAAGAGAAGGGCAAAGAAGCAATAGAAGAGAAGAATTGGAGAAAATGAGGGGTTTAGCAACAATGACGTATTTCAATATTTTGGCAATAACTTGATCTACAAAACTTCGATTGAGATGATTCTTAATGCATTTTAAAGCTAAGAGAATACTCTACAAATCTTGTAAAGACATCAAAATCTAGTGCTCCCATTTCCATAGACAAATATCCAAACTATTGAATTGCATGTATGTTGTGAAGTTCTTCCAACCATATCTCAGTATTTTGACCATATTTTAGCATCTAGAGATTCGAATGACCGGATTCTTGTGGTATTGGGAAGTAACTCAAAGGGATACAACTTTTGTGTTTTGAGAAAAAGATGATTCATCCATCTTCTGGGAGAAATAAATGGACCTAGATTCGTAGACCACCATCTCTCGGATCCATTCTAGAAAAGTGCTTTTCGACTACTCTCCAACTTGCAGCTTGTTTCACACTTCTTTTTCAAATATATTCAATGAACAATTGCATTTTCTCTTTCCTAGAACACATTAAAAAGCTCAAGGTAGACTTTTCAGGCTTGGAGAATCAAATTTCATCATTCCAATCTTGCAACTTGGAATGTGACCTTGAGCTAGGGTTTTTTACAAATAGAGGCCTTTGTAAGACATTTAGAAGATGTCTTGAACGGAGGAGCACTCCAAGTAGCTTATAGTAGTAGTTTTCTTTGTACTTTTGAAGAAATTTCATTACTTGTAAGAAAACTCTTGGAGGATTCATGTGTTGCAATTCATATCAATGAGAAATGAACCTTTGGAGCCATGTTCAACTAATAAATGAGCATTTCTTACCTTAGCTCTTTATTTTCTTACTTGTTTATGAGGTGTTTCTTTTATATATTATTCATGCAAAATATGTTTAACTAAATATAAGTTTTGAGGTTAGATGAAGCTAATTATATTATTTTGAATGTTATTATACTTGCTACAACTTGTATTTCTTGTTCATTTATCAAGGTTTAACATTTTTGATAATTTGATCACCTATTGCAAATTATTTAGATGTTATTTGACATGAATAAATGTTTATAACATTGAAAAATGATAAATGAAGCTTATGATGTACACACATGCAAATAGTGGTATAAGTAAGTGGATTGAGGTTTCAATATCACAATTCATGCATTTCACTAGAGTTCATCATAAACATAGTTGAGCTTTAGTAAATTCATTGTGAAAATAAGTCATGAGTTCATATAGAATTGCAATTCTAAGCAAGACAAGATTAATATAGTAAGGTGTTAATTCATTCAATCATATTAGTGACAATTAGTGGACTTTAAGCCCTATTATTTATGTTTGGGAATTTCTTCCAATTGTTTTACTTCAAGTAGTTGAATTTTCTTACTTTGCACACCACCTATTTGATATTTTGTCTAAATAATAGAGCAAATTAGCAACTTTGGTACTTGGTAATTCTTTTTTCCTCGTGAGATCAACCCTAGTATTTCCCCTACTACAATTGACCCATGCACTTGAGGAAAGGGGTATTAGATTATAATTTTATTACTTGTTTGTGAGAATTTTGCCTAATTTTGATAGTACCTAAACCTCACAATCACTACTGCTTGTACCGTGCTAGCCTCAATGATTCATAAGCTACAGAAGCAACACAAAATGACGGATGCTCTATCTGTGATTATCCATCTCAAGGAGTTATTTGATGCACAAGTTAGTTTTAAAAGATATGAGATATTTAAAAAACCATCTATCATAGAAGAAATGGGCACCGTTTCACTTGTCAAGGGAAAACTCAAGGCACATCTTGAGAAGGCTAAGTTGCTATGACAAAGCTTAAATATGTAATCAAAATGGACAAACCAAAAGGCACATGCTTCCAATATGGCCAAAATAGGCTTTGGAAAGAGAATTGCAAGACTGATATTAATACCAAAATGTCAAAGAGGCTTGTTAAAACTTCTATTTTTGGCATGTCTATAATTGAGATAAATCTATCTACTAATCAAGACCCTTAGGCATTAAATGCTGAATATAGATCCTATATTTATAGAAATATGCAAGATCATAAAAATATAGAAAAGAAGTAGAACTATGAGTGAAGAATAGAGCAAAAGTTGTTGTATTAACCATAAGGACTTATAATCTTTCTTTGCCAACATAAATTTTCTAGAATTAAAGAATTATTATTTTGTTCCAGCACTTACAAATAACATAATATTTATTTCTACATTGGATATAGATAGATTTATTAATATACAAAAGAATAAATGTCATTCTTTTTAATGTGATAGTGTCTTATATGGTACTCGTACATTAATTATTCTCAACATTGATACCAAGAAGAGAAAAAGTAGACATTTTAAAATAATCTTAGCTTTGACATTATAGACTTTGTCACACGAATAAGAAATGCATTTCTAAATTACATAAAGATAGTTTTTTGGACTTATTTGATTTTGAATTTTTTGAGACATGCGAATCTTGTTTACTTGGAAAAATGATCATCAATACACCGCTTACTAAAAAAGTGAACATGCTAATAATTTTCTTTGGCACATACTTGCTGATGCTTTTGGCCCAATGTCGATCCATGATAGAGAAGGTTTCTCCTACTTCAATAGTTTCTTGGATGACTAGATATGGTTATGTGTATATTTTGATGAACATATTTGAAGCCTTTTCAAAAGTTCAAAACCTTTAGGAATGAAATAAAGAAACAATTTGAGAAGAGTATTAAAACACTAAAATCCAATCCAAGTCAGGTAGTGAATACTTTAGTCAAAAGTTTCAAAATATCTTGAGAAAAAAGAGTTTTTTTTCAATGGACTTTGCTCTATACACATTAAATGGTAAGAGGATGTTCTATGATGATCCATGTAATATCTCCATGTCGGTTTAGGGTTTTGCAAATGTTACCTCCTATACAGTTAACCAGTTTCTATTAAGGATGTTGATGCCATTCCATATGAGATATAGTATGGTAAAAAACCAAATCGGTCTCACATGAAGGTTTGGAGATGTTTTACTTATGTGAAGTGAATTAGGGTCATGCAGCTTGGAGCCAAATTAGACAAGTATCTATTTGTGGGTTATCCTAATGGATCCTATTTTTGTAACGCCCTTGAGCAAAAGGTGTTTTTCTCACGACATGTCATATTTCTAAAAATATAGTTTACTCTAAAGAGGTGATGGAGCAAAATAGAATTTGAAGATGTTCAATTACCATAAATTGACGTAGATCACCAACATAAATTTGAGCTTAGGTCACATTTTGATAATGCACAGTCAGAAACTCTAGACACACAAAATTTTTATGCACTTGGTAGGATATGTCATGATCTAGAGAGATATGGATTTGTTATAAGTGAGAGCAATGATGTACTAATCATAGATAATGATAAATCTATTTATTACGAAGAGACTATGTTCGATGTAAACTCTCCGAAGCGGCATGAGGCTATGAAATCTAAAATAGATTCCATGTTTCACAACAATGTGTGGTCTCTTGTCAAACCACCCAAAGGGATAAAACCCATTAGGTACAAGTAGGTTTTTAAAAGAAAAAACCAACATAAAAGGTAAGGTTATTACATATAAAGCAAGGTTTGCTACAAAAGTTTATAAACAAAGGTAAGGCATTGACTTTGAGAAATTTTTTCAGAGTAGTCATGCTCAAATCCATTGAAATTGTACTTGCCATAGTTGCATATCACGATCATAAGATTGGACAAATAGATGTAAAGACTGCATTCCTTAACAAGAAATTTCAAGCAAATGTGTACATGACACAAGTTGAGGGCTTTATTTCCAAGGATTCCAAAAAGGTATATGAGCTTCAAAAGTCCATTTATGGCTCAAGAAACTTTTTAAGAGTTGGAACATTTATTTTAATGAGACAATTAAAGAGTTTGACTTTTTCAAAAATGAAGACGAGCCTTGTTTGAACAAAAAGAGAGTTTTTTCCTAATACTTTATGTAGATTACATATTGTTAATGGATATTGACATATCTATTCTCCAAACTGTGTATGTATGGTTGTCCAAGTGTTCCTCCATAGACAAGATGTTAAAGAGGATTAGCATGGAGTAATCAAAGGAAAAGTTCTTACCTACATTTCATTATGTTACTCTTTCAAGAGACAAATGTCCTAAAACACCTATTGGGATTAGTAATATGCAAAAGATTCCATATGCTTTTGTAGTGTGATCTATTATAACTATGTATGAGACCTGATATCTCCTGTGCTTCTATGTGTTACGAGCAGGTTTCAAGCTAATCTTGTGAGTGTCACTGGACGGAGGTTAAGAATATTTTTAAGTACTTAAGAAGGACTAGAAAATTATTCTTTGTTTATAGAGGTCATTCTTTGGAGGTACATGGGTCCATAGATAGATGAGAGCTTTTAGTCGAACAGGGATGATAGCAAGTTACAATTTGGATTCCTATGCATACTCAAAGGCAATGTTGTGAGTCGAAAAAATTCTAAAGAAGAACAATTGCAATTCTATAATAGAGGCTAAGTACATTGCAACTTTAGTAGTGGCATAGGAGGCTACTAGGATTTGAAAATTCATCACTAATTTAAGAGTGGCTTTCTCCATTGTTGATCCCATACCCTTCTACTGTGACAACAGTCGAGCTATAACGAAAGTTAAGGAACAAGGTCTCATTAATGATCCAAATATGTACTGAAGTGTAACAATCTAATTAGGAACATGCATAATAAGAATGATGCAAAGATAGAGAAACTCTCCACTGATTATAATATCGCTAATTCTCTTACCAAGGCCTTGTCCTAGAAAATGCACAATAGTCAAGTAAATGCTTATGATGTTAAACACAATAGCCCTAAAAGTCAGATCAATTTAGGGTTATACTTCACTTTTGTTCATGTTATATACGTGAAATTTCTTTATCATTTATGTACTTATATTTATTATTGAAGTTTATTTGATAAAATTCGTAGAATATTAATTGTGTATGAAAAATTATAATAGTTATAATAATAAGATTCTTATTGCACATAATTTATACTCTTAAATAGCTCAAATCATAGTATTAAATGGACTAGACATTTGTAATACAAATAGAATAGTATATACTTTCACTTTACTTATTGTAAGCTATAGTTAATCTCATACTTATTGGAAGTAGTAGTTAATCTCAACAACTATAGTATGTGACACTTAAGTTAGTATGTGGATGCTTGTTGAAGAAAACGTTCATTAGATTGATCAGTTAAGAGTCACCAAGTGAATGGCTATTCATTGCCAATGGTTCAAATTATTAATAGCAGCACTGTAAGTGATTCTTGAACTCAAGAATACCATGACACCTTGAGTATAAATTATTATGCTTTGACTCTATTATGTGTTGCTCTTAAAGAGTCGCTTATATGATAGAGATTAGGTATAGTATGAATCATGGAAAAGTAATGATTTTTAATATAGAATTCACTATTCCTTATAATTGAAGAGTATATCTCAAACCGGCCACTTATTGAAATTAATAACTCAAGAATCTTTTGCACAAAAGTAAAAGTATAACTTGAAAGTATTTCAAGATTATGCTTTATGAGAGTTATATTTTGGAAAACAAGGAAAAAATAATTAGTCAAATAATAGGTGGCTCTAATATTATACAATGTGGTGAAAAAATATTAGTTGTACAGTTGTCATGCCATTGATAAGTGAAGTCTTATCAAATAATTTTTTTTATTCACTTAGGTGGTCATGACTTGTTTCTAAATGTTGTTCATGATCTATAAATACAAATTAACTAACTAATTGGATTTAATGATAAATTAAATTATTTTATTGTCTAACTCTTAAGAGGACTTTGCATTCTCGCAAAAGCCTAATAAAAATTATGCACTATGTTGTGCAATCACAACCCATTACTATTAATCACCCCTTGAAGAGATCACATGAGATTCACTCAATCAAAATGATTAAGTCAAGTTATTAATAGCTCATACATGATAACTCAAAATACTATGTACTAAACAAAAATCATTTGTCCCACAGTTGCGGGACAGATATAGACGGACGGCGTATTACGACAACTTTAGGCACTCATCGAGTTTGAATTTTATCTTTGACCAAGTAGTATTAAGTTAATTCTCTAAAAAACAAATGTAGTATTAAGTTACGAATCGAATCTTAATTAAATCATTGGTTTTTATCTCCGCGTTTGTGTAGCTAGGGTTCTATTCGTGTCCCTTTGCACTACGAATTTGATTCTAACGATTTATCTCTAGTTTTACTATTTCATTCTAATTTGACATTATAAAAACATTTAAGTTAATTTAGACCAAAATTTACATTGCAAGATCACCCGCATCTTATGGTAAGTTTCAAGCTACTAACCTTTCCTCGGTACATTCCTATGAATTGCACGTAAAGTTTTGACTCAATTTAGTTAAACTTGCTTTGGACAGTGTCAAACTGACATCTAATATAATTCCAGAAGGTAAATTGCGGTAAATGATATTTGGGACTGCAACACAATAGTCAGATGCTACATAACAAGATCAGTCTTTATGTCAAAATGTAACATTTCGTTTACCTGTCACAAGTGAATTTTCCAGGCCTAGTTCCACCAAATTTTGGAGATTGCCAATGGCTTCTGGGATATCACCTGCCAAGTGAATTATGCTGTTAAAAACTCAAGTGAAGGTCTATTAGGATTACAATTGTATGGTTTTTGAAATTATACTAATCTTTTTTAGACGTTAAATTATGCTATTTAAATAATAAAGATGTTGTACATAAACTTCAAATTACCTTTAATCACTAAAACATATAGCAAAATATCAACATTCCCAAAGGCTAACGAAAATTTCAAAAACAAAAGTCGGTATTATATCTATTCCGAACTTAAGTGAAAGTAAAATACCTAACGGAAATCCATGTAGGTCATTCATAAGCTACAAAAGCTTTTTCGTAATGAAAGCTGGCCACGCGGTGCAGCTTGTGATCGTTTTAGAATACTGGGATTATGTTCTCATCCCTACTAGCACGAAATCTCCAAGATTTTTCAATGTGTACAATGATATTTTGATTGAATGAGCAACTAGGAAAATCTTTCCATGTAATTATATTCCTCGGAACCAGTCTCAACTGTTGACACAGTACAATTGTTTTACATCAATATTGTAGGTTAATAAGCTGTATTACAATATCCTCATTCAAACCAAATACATTTTGCTTTGCTAAATGTACATTTCTAATACCTAGGGTGTATAGTGTACACAGTTTTGGATGTACAGTAAATTTAACTCATTTTAATCTTAAATAAAAAATAATTAAGATAAAAGCAGCATATATATGAAGAAGGGTAAATTACTATTAATCCCCTTATAGTATCACTATTGACCACATAACACCCTATTATTTCAATATGATCACATAACCTCTTGTGGTTTTATAAAATGTGAAAAATGGATGGAATATTTTGAACTAGGCGTGTGTAATCTACTTACCGTTATAGAATATTCTGCATCAGTAGAAGGAGATTTAGAATATTCTGAGAATATTTCATGACGGTGCATTGATTCCGTTCATTTTTCACGTTTCATAAGACCACAGGGAGATTATGTAGTCATATTAAAACCATAAGGAGGTTATATGGTAAAAAACTATACCAAAGGGGGTTTAATAGTAATTTACCCTATGAAGAATAATAATTATTCATATTCCTCTCTTAAACTGTTTGAATACGTTTAACAGATTACGAAGACCGCCTTAATTCAAAAACAAACTCATCCAAGCTGATTAGTTAAATTATGCAAGCTAAGGATAGATCGTGTAAGCCCATTGTCTAATTTAGGCATAAGGGACATCCCTTGTACTTTCACACAAGTCTTTTCTTATATCACAGTTCCTGGTGTTCAAGTCATACAATTATATCTGCTCGGCCACCCTCACATGTCATAAAGGAAATTTTCTTTTGTTTGGCTGAGCAGACTATTAGATCCTTCTTTACTGTGGAGGAACTCTAGTACCCAAAATTAATGAAAATTCAAGCACCCACCATGTCTCGGAAGAAACATAGCTTTATGTGTTTATAGTGTATCCATCAAAACTTATAAATTTTAGAATTTAAATTTATGTTCTACAAATAAACTGGTTCTACACAAAAATGCAAAACCTATGGTATAGTTTAAAATTATATATTTACGTTCTACATATATTAGCATACCTGTCACGTTGTTCCCACCCAAATACAAGACCCTAAGCGTGGTCAGGTTCCAAATTCCTTTTGGTATGTCTCCGATGAATTTGTTGTATGACAAGGATAAACTTTGAAGACTTGAACATTCTCCGATTCCTGATGGAATTTCGCCTTCAAAGTTGTTTTCTGACAAATGAAGTCTTTGGAGCTGTGGGAGATGATTGCAAATACGCGCAGGGAGGTAACCAGAGAAGCTGTTATTTGTCAAAACAATCATTTGCAACGAGGAGAGGTTAAACAAAGCCCGTGGGAGATTTCCGGTCAAAAAGTTGTGACCCAAGTTGATGGCATCAAGATTTGTGGAATTAAAGACCCCGCCTGACAATGACCCTGAAAATCTGTTATAACGTAAGTTTAAGTACTGAAGTCTAGTTAAAGCTGCTAACCATGATGGAATTTCTCCGTCAAAGCCATTGCCTCCTAAGTTGACGTACTTCAATCTGTGCAACTGAGCCAACTCCTTTGGAAGCTCCCCGTGGAAGCTATTATTGATGATATTGAAATGGACAAGGAAAGAGAGATTTCCCAATTCAGGAGGTATTGTTCCGACTAGGTCCATGTAGGTAAGGTCGATGGCTGCAACTCTTTGATGGCGAGTATTACAAGTGATTCCAATCCAATTACAAACTGAGGTAGAGGTCGACCAGTTGACTGGGATGATGTTATGGGGGTCGTGTATGGAGGCCTTGAAAGCAAGAAGAGCGTTCAGATCATTAGTGTTGTTATTGGCTACACTAAGAGCTAAGCTAGCTGTGACAAAGTGCAGCACCACAAGGGAAAGGAAATGAGCTCTATCCATTATTTGGCTACTGCAAAATGCACTCAAAAGAAAATGTTATTGTATCATTACATAAGGAGTATTAATAATTATAATTGCGACCAGTTGAAGTAGAGATCTGTGGGCTTCGGAAGGTATGGTAATGTATTAATAATTCTAATTGCCATCAGTTGAAGTAGAGATCTGTGGGCCTGGGAAGGTGTGGTAATGTATTTGTTACTGTTGGGTACAGTTAATGATTTGATTGCTATTAATTTAAATTTTGACAGAAAATGAACAATTGACAGAATTTTACCTGTTACACAAGAAAATAATTTTATAGTGTTTGTATCCAAAAAAATTTAAAAACATTTTCTAAAAAAAAATTTCAATTCAACCAAACACACCCGTCCATTGGTTAATTGAACATAAGGTGCACTAATACATGTGCCAAATCATTTAATTTCTTATCGCGTCCCATTGCCTGAACTTCAAGTCTTGCGAAGAGATGGATGATCTGTGAAAAATTAAAAAATAAAATAAAAGAGACAGATGAAATTAATTCGACAAATATATCTCTTGCAAAAAGAAGAAACCAACACTAGTTTATATTTTTTATTCGACTGTCTTTCTATCTGAAAGCTTCAACACGCGTAAATGGAAGAAGGGTCGTAATTTGAGGTGATACAAAACAACTGTTGTTTTGTCCATGCAAATATTTCACTTTCATATGTAGTTTTTCCTTCTTTTGAACAGCTGATTGGATGCGTTTTTAGTTTTTCCACGTTCTCACAAGAAGTTTATGAGAAGACAACTCTGATTTCTGGCCATGCACTTTGATAGCTAAAGTGATAAATATTTGTGTACGTGCATTGCTAAAAAGTGTACAATCGCAGTAATTTTGAATCCATGAAGTTTAAACTGTTTAAAGTTTTTTTTTTTTTTTACTAATATTTTGAATTTTGTATTTTACTGATATTTTTTATAGACACACACACACACAACTTTTGTGATGACCCTTTTAGAGTTTTTGTTAATCAAGCTTCTACGTTACTGAATTTTTATGTGATGCAAACAGCTTCTATTCATTTTTGGTTTTTTACCTAATATTTTCATTCTATTGAAGTTGAGTGGAGGTTTACAATGGCGTATGGTGGTCTATATGGTAATATGACCATCACCTTTTTCTTTTTCTATTTGCAAGCTAAAGGTTTAATTTAAAAGTAACTTATTAGTCATAGTGAAAGATTAACATGACCGAGGATACTAGATTTATTTTGCACCTAAATTTAAGTAGTCACCAATTCCCATACTCTTCGTAACATATATTCCAAATTTATATTCTCTTCCCTTCCTAATGCGCCTTTCTCTCAAAGGTTTCCCGAACAATAGAAACAAAAAAGACTACAAATGAAGATGGACCAGTAACCATCTATGCTATCTGACCTTTTCGAGTTTCTCTATTGTAACTTCAAGTTGTTAAGTGTAGAAATTCTCTTCAGGTCGTTATTATTATTACTTCTTTTTTCAAAATTTCTATCGAAACATGCTTTTTGTTGGATTCATGAAATATTCAGACAATTGAAAATGCTTTTAATGTAATAATATTGTAATTAAAAGTGATTCCTTTGATTGGTATAAGATCCATCATATTTATGTCACAATAATGGATTCATGGTTTTTTTTTTTTCTAATTGTCATAAAAAGAGTTTAATAAGAAGACAGCTAAAGTCATGGTCAATTTCCTTTATGTCAAGTGGAAAATAATTTTAGTACCGACTAGCTTTGTCATTAATCAACTTTTAGCTTTATGTCACGTTTTAGTGCCCACCAGCTTTATGTCATGATCAATCTTGAAAATTAGGGTGAAATATTTTGGAAAATAAGCTTAAATCAACTTTTAATTCCTCTTTTTTTTTTCTCCCAGCAGGCCTTGTGCCGAGTTTTCAAAAGAAAAAAAAAATTTTGTCCTACATTGGGACTTTGAGCGTGAGTGTGTTAGTACTTAAATCCCATAGTTCATCCTTTAAGTCAGTAATTGTCTTTAGGGATGAATTGTAGATTTAGTTCGGTTCCCTTTTTCTCTTTCCTCTAGTAAACCTTATGCCGAGTTTTTTTAAAAAAAAAATCAACTTTTAATCATTTCGATTGCAGACTCCTGATTCAGAGGTAGAGATCTGACAAGGACCAAGACTAAATCGACACTCTGGACAACTTTTCTTAAATTTTTCGTATTGAACACTTGGAACGAAATAGTGTCAGAGAGAATAATCATTATATCCCCAACATTATATCCCAACATTACGCTAGGTCCATGATATACTTTCTTCACATGAATAGCTGCATTTTTTGTCCCATGATGTTTAAGGTGTACACCATTATATCCCAACAGTTTGCCAGGAAAAATTTTATCTCTTTACTAGTTAAATTTGAATAATCAAGGAAAACTAAAGAAAATTTTCCAGTTGTTCAAGAGAGTGTCACTTGCATGTTGATTTTGGAAGGAAAATGCTAGCCATATTGCAGTTTAAAGTCCTTAATATCTAGGGTATGTATAAATATTTTCTCCAAGTTGCACTAGAAACAAAGGTAAATAAAAAGTGTTAACGATTTGATTCTCATACTTTTAACGTAATGTGGTTTTGTGGTACAAAAGCTCCCAATAATAGTCAGTGAGCAAATAAATAGATTGAACTAATATACAACCTGATAGGTTAAGAGACTAGAATTTAAAACGGATGATCAATGTAGTTGTTGGCATTTATTATTTATTTCAAAAGATTTCTATCCCGTTTTACAAATAAAATTTACTTCTACCTAGATATGTCTTCACTCATCCTTCAATTAACGTTAATATTTGATATCTCTTCTTCAGATGCCAAATTGTAGAAAGAAACAACTAGAACTGAAATTGATTCTATTATGAAAAATAAAACTTGCATTTTGATAAATTTACCGCTCAGTGCAAAATTTTATTGATTGTGAATGGATTTTCAAAAGAAAATATAATCCTGATAGCATCATAGACGCATATTAAACTTGATTAGTAGCAAAAGGATTTCTCAAAAATAAAATATTGATTATTTTGACACATTCACACAAGTAACTAAAATTTTTAGACTCAAGTTTTATTTGCTTTGGCTTCTATTCACAAAATGTTAAAACATCACTTTTTAAATGGTGATTTAGAAGAAGAAATTTATATGGCCCAACCTGAGGGATGCATTGTTTCTAGACAAGAAAATAAAGTTTGTAAGTTGGTTAAATTTCTTTATGGCCTAAAACAAACTAACTCTTAAATAGTGGCACGAGAAATTTGGTTAAATCTTGATAAGTGTTGGATTATCATATGAAGAAGTGGATAATTGTGTATATACTAAAGTTGTAAATAATCAATATGTGATATTAAGTTTGTATGTGGATGATGTACTGATGTTTGACAGTAGTTTAGTTTGATATTGTAATTAGTACTAAGTATTTTTTTTGTCTTCTAACTTTGTTGTGAAAGATTTGGGTGAAGCAAATATTATATCGGGTATTAAAATCATAAGAAGAGATGATGTTATGTTGTCATAGGAACATTATATAAAGAAATTTCTTAAGAAGTTTGAAAATTTTTATGTGACACCTGTGAGCACTCATGATGCTAATACTCAGTTGAGGAAAAATCTTGTTGACCAATTGCTCAGTCTAAATAGGCTCAAATTATTGGAAGTTTAATGCATTTAATGACTTTTACAAGACATAATATAGGTTATGTTGTGTGCAAACTGAATTGATATATTAAAAATCCCAATCATAAGTATTGGTCTGCATTAGTTAGACTAATGAAATTTTTGAGAGAGAACCATTGTATCCTGTTTATTAGATTTTCCGCTAGAAGGTTATAGTGATGCCAACTCGATCTTTTATTCAAATGAGATAAAATCCAGTAGTGGTCGTGTATTCACCCTTAGTGGTGGTGCAATAGTCTAGAAATCAATATGACAAACAATCATTGCATGATCGACTATGGAATTACTACACGTTTGGTACACTGGAATGGTCCAAAATGGAAAAGCCATTCCACCCAGAATGTGTTTCCTCCCAGAATAGATTGGAAAAAAATTTTCAGTCCACTGTTTGGTAACTCAAGTCAAAATGGAATGCCTATTCCTTTTCCAACGTTTGGTATAATCATATTTAGGTGTCAGAATATAATAAAATATATATTAATTTGACTTAATTGCAGTTAATTGTTTGCACTAAAATATATCATATTTTTATTTTATTTGTTTTTAATTCTATGCCTACAAAAGACTTTAATATTTTTTAATTTTAAAATTCTTATATTCTTGCTAAAAGTAAATCAATTATACAATTAATTTTAAAATTTTTATAATTATTAGCATTATAATTAAAAATGTGAAAAAATTTAATAATGAAACTACATTCACAATTTAATTTAATTAATAAAATTTTTAGGTTTTACACATTTGCATAAAATTAAAAATAGTATTTTAAACATTTTTATAGCAAAAAGAAAAAAATTTCTACGCATATATTAAACTGATTATGATTTAAAAATCATAAAAAATTATTACTTGAAATTATTAAAAACTTAATATTTTTTAAATTTTAAAAATAAAAGTTAATGAATGTATTCTAGGAAAAAAATTAGCGAAAAAATATGTGGAGATAAAATGAACTCCTGTTTTTAAGGCCTTTCTATGATGGAGTTGGAAAGGCCTTTCCCTAGATTTTGTTGAGGAATAGGAATCTAGGAAAAAGTTAGAATGGCATTCTAGGTGAAAAAGTCTTTTCCAACTTAAAATATCTATACCAAACATGAGAATGAAATGGACAAGTTGGAAAAGCCTTTTCATTCCACCCCATTCTCGCGTACCAAACATAGGGTTAGAGTTTGTAGCTCTAGAGATTGACAAGTTCTAAGGCTAGTTGGTTAAAAAGTTGTTATATTGTAAACATTCCCTTGAGGCAGATATTATTATTACTTTTTTTTTTCTTCAAATTTTCTATCGAAACATGCTCTTTGTTTGATTCATACAGAGAACAGAGAACATTTTATGGCACTAATATGGTAATTAAAAATGAGTCTGGGATTGGGATAAGATCCGTCAAAATTAGCTCAGACATTGGGATAGGAATTGTTGAACAACTTTTTCGTAGTGGGCCATAAATGCAGCGTGCAACGGTTTACTCTAGCCCTTTTTTCTTGACTTTGTGATTCTCATGTTGGGTTGATTGCTGGATGTTCCAATTCTTTTATTGCTTTCAATGTAGAAGTTCCAACTGTTCTCTCAAAAAACAAAAAAAAAAAAAAAAAGGCTCAGACATTGGATTTAAGATTTTTTTTCAAGTTATCATAATAACAGTTTAATGAAAAGACAACCATTCCTTTATGTCAAGTGGAAAACAATTTTGGTGCCCACTAGCTTTTAACCTTTTTCTGTCTTTCTTGGAAAATAAGCTCCAATCAACTTCTAAGTCAAGTCAACTGTTCATCTTGAGTTAGAAATTGATAAGTACCAAGACTAAATTATAATCTAGACAACTTTTCTTAAATTTCCTATATAGTGACTCTTGGTAGAACAATAGTAAGTTTTAGCAAAAATTTATTACTTTTATATGAAAATTTGCTTTTTTTTTTTTACTCTTCATCAGTAGCAATGATTTTCCCTTCTATGCATCTTCTCCTCCATAATCATTTATTTATTTCAAAAACCAGTATAAGAACTAAACAAGTTTATCTTAGCATGTATTCTGTTATTATTGGAGATAAACATATTTTCAATTTTGCAAGAGCAAATGATTTAGTTCCGAATTTTATTAATAGTTTTTACCCTACTGTAGCACTCAACTACCAGAAAATTCAAGTATTTAATCAAGTGACAAGCGATAAATTTTTGTAAATGCAAGCAATAGCAAAGAAATAAGTTACATTTGCCGAGATATTTTCGTCATAATTTCAAATTCGATGAATATTTCTTATTCACATACTAATTTGGTTACCAACTAAGAGGAATTGACTTTTTCTAAGGATTAACAGGGCAACATTGAGAAACGAAAAGGACCAATATTTCTCTCAAAACGACGGGCTTAAAAATTTATGTACTGTGCATCCACCAAACCATACTATTTCTCCACTTAACTAATTGCACATGGATGTCACAGAACTTGATATGAATTCATAACATGACTCGCGAGGAGGTTTCATGAAATCTGCCTAGAAAAGGGGGACAAAATACACAAAGCATTTCTCACATTTCGCATTTTTATTTTTTTTCATTACTAACCTTTTAAGTAATACATTTATATCCCCCCCCCCCCCCCCAAAAAAAAAAAACTAAAACCCACCAATTTGGTCCCATACCCTGATTCTAACCATTTTTTTAATAAAAAATGGTCGCTACTCGTTCGAAATTTTATGTCCAAAAAAGTAATATAATAATATTCTTCCAATAATATTCTTGCAGCGATATTTTTTTAAGAAACCATCAAAATACTTTATCCAAGCATGCTGAAGAGTCATGCAAATTCAGGTTATTTACCGAATTATTGCATTTTATTCGAAATAAAAAAATTGTTCTTTTAATATTTCCCAAACTAGGGACGTTGATGTCTTGAATATTGACTTCTTCAATCATACTTGAGAGAGAGAGAGAGAGAGAGAGAGAGAGAGAGGACATAGACTTTCACCTTTACACAGGTGTAATCCTCTCTTTAGGAGATTGGAGCAAACGAAGAGCACCAAACAATAATTGAAACAACAAACAGTAAAAATAATAATAATTTGGAGAATAAAGTGCAGCAAATTGGAAAAAGTTTTTCTTCAAATATTTCCAATTTTATGCCTGTTGATAAAGCTGTTATTTGTGGTGTCAATTTGAGTATTAAACAAGAGCAGTACTCGAAACTCGAATGATTCATTTGAAAATGTGGCTGTGTTCTTAAACTGGATTAAGTTCTATCACTAAATAGAAATAAAATCAGGTCTTGGGGATAAATATTTGTTGATGCTCTTAAAATTTTTAGGAAATAAAAAAAAAGAAATAATTGTTGTACTGGTATCATAGAACTTTAGCTGAGGCACTTAAAGAAAAAAGAAAACACCTGGGCCATTATCCTTTACATATATATCTTTGAAAAAATGGTCGATGACTAGAAATTTAATACTGACTTGACTTTCTTCTTTCACTTCTACTTGCCTTTACTTGTGCCATTATGAATACACATTCTTCAGAACTTCAGCGTTAACATTAGCCCTAACAAACTATTAAGCAATTTCGTCATCTTAAAATAAGCGTTCTTTTGTCTTCGTCTTCGACAATGATAATTACGATCACAAGCGTACGATGGCCACAAGGAAAGTTTCAAAGGCATGAAACATTTATTGGGTCTGTTTGAAAATTATAACTTGGATTAAATCAGATGGTAAATTTGCTTAATTCAAGATAAGCAAAGTTGGTTTTACTGAGATCTTGCTTAGAGGGTATTTAGTTGAATTATTTTATATTTATTTTATATTCAAATAAATATCTTTCTTTTATCAAGTTGTATTTATATGTGCAAAGGGATTTTAAGTACTTTGACAAGCAAGAATAGTTTGGTCATTCATCTTTATTTCTTTTATTTGCATATTTTTTTTGTTTGGCATCCATCATAATTTTTAACATTTCGTACATTTTATCTCATTTATTTGAACAATTAGTTTCTCAAAAATTATTTTAGAAATATTTTTCTGAATATGTTTTTCAACCATTTCTTTGTATTCTTAACTATATTTTTATCTCCCATACATCACTTATCTCTATTAAGATTTCTATTCAATTAATGAAACATACCCATCAGAAAAATTATTTTTAAAATACCCTTTTTGATTAATTAAGGTACCTTTTGTTAATTGCTTTTTTTTATCTTGGGTTTGAAAACTAAAATATATTATATATTGAAAGCAAAATTATCTTTTTTTTTATTTGGATAATGTATTGGTAAAATAATTTTGGATTTGATTTTATGTTGTTATATTATTTTAGCGACTACTTTTCAAAATAAGAAAATTTGAAAGTTTTGACATGGTTATTATACTTAACTTTTAGGTATTAGTAAGAGTTTTATATGAAGAATTTATTTATAAAAGGGGAATTAAGAGTGGAATGTAAAAAATAGGGAAAAAATCTCTATAATTAATTTTTGCTTTTTGGAGAAATTTCCTTAATTAATTTGTGTTATTGTTTTTGTTTTGTATTTTAAGTTTTGGTTAAGAATTTCACAAAGGTTATTGTAGTAACTTTACCACGCTAAGCAAGGTACGTGATGCTTTCAAAATGTGAGAGAAAGTCTCTGCAATTTTTTAGAAATCTCAAAGGTGGTTTTTAAATTATTCTTATTCATTAACTTGTTGGTTTCTAGCATATTTCGAATTATGTGATTATGAACTTATTGTTACATGATTGTAATTCCTAAACCAATTTAATTAATTATAGCTTTCATTTAGAACAGCATTCTCCTCAAAAGCCTTGCGATAAAAGTAGTTGTGGAAAGAGCGTTCTGTTTAGCTTTACGTGACTTACGTCAATTTTAGGCCGATATTTAACATAAAGGGTTTACGTTTGCAAAATGTCTTGACGCTATTGAAGATCCCTGTCGATATGATACCTTAATTCTTTGTAATCATTCCATTATCTAACAAAGCATCTTACTGCTAATTTTTTTCATAAAAAATTATAAATAGATGGGAATTGTTTTTAGAACCCTTACTAGAACCTAATACTTGAACGCTTAATAAAGACTTATCCTACTGCCGAATATAGTAATATCTATTTAGTAATAGATCTTTTAAATAATTGAAACTTGTCGTTTTCTTGTAGGAAATTCTAAACATCTTGTCTTGCCACTTGAATATATATCCTCCTAATGTGGAGTGACAATCACCTACAGTAACTGTCTTGACCAAGACTTGCTGTTCAAGTCTTGAAGACTTTGGACATTGATTAGTACACAGTTGTATTAAAGAGTGTCCAAATTACTGATCTCTAACTTCACAACAAGATAACCCACAAAAGTAGCAGGAGGTCTCGAACTTAGCTATATCTCTTTCTCCCAAGATTCTCATTGTAACAAAAAAGGAATTTCAAAAAAAAAAAAAGAAGAAGAAGAAGTTACTCATCTCTCCCTTTTCTTTCCTCGCAGACCAAATTGAAGAATAATACTCGTGGATGACAAAATTGAGGTGGCTCAATTCTGCAACCCATATTTATAATTTCACCTTATCTCATACTAGATAAGGCCCAACTCAATAGTCCAATAATCATGGGGGTTTCAAACTATAAGTACCTTTCAGTGGGTATCAATTCTACTCCTGACACCACCAACTTACCTCAACTAGACTTTTCGGACTAGAGACTTAGTTCTCTGTCTTTCTCTCTCCTCCCACTACCATAAATACCTCTTGTTGGGTCTCATAACTCATCCTCACAAGTAAGCTCTCGAGCTAACTGAACTCTTCTTTATTACTTATCCATTTCAATGCCAAACTGAGTTGGGTATCGGAGGTACATTTGAAGGAGGAGTCCCATCTTGACCTTATTTTCTTGTCTGCCTTGGTGACCAGAATCGCCCACAACAATACCGAAAACCTGCCGTAGAGAAAGGGAAGAAGGGGGGGACCGACCTCACACCTATCAACTCGTTTTATTTGTATGAGCGCAGTGATACAAATAAGCTTAAAGCTGGGTAAAAGAAATGGACTTAAACTTACAAAAGCATTCAATGATAGTCCATGTGTTGCATCCTAGAAAACAGAACTTGGGCTTCCCTTACAACAAACACAGCAAATTGTCGAGCACAATCCAAAAAAATAATAATAATAATAATAACACTTGGATTTACCCGTGCATCTCTTTCATTTCGGATAGGCCTAAAGAATTCCACTTTTCTGTCAAAGGCTGTTTAGTTGAATTTCATCGCTACGCGTATTTTAAAAGTTACTTTCGAAAGTATGATTAGTAATTCAATTATAAAAATTGAATTCAGAAATTTCATATGTCAATTCGTATAGAAAAATGTAAATAATATTAAAAATTGCGAAACAAATATTGGAGCTTAGTAACCACAATTTTCTGATATTGTGCTGCACTAATTTGTTTTGTTTTTTTTTTTTTTTTTTTTGCTGCACTAATTTGTTTTGTTTTTTTTTTTTTTTTTTTTTTTGCTGCACTAATTTGATTTCTAGTATATGAAGAATTATAATAACTAAGTGGCATTCCACATGTTAGATTACAAAATGTAAGGGAATAGTACTCCTTGTTTATGCTTTCATCATTTGCAGATTAATCCTTTATTCTTCCAGGACCTGTAATACTTTTGAGGTAGATTTTAAGTCCCCTCATTTTTTATATTAATAAAATTGGAAGTGGCAACCCTTCTCCCCCAAAAGTATGGGATTAGCCAAAAAAAATAAATAAATAAAGGAACTATACTAATTAAGAGTTTACAAAATTGTTGATTTTCTATAAATAAAAGTGAAGATGGTGATTAGAAAAAAAAACCATTAGCGTTCCTCTGTACATAGCATATAAGATCCATTACTACATATGTTTTAAAGTTTTTATTACAAAGTACTATTTCTGAAACATAATATCAGAAAAGCTTATTACAAGCTTATTGAAACAATGGTTATGTATTCAACTGGACGTCTAAAGTCAGGGTTGGTACAATTACAAATAAATTTGTCAGGTATCGATGGCGAAGTTGCCTTAAGATTTCACATTCTTTATTCAACATTTTAAATGCAATTTCCCAAAGCGAAATAGTTTCTATTAGTGAATCCGCTGGGTATTTGTTGAAGTTCAGGAAATCGAGTCATGAATTTGACCAATCTTTTTTCTTTTCAATTTTCTTACTAGTAGGAGGAAAAGGTCTCTGTAACTGAACATCCTCTCAGTTAATGGGCATCTGCCAAATAAATTTTTTATCCTGCCTTTATATACTAATTTTCTTTTTTTTTAGATTCTAATTTTTAATTTTTCTAAAATTAATTTAACTTTTACAAAAATGGTAAAATTCTAAAATTATAAAGGTGAATGCCTCCCAAGAAAAATGGCAAAGGACCAGTTAAAGCCTTAGGATAAATGGCAAATGATCTTAAAGCCTTAGGATAAAGTAGTTGTGGAAAGAGCGTTCTGTTTAGCTTTTATGGCTTACATCAATTTTAGGCCGACATTTACCTTAAAGTGTTTACGTTTTTTAAATTTCTTGACATTATTGAAGATCCCTGTAGACATGATACCTTAATTCTTTTTAATCATTGCATTATCTAACAGAGCATCTTACTACTAATTTTTTCACAAAAAATTACCAATAGATTGGAATTGTTTAGAGAACTCTTAAAACATTAATAGAAGCTAATGCT
Organism: Mitragyna speciosa; assembly: GCA_024721245.1. Lineage (NCBI taxonomy): Eukaryota > Viridiplantae > Streptophyta > Magnoliopsida > Gentianales > Rubiaceae > Mitragyna > Mitragyna speciosa. Next base: position 7,524,015 of record CM045570.1, read on the forward strand.
TGAACGCTTAATAGAAGACTTATCCTGCAAAAATGTTGTCAAATAGTGTAATATATATTTAGTAATAGGTCTTTTAAATAATTGAAACTTGTCGTTTTCTTGTGGAGAATTCTAAACATCTTGTCTTGTCATTTGAATATCTATCCTCCTAATGTGGACTGAGAGTCACCTACAATAACTACCTTGACGAAGACCTGCTGTTCAAGTCTTGAAGATTCCAGACATTGATTATTACTCGGTTGTATTAAAGAGTGTCCAAATCACCAATCTCTCAAATATACAGGTGCAGTATGAGAGTAGCAAGAAGTCCCTAAATTTAACTATGTCTCCTTCTCCCAAGATCTCCATTGTAATAAAATAGGAATTTAACAAAAAAAAGAAAAGCAAAAGAAGTCACTGATCTCCTCCTTTTCTTTCCTCCCAGACTGAATTGACGAATAATACCCAAAAGTGGAAAAAAAAAAAAAAAGGCTCACACCCATCGGCTTTTTTTATTTGTATGAGCGCTTAAGATTTAATAATAATACTTAAAAAAAAAAACTCGGTTCAAAGTGATACAAATAAGACTTAAACAAATGGACTTAAAACTTACAAAAGCATGCAACGTTGGAACAGTCGGATTTACGCTTTTATCATGAAAAACAGAACTTGGGCTTCCCTTACAACAATTACAGCAAATGCCCGTGTATCTCTTTTTTTTTTTTGCATATGCCAAAAGAATTCCACTTTTTTTAACAATTCTTTTCTGTTAAAGGATGTTTGGTTGAATTTTATCGCTACGCGTATTTTAAAAGTTACTTTTGAAAGAATGATTATGAGTTCAATTATAAAAAATTGAATTCAGAAATTTCATATGCCAATTCGTATAGAAAAATGTAAATAATATTAAAAATTATGAAACAAAAAATTGGAGTTTATTAACTACAATTATTTGATATTGTGATGCACTAATTTCGTTTCTAGTATATACAGAACCATACTAACTAAGTTGCATTCCACATATTAGATTGCATATTAGATTACAAAATGTAAGGGAATAGTACTCCTTGTTTATGCTTTCATTATTTGGGGATTAATCCTTTAATCCTTCTAGGAATTGTAATAATTTGGCGGGTAGGCTTTAAGTTCCCCTCACTTTGTAATGTTAATAAAATTGGAAGTGGCGTCCCTCCTTCCCAAAAGTATAGGATTAGCAAAATATATATATATATATATATACACACACACACACTAATTAAGAGTTTACCAAATTGTTGATTTTCTATAAATAAAAATGAAGATGGTGATTTAAAAAAAAGCCATTATTGTTCCTCTATACATAGCATATAAGATGCATTACTACATATATTTTAAAGTTTTTATTACAAAGTACTATTTCTGAAACACAATATCAGAAAAGCTTATTGAAACGATGCTTATGTATTCAACTGGATGTCTAAAGTCACGGTTGGAGCAATTACAAATAATTTTGACAGGTATCGATGGCGAAGTTGCCTTAAGATTTCACTTTCTTTATTCAAGATTTTAAATGCCATTTCCCAAAGCGAAATAGTTTCTATTAGTGAATCCGCTGGGTATTTGCCGAAGTTCAGGAAATCAAGTCATGAGTTTGACCAATATTTTTTCTTTTCAATTTTCTTACTAGTAGGATGAAAAGGTCTCTATAACTGAACATTCTCTCAGTTAATTGGTGTGTGCCAGAGAGACAGCATATAAATTTTTATCCTGCCTTTAGTTACTAATTTTTTTTTTTTAAGATTCTAATTTTCAATTTTTCTAAAATTAATTTAACTTTTAACAAAATGGTAAATTTCTAAAATTATAAAGATGAATGCCTCCCAAGAAAATGGCAAAGGACCAATTAAAAAATTTCGTGACAAATCAAGCTCCAAGATATTATAAGAATTCGTTCTACATATTTTATATCGGAAATTCTTTTTGGCATTTTAGGTCGAATAAGTTAAAAAGTGTCAATTGTTTCCATAGTAGATAAAGAAAACAGCGAATTGTTAGTTAATTTTGGCACTTTTTCGCACATTACAAAGTTATATCAGTTTGTTTTAACGTGAACGAATCCAGTGGTTACAGGCTTACAATGAGGCCGAGAGCGTCGATGTCGAAGTCTAATTGAGACGGGCTAACTTGAGTGATCTTATATTCCGTCTTCTTGGGCTCTGAGTTTGTGTTGCCACCTCCAGACAATAATGGTTTATTTAGTAGCACCATTTGTGATTGATCATATCAGTCAAGGGCTCAAGCCACTTTATTCTTGTTATCAATGTTTATGAGCCTGAACATAATTCGAGATCCCTTGATTCATTAGGAATGAGAAAATCAGAGCTTGAAATGTAAGTTAATATGAAAAAAATCCTATAAGGTGTCGATCTTTAGGTTCGGATGCATGATTAATCAGAAACTATGTGAGCACCATAATAGGGATGGCATATTAGCATGTGACGTTCAACGAACTTTCATTTATTATCATTCCTCCTATCACTTAAATAATTTGAATGAGATCCTCAGAACAAGGATACCTTAAATTGCACTCTTCCAAGATTGTAGATAACTTCCTTTTTCATTATTCTTTGTGAAAGAACTAAGGCTAAGTTTAGAAATTTTGAATACTTGAAAATAAACAACCGTGAGCTGTCTTACTTGTTCTCTGTTGAATAAGTCAAAAAGTACTCTTCAACCTTCTTATGTGGATTTTTAAATAGCCAACACAAAAACAAAGAGTTTTATCGGAATTTTTTTTTTCAGATTTTTCTTAGATTTTTCTTTTTTTTTTTTTTCAATCTATGACCCAAACTCTCTTTTCCTAGTACAGGTGCTGATTTTTTGCGATTTGTCCACGTTGCCACTTGCCTGGCAGCATGCCTACAAATCTAATGCTACATCCACCAAATATCGATCCTCCAACGAGGATTTGGTATTATATTTTAATGTCTATCGCATCTTTGGTGAGTTAATAATAACATTGTGACTTGTAATTTGGTTATCCATCTCAGCATAGTGAGTTAATTGTAATCATCCATCCCCAATTCAAGTGCTTTGCTTGTCTTTTATTCAATCCCAAATTTGGGTCACTTTTGGAAAATTTAAACTTTGAATATTTTCTCTCTTAAAATATTTTGTTAACGGCTAATATAAGTGGAGTCAAATGTTATCCCTCAGACTTTACATTTTATTTAATTAATATGGTCGACACCACATGTTCTACATTTCATTTAATAAATAGGCATTGTAGGCCAATAAAATGCAGGTATTGTAAAGAAAAGACCATAAAAAATGTGGTACGATTATTATAGATTGAAAAATAGCATTGTTAAAGACTGTAACTAGATTTTTAGTTACAGACATATCTTGATCATATAAGAGTCATTGTCAATTACAATCTCTTATCCTTATCTAACCTGTAACCTTTAGTACTGGTTTATTATTACGTAAGTATCATTTAGTGTTTTTTTTATTGCATCCTAGGGAAAAAAATTTTTGCTGACATTTTCATTACTAGATTTTATATTTACTTTTGAATTAGGATTTAAAAGTTAGGATTTAAGATTCAGGATTCAGGGTGTAGGGTTTATGATTTTAAAATTTAGGATTTTAATCAAATTAAGAAAATAATAGTAACTATGGTTTTTATTTGTTAAAGAAAATTATAATTAACTTTTTATATCTTAAAAACTATTTTAGATTTTTATTTTTTAGTACGTTAGGATAATATGAGACTCTTTAAAAAATAAATTAGATTAGTATTAATTTAAAAAAAACATTTTTTAGTAAGTTTAGGATAATATAGAACTCTTTTAAAATTAGGTTAAGTTAATATTAACCAATAATAACAGGTTACGTTAAATGTCTGTAACATTAAGTATCACAGCGTCTTTGACGCTACTATTGTTCATTATAGATTATATGTGGATAGACAACAATTAAACTTGCAGTGACTTTTCTTCCCAAATTTTTGTAGGAAAAGGAAATATCATATCATAGTTCAATGCATCATTATTGTAGTTGAACGCATAATTTCCTTAATGTCAATATACATGTCTGAAAAACCATAAAATATAATCCGTTTTTACTAGAAACAACATATTTCACACCTGTCTTGGACTTCAAGGACTTGGTACTTGGTGTGCACCAAGCCAGGAGGAAAAAAAGAAGCGATTCACCACCAGTATTTCTTTAGAGCCTGGAACATATGCAAAACCATAAAATCTTCAAATGATAAGCTAATGAACAATATTCATTGAATGATAACTTAATTTCAGGATTAATAACGCAGTAGATTATTTGTATGTAACAAGGTTATATACCTGCATAAAGATTAGATCTCTTTCAAAAACTGACTTTTGATCTTTTGCAGTGTTACTAGAGCATCTTTTATGTTTGTTCTCTCCTCAGGAATATCCTTTGTACAACTTAAAGCAAGTTGCAAAATAGATGATATGCAAGCTATCTTTTTATGGACTAGTTCTTCTTCAAGATGAAGTAAGCTTCCATCTAGAACTTGGATCACGGAATCTGGTAATGATTCTACTATCCATTATCTGAGGCTTAACTCATGGGTGAACATCTCATCGTTAGGTCGCCTCCTTGTAAATGTCTCCATCAATGTAATGCCAAAACTATAAACATCACACCTTGTTGAAACTAATCCTTGTTGTCCATATTCTAGCATCAAATTCAAATACATTGTTACATTTTGGTTAGAAAAGAACAACTTAGATAGTTGGAAAATATTAAAAAAAATTTCTATTACTAAGGAATATATGGTACTCAAGTTTGTAATCGACATTAAGACTTGTGTTAAAAAAAAAAATCACTAAGAGATAGTATTCAATCATAACATGGGTGTGGCAAAAAAAGAGGTGCAAGTGTAAAATTATTATAAAAAAATGTTTATGTTTTGTCACATCTTTTTTACTTTGAGGTTATGCAATGTCCTATTGAAACATTCTATAACAATAATTTTGTTTGGATAAATAGTTAAGAAGAGTCACCTGGGGCAATGTATCCAAATGTTGCCAAGGTCTTAGTCTGTACCACACTATTACCATCTCCAAGCAATTTCGCAATCCCAAAATCGCTAACATGGCCTACCATATCATCATCTAGTAAAATGTTACTTGGCTTCAAATCACAATGAACAACAGGAATTGAGTAACCATTGTGCAGATATTCCAAACCGCAAGCCACATCTATCATTATATCTAGCCTTTGGGCAATACTCAAGAAATGGTTCTCTAAATAAAGCCATTTCTCAAGGCTTCCATTAGTCATGTATTCAAGTACCAAAACTTTAAAGTCAGGACTTGAGCAAGCACTTATTACTTTAGTCAAATTTCGATGACGAAGACAACGCAATGCTTCACATTCCCTATCAAAGCTTCTAAATGCATCTTCGAGCTGCAAATCAAAAACTTTTACTGCCCAAATCATCGCATTTTCATGTATTCCTTTGTAAACTGAGCCAAACATTCCCGTGCCAAGCAATGAACTCTCGTTGAACCCATTTGTTATTTGTCTAAGTTCATGGAAAGAGATCCTTTCACGTGTTGTTATTGGAAGCAAGTCATGAGTTGGAGCTATTACATTCCTTCTCAACTTTCTCATCAACAAAAGTGAAATAATCAAAGCTACAATTGCAGATCCTATTCCAAACAAAATTATGAAGACCAGCCTTTTTGCCGTTGATCTATTTTTTGAAGTTCTGCAAGGTTCGAACCAAGGAGCACCGCACAAGGCTTCATTCAAGAGAAAAGATTGCTTTGTGAAGTTCTTAAAAGGTCCTCCTTCAGGAATTTGTCCTCTTAATTTGTTGTAGGACACATTGAAATACCTAAGGTATGAAAGTACCTCAATGGAATTAGGAATTGCACCAACTAGACTATTGAATGATATATCTTGATACTATAAATCCAGTATGTTTTTCATGGATTCAGGAATCGATCCTTGTAGCCTGTTATGTGCCAAAGAGTAAACTCTGAAGTTCTCCAATAGCACTAGGTATTTCACCAAAGAATTGATTCCTTGACAGATTCATACTGATTAATACCTTCAAATTTCCAATTTTTGGGGGCAAAAAACCAATCAAAGAATTCTTGGACAAATCCAATACCAACATATCTTGGAGGCTCCACAAGCTAGCTGGTATGTTAGAAGTCAAATTGTTGGAGTCCAAGTATATTTTCTTTAGGGATGTAATATTCCCAAGGCAACTAGGCACCATAGCAGAAATCCTATTGCTACTCAATCTCAATTCACCTAAATTCACCAAATAACGCAAGTTGCTTGGAATGGGTCCTTCTATCTTGTTACCTTCAGGGTTGATTCTTTGAAGCTTTGATAACTCTCCAATGGTTGTTGGAATTATTCCTTTCAATCCATTTTCAGCTAAAGAAAGAGCTGCCAAGTTGCTTAAGTTACCTATTGAACTTGGAATTTCATCTTTAATCTCAGAGTTACTTAAGTCAAACCATTCAAGAGATTTGGAAAGATTTCCAATAGATTTTGGAAGGAAGCCATTCAAAGGATTCTTGCCTATGAACAAAACTTTTAAATATCTGCAATTTGTTAAGGACAAAAAGAAGTTTAATTCTCCGTGTGGAGACTCATTAGAAAAATTGTTTTCTGCAAAAGATAAGTGTTGCAGAAATCTTAAGTTACCAATATCATGAGGAATTGCACCAAAAAATCTGTTAGAATCGAGGTCCAAAAAAAATGAGTTTAGAAGCATTTGAAATAGAAGTCAAAATAGCTCCACTAAGTTTGTTTCCCTCAAGATAAAGATACTCAAGATTGGGTAGCGAAATGCTCCACGTGGATGGAACATGTCCTGAAAAATCGTTTAAAGTGAGGTCTATTACTTGTAAAGTTGAAATGTTAAAGATCTGTGATGGTATGACACCTGTTAACTTATTTCCGCCTAAAATTAGTCTCTTCAAGTTGTAAAGTTTACAAATCTCTGGAGGCAGTACACCTAACAAATGGAGTTCACAATTAGTGAGAGAAAGCAAAAGAAAATCTATAAGAAATGAAAATATATAGAAGGCAACTACTGTTGATTGCCATGCTTAGGAGTTGGTTTTTTTTCCATGCTAAAGAATTCTAAAAATGTACCTATTGGTTAGTTGAAGGAATGAGAGTTGTTCATAACTTAGTGGTAAGTTTTTTAAGTGAGGGGTAAGTTTTGTTATGAAAATAATAAGATTCTTGTATGTACCTAATCTTACCACAATTATATAAAAACCTTACCATTTTGATGATCTTACATAACTAACCTTATTACTCACTTGACAAAACTTTATATTAAACTATGACAATTAGCAAATCACTTTCTCTGACGAAGATAAACTTCATATTTCAGTGTTTATTCAAAGAACTTAACATTAACTTGTTAATTGTGAATTGAACTTTTAACAGGATGTGTGTCTAAAAAGTCATATAGAGAGTTTGGAAGGAGTGTTATGTATCAACTATATTTTTATCTCCGTTATAATCATTCTTATAAATAAATAGTCTGTCCAAACTAACTTTGAAATTTTATTGTGGTCCATATTATTTCACAAGGCCAATTGTTAGAAAATGATATTTGAAGCCAAATGTAGCAGAGGTACTAGAATTTAAATATGCAATACAAAATAAATCTCATATAAGATTGTTACCAATCAGATCTGCTAACTCAATGGCTAGCACCTCCAAATTTTGAAGATTGCTAATATTTCGTGGAATTTCACCTGCCAAGAAAATCTCCATAATGTTAATTCTGTTCTTTTGTGTTATTCTTGAATCGAACAATCCTCTTTTGTGTTATTCCCGAATTAAACAATCCTTGATTAGAAGGACAAATTACTAGCATTTGGGAGATTCGTCCTAGAAATAATAATAAGTAAGATCATTTTATACTACTATCTTAGATAACTTGCTATACAACAACTACTATTCATCTGGAAATTAATCAAAGTCGGTAAAGAATAGAAATAAAAGAAATGGCAAAGAATAGAAATGTAGAAATTGAATTTTACAAATTAAATGTCATGCTCCCAGTAAGACAAAACTGAGATGCCCCCAGTATAGTTCTGGTTAGCGTTTTCAAATCCTAAATCGAGGATTGAGTTCAAGCAGTTCAGCTCGAAAATCAATTCTATGTATTGTATGCTTTAGTTCTTAAAACTGATTAGACATTGTATCCGTCAAATCCTCAGCCAAAACCTTAAAATTTGTTTTAAAATTTGTTTTAAAATTTGTCTTACCACTCATGTGATTTCACCAAAATATATGCACCAAAGCATGGTTAGATTTCAAATTGCTTTACTTGTTCATGTAACATGCATTAAAAACTTATGTATTTTAAAAGGTACAAACATTCAAAACTCTGTTTTGCACATAAATATCAAATTCTACACAAGAATATTTGTAAAATAAAATGGACTACTTAGCATACCTGTCACGTTGTTCCCAGTGAAATATATCTCCTTAAGCGTGGTTAGATTCCAAATTCCTTTAGGTATGCCTCCGCTGAATTTGTTGAATGTCAAGGATAAAATTTGAAGCCTTGAACATTCTCCGATTCCTGGTGGAATTTCACCTTCAAAGTTATTCACTGACAACTCAATATCTTGGAGCTGTGGGAGATGATCGCAAATATGTGCCGGGAGGTAACCAGATAAGCTGGTATTTGTTAAATTGACCATTTGCAATGAAGAAAAGTTAAACAAAGCCCGTGGCAGAGGGCCACTTGGTTGGTTATAACTGATGTCTAAATGTTGCAGTTTAGGCAGAGCATTGAATTCCTGGGGAAGATTTCCGGTCAATAAGTTGTTAAACAACTTGATAGTCTGAAGATTTGCGGAATTAAAGACCCCACCTGACAATGAACCTGAAAATCTGTTATCGCCGAAATTTAAGTACTGGAGTCTAGTTAAAGCAGACAACCATGATGGAAATTCCCCGGCAAAGCCATTGCCTTCAAGGTTGATATACTTCAATCGGCGCAATTGAGCCAACTCTTTTGGAAGCTCCCCATGGAAACTATTACTGATGATATTGATATGGACTAGGAAAGAGAGATTTCCCAAGCTAGGAGGTACAGTTCCGATTAGGTCCATGTTGGGAAGGTCTGTGACCGCAACTCTTTGATGGCGAGTATTGCAAGTGATTCCAATCCAATTACAAACTGAGGTAGAGGCATGGTTCGAAGACCGACTCGGCCGAGTCGTCACTGGAGCGGCAGTCTCCGCTCCGATACCGTTCCGATCCTACTCGGAGAGACGGGAGACTCGTCCACAACTCGCCCAAACTCGTTTGACTCGGTCCGCGTTATTTCCGAGTCGGAAAAAATTGGTCGAGTTGGATCCGAGTCATCCGAGTCCACCCGGTTCTATATTCCTCTTTAAATGTTAAACCCCACTTACTGATAAAAAAAAAAAAACAACCGGAAAAGCCAGACAAATTCAATGAAGGAGAAGGAGGAACCAGAAAAAAGGGGAAATTTTTACCTTCCATGAGATCAGCACCAATAAGCAGTCTTATTTTTGCAACTACAAACCCCTGACACTAGCCCCCTTTTCGACCCAAAAAGGCCCAAGAAAAAAGAAGGAAAAAAAAATAAGAAAACGGAAGAAAACTTACTGGGATTGAAGTGAAGTTGAAGCCAATCAAAGACCTTGATGGGCATGCCTTTATGGGCTCAAACTTTTTTGATAAAGATCTAACTTCCTGGGGGAGAGAGTTAGCGGGACGGTAGTGGTGGTGGTGGTGGTGGAGGAGGAGGAGGAGGGAGGAGGAGGAGGAGGGTCTGGGCTGGGGTTCTAAAAAAAGGTACGTGGGGTTGGGGATGAGAAAAGTAAAGCAAATAAATGGAAACAAAACTTAAACAAACAAATAAATAAAATTTAACCAAAAAATATTTTTTTGTTTGAGGAATTAAAAATAAATACTTTAGTCCTACGCTAAGTCTTTTTATTATTATTATTATTATTATTATTATTAGAGAATTCCAATAAATAGTTAAAATTGAATAGATTTGCAATTTTGGTCCTCCAGGTTTTGGACTGTCATCATTCAAAACAATAACCTCCTAATTTCTAATAATTAAAGAAATTAATGAAAATTTTTCCAACAGGTTTAACAATTTTCATCCATATGATTTTGCATTTTACAAAATAATGTTTTAACTGTGTATTGATTTTTTCTAAGACTTTTGGATAAAAACAAGGAAAAAAACTAATGTTATGTAGGGAAAAAAAATACTATTACTCATGTTTTTAAAGCGATTATAAAATATATAAATTTAAACATTATTAAAAGAAAACCTTCAATTTATGAAATAAAATACTTATTTATAATTTTTAGAATGAAAATTGTTTTAAAACATATGTCTCATCGAGACCGTGACCGATATATCGAGATCAATGTAGAACGGTACAAGTCGGACCGCGACTTTAAACCATCGATAGAGGTCGACCAGTTGACTGAGATAACGTTATGGGGGTCGTGTGTGGAGGCCTTGAAAGCAAGAAGGGCATTCAGATCATTAGGGTTGGTATAGGCAACACTAAGAGCTAAGCTAGTTGTGACAAATTGCAGCACCAAGGAAAAGGGAATAAGCTCTATCCATTATCTTGATTATGGGCTAGGACTACATTTGTTGAGGAAGAGATCTTCGGGCTTGAGAAGGTGTGGTATGTATGTAGTTGATTTGATTGCTATTAATTTAAATTTTTACAGAAAGTGAACGGTCGGCAGAATTTTATATGTTGCTAAAGGTGGAAGTAAAGTACATGTCAATCAATAATAAAATAAAATAATGATTTCATTTTTGGTCTCTCATACCTGACTGGGCGGATAGTAGGATTGTTTTGGAGTGAGTATTGCGTGCACCACGCGCGCCACGTGGCGTGCCACGTGGTGCACTAGAACCAATCACACATCGCCAAATAATACGAGGTATGGCCCACCATTGCCACATGGCGATAAATTATTAGTTCTAGTACACCACGTGGCAATGCGCGTGGTGTATTGTATAATTTTCCATTGTTTTGCACCTAAATTTAAGTCGTTGCCAATTAGCATACACTTCGCAATACATATTCCAAATTTACTCTTTCCTTCCTAAAGCGCCCTTCTGTCAAAGGTTTCCCAAACAATAAAAACATAAAACTATATAAATGAACCAATGACCATATATGCTCTCTGACTATTTCGAGTTTCTCAATTGTAACTTCATTAAGTTGTTAAGACTGCAGAAATTCTCTTTAGGTCGATATCACTGTTATTTTTTTTTTTCAAATTTTCTATTAAAACATGCATTTTGTTTGATTCATGAAATATATTCTGACAACTTAAAACGCTTTTTATGCAATAATATGGTAATTAAAAGTAAGTCAATGGATTGGGATAATGATAAAATCATGTCAGATAAAATCCATCAGATATATGTCACACAACAGATTTATTGTTTTTTCTCAAAATGTCATAAAAACAATTTAATCAGAAGACAGCTCCAATCAACTTAAGTTTATTGGCTAAATGTGTGTATCTGTAATTCCAATTTAGATTTAGTTTCATCTTGTGACCTGGGGTATTAGCATAATCTAACTTACCTGACTGGCTTTCTTGATTGCTTTGGCAAAAAAAGAAGACAGCTCCAATCAACTTCTAAGTCAAATCTACTGCTCATTGCTATAGTAAAATAATTTTGCCGCCCACTAGCTTTGTCCCTCTTGCTTGTCTTTCTTGGGAATTAAGCTCCAATCAGCGCCTAAGTCAAGTCAACTGCTCACTAACTTTTCTTGAATTCTCCATGTTGAACACGTAGACAAAATAGTGTCCGATCGGGCAGCAAATTTCTATGACTAATGTGGTTTAAAAAAAAAAAAATCCCCCATTTGGAGACTTTTTTTTTTTTTTTTGGTGTATCGGATAGAGTGTTGTAGCAGGTTAAATTTTTTTTTTTAAGCATATGTCAGGTGGGGGGGCTTGGTTGCAAATTTGGAAAGTATTGCCTCACATGCTCTATCCGGCACATTTTTTTTTTTTTTTTTTGTAAAGGCTGCCACAAAACTCAATTTTTTTTTTGTTAAGCACCAATTCAAAAAAAAAAAAAAATTGGTTAATAACACTTTGCACCTGAACTTGGGGGGGGGGGGGGTGTGTGTGTGTGTATATATATACACACTTTGCCCCCCTGAAATTTGACCTGAATAATTTTTGGGTTAAAATATCATATTAAAATTATTGTAATTGCATTATGTTAAAATCAAGTTCGTAGATAATTAGTTATGTTAAAATATTACGTATTATGGACAAAGATGTAGTTAAAAGGTTAAAATCATGTTTAAATTGTTATGTAAAAATTATTGTAATTGTTTTGTCTAATTTATTAGACTTTAATCAAACAAAACTAATAAATAACACAACACTAAAATAAATTCAATTGCCAGAATTTATATAAAAAAGGTAATATCGGACTTATTTATCTAAAGTAATTTTTGTCAATTTAATTTATTTAAATTTTTGGACTAATAATTGTCATTTATATATTAACAAATTAGTCTATGAAATTTTTAATTAAAGAATATTTTGGAGAAAAAAAGAAGAGTTAGTCCATTATACAATATTAGGGCAAAATGAGAATAAATAAGTCAAACAAAAAATAAATAAATAACAAAAAAATAATAATAAACACATGTACCAATTTTGCAAAAAAAGATGTGATACTGAACTTTGTCCCAAATCTTGTGCAACAAAGCTTTTTGGAATTTGTCCCAAATTGCACCCAAGCCCCTCTAACCTGCAAAAAAGTTTAGGGAAAAAAAAAAAAAAAACTTATGTGCTGCACAAGAGGTGTGAGGCAAAGCTCTTTGAAATTTGTCCCACTTTGCACCCAAGCGTCTCTGACACACACTTGCAAAAAGTTCAAAAAAAAAAAAAAAGTTTTGTCCGGTGTAGCACCTCTAAATTTATACAAGACAAAAAAAAGTCCCTAAATGGAGTTTTTTATTTTAAACCGCATTATTCAAAGAAATTTGCCCCGATCAAACACTTGTATATGGATTGTAATGACTCTTTAAGTTTTGGGATAATTTCACAGACTTCTCCTGAGGTTTGTCATAATTGTACTTATCTTTTCTTAAGTTTTAAAAATTACACTTACAGTCCATGTGTTTATATTTTTTATAATAATATAAACTCATTTTAATGATGTATCCCAAAAACACCAACGAAACACCCTAAAATATCATTAATTACTTTTAAAAAAGAAAAAATGTATCTTAAAAAAAGTAATTATTTGGTCATAAAAATCTCAAAAGGACTAATAATCTTACACCAAATTTTCAGTCTCCACCAGTTTCTATCATATAAAATTCACTAATCTGACTAGTCTAAATAAATCTAGTTTATCTATCAAAATTTTACAAACAAATATATTAGTAACAAAGAGACTACCGATTTATTAGAAAAAAATCATGCTATATTCTATTATTTAAACTCAGTAATCTAACTAATCTAAATAAATCTATTTTATCTATCAAAATTTTACAAACAAATATATTAGTAAGAAATGGATGACCAATTATTAAAAAAATGAGTAAATAGCTTAGGACGCCCAATTATAATTTTTATGACTAATTAATTAATTTTTTAAGGTTCATTTTTCCTTTCTAAAAGTAATTAATAATATTTTAAGGTGTTTGATCGGTGATATTGAGATACATTATCAAAATGGAATTTTTAAAAATATAAATATAGGAGTGTAAATGTAATTTTTAAAACTAAGAGAGATAAGTGCAACTATGACAAACTTCAGGGGTGGTATGTGCAATTATCGTTTAACATCTAGTTTGGGAGTTTATAATAGAAAATAAAAGAAAGGAAAGTGAAGGGATTAAAAAAAAAAAAAAAGAAGGTAAAAAGGGGAAGGGATCTTCTCTTTCGTTTCTTTTTCTTTTCATTCTAACCAATTTTGAACAAAAAATTTTTTAAAAGAATAATAAGATGAGCTTTCCTCTTAATTCCTTTCTTTTCTACTTAACTCCCAAACAATAAAACTTTTACTTTTTCTTTTTACTTTTTAACTCCCAAACAAACTCGTTCTTTCAAATTCTCTTTTCTTTTTTACCTACCTCCCAAACAATGAAACATTGTTTTTCCTTTCTTTTATTCTCAAATCCTCCCTCGCAAACTAGGTGTAAGTGTTGGTCAGAGAGTATATTTATAATTTGGACAACTTTTCTTGAATTCTCCGTATTGAATGCCTAGACAAAATAGCGTCCGATTTGACACTTCTATATGGACTGAAATGACTCTTTAAGTTTTGGTCCGAGAGTATATTTCAATTGGACAGTTCTATGTGGACTGTAATGACTGTTTTAAGTTTTGGTCAGAGAGTATATTTCGATTGGACACTTCTATGTGGTCTGTGATGACTCTTTAAGTTCTGGTCAGAGAGTATATTTATAATCTAGACAACTTTTCTTGAATTCTCCAAATTGAACACCTAAACAAAATAGTGTTTGATCGGACACTTCTGTATGGACTGTAATGACTCTTTTTTAAGTTTTGGTAGAATAATAGTAAGTTCTGGTAATAATTTTACCACTTTTTAATGAAAATTCGTTATTTTTTTTGTTCTTCATCGACAGCAGTGATTTTATCTTCCTTGCATCTTCTCTTCCGTTATCATTTATTTATTTTAAAACTAGTATAAGAACTAAATAAATTTGTCTTAGCGTGTATTCTGTTATTATCGGAGATAAACATATTTTCAATTCCATTTTGCAAGACAAATGATTTAGTTCCTAATTTTATTGATATTTTTAACCTACTGTAGCTCTCAACCACAAGAAAATTCATTCTATATAATTAAATGACAAGCTCTAATAGGTAAAGTTTTCTAAATGCAAGCTATTGCGAAGAAGTTACACTTGCCAAGATATTTTTGTCATACTTTCAAACTCCAGTGAATTTTTTTTATTGACATACCAATTTAGTTACAAACTAAGAGCAAATAACATGCTCTAAGGATTATTAGAGCAACTTCGATAAAGGAAAAGGACAAAAATTTCTCTTAAACAGACAGACTTCTTTACGTCGCTCGCGAAAAGGTTTCATGACATTTGACTAATAGGGGGAATATACACAAAATGTTTCTTTAATTTCGCTTTTTTTATTTTTTTCATCACAAACCTTTTAGTTACTGGTTTGTATCCTTTATAAAACTAAAACCCACCAATTTATTCCCAAACCCCAATTCTAACCACTTTTTTTACCTAAAACGGTCACAACTAGTTCTAAATTTAATATGTCTGAAAAAATATTACAATAATATTCTTGCAGCAAAATTTTTTAAAAAACGGTCCAAAATACTTCATCCAAGCATGTTGAAGAATCTTGCAAATTTGGGTCTTAATAAATTATTGCATTTTTATTCAAAATTTTATAAAAGTTGGTTCTTTTAATCTTTTCTCCCAAACTAGGGAGTCGATAATTTGAATATCAATTTCTTCAATAATACTTAAAAAAAAAAAAAAGAACAGATCAACAAGAATATAGACTCTCACCGCTGCACTGGTGTTCTTCTGGCTTTGGAAGATTGGAGCAACCGAAGAGCACCAAACAACAATTGGAGCAATATTCAATTTTCAAAAAATGTTTCTTTTATTTATTTTTGGAAAAAATGACGAGATTTGTACTCACAAAAACAAAAGAAATTACATGTGAGCCCCAACTTTCGCAAATATTGTTCCAAGTATGATGTTCTCTTGGATTTTTATCATTTTTACATCACCAAGGATGTCATCGGTTTGAATTGTAGAAATTTCACGTAAGATGTGGGAAATTAATGGGATGTGAAATTGTTTCAGAATTGGAACTGATGGATTTAACTACACTGTCCTAGGAAACCTCCCTTACATGTAATATTATCACCGTAGTACAAAATATTTTTAGATTTAAATTCTTGTTATATGTGCAATGAAAAATCTATAAAAATTAAAAATTTAACACAAGGTAATATGTCAGTAATTGATATTACTTCGGTCGACAAGCAACTGATTGGCTCATATTGATTCCGCTTATTTGTGAATTTACAAGTTAAGATTTATATTTTCAGACTCGACTCTACCAAGCTCAGGGTTCAACAGTCAATGAGTTTGACCGAATCAACTCGAGGCAAAAAGAATTTGAGCCAACTCTGGTAATTATTTCTAAATAACTCAGAACTATATACATAAAACATTATACAATAGGATATTGGCATTTGGTTTTCCAGTAGCTTGCAAGCTCTGCAGACCAAATTAAACTTCCACCAAATGATCCTCAAGGCACAATGCCGTCTAAAGAATCACAACGCACATAAGAATAGTCGAAATGCACGACTATTCTTAGGCCTGCACGACCTTTTAGCAGAATTTATTCTGATTGTAATTGTCACACAAAAAACAACACAATCTTAGCAATTTGGTTTCTCCTCTTTCCTAATCTTTACAAATGGCGGAAAATATGTACAATCTTCTCATGTTCCATTGGTGAAATAACAATAGAACAAACTGGTGAATTAATTAATGTTGCCGGCACTGAATTCATGCAGAGATATGCTGGGCAGGTTACATCAAGCTTTGTTGTTGTTGTTGTTGTTGTTTTTTGTTTCTGCTTCGACAAAAACAAAACGAGAAATGCTAGCTGTAGCTGGGCTAGCAAATTGAGGAATCTAAGGCCATATTCAACAGACATTTTGAAATTTCTTATTTTGAAGAAATAAGTTACACTTGCCCAGATATTTTTGTCATAATTTCAAATCCCATGAATTTTTCTTATTCACATACTAATTTGGTTACCAACTAAGATTAAATGACCTGTTCCAAGGATCAATACAGCAACAATGAGAAAGGAAAAAGACCAAAATTCCTCTTAGTGGGACAGACTTATTTGTTCCCTCGAAAAGACACTCTGGATGGTAAAAACTTTTGTATTATACATCCATCAACCCCACAATTTCTCCACTTCTTCACTGAACTAATTGCGCATTGACGTCACATAATTTAAACGAATTCGTAACATGACTTGTGAAGAGGTTTCATGACATTTTACTGAAAAAGGAGAGAAAAAAATACACAGAGTGTATCTCACATTTCGCATTTTTTATTTTTTTCATCACAACTTTTAAGCAATGCATTTGTATACCGTATAAAACTAAAATCCACCCATTTAGTCCCAAACCACGATTCTAACACTTTTTAACACAAAACAGATCACCACTAGTTCGAAATTTAATATGTCTGAAAAAAGTACTACAATAATATTCTTACAACAATTTTTTGAAAAAAAAAAAACGTCCAAAATACTTTATCCAAGCATGCTGAAAATTCTTGCAAATTTGGTCATTTACCAAATCATTGCATTTTATATTCAAAATGCAATAAAATTAGTCCTTTGATATTTTCCCAAACTAGGAAGACAATGACTTGAATATTGTCTTCTTCAATAATATTTAAAACTGAAAAAGAAAAGGTCAAGAACAAGATATGTGAAGGCTCGTAATTACTTAAGCAAATACTAGTGGTTTCATTAGTTAATTATTTAGCTAATTTGTGTAACTACTAGAGTTAGGATGAAGTAATGATATTAGTGATCAAATTGGATAAACCTAGTATTTAATTTATCACACTTGAAAATCTTAGAACCTAAAGTGACAACATAGGGGTACTTACCAAAATCTCGATTGATCATACAAACACCTAAATTTAATCGTGTGTTTATTTATTTATTTATCTATTTGCATGTTAACATTAGTACTAGGGCTACGTTGGATTGGTATTGTTGGTAACTGAATTAGTAAAATTAGTTCATTAGATTATAATACTTAAAACCTTAAGAAAAAGAAATATCGATGTAAATTATATTTGTGTAAAGTTAGGAGTGTAATGTGTCAAATAATTTCAGTTAAGGGGATGAGATATTTATTAACATTAGATAAAGCTTACCAAAAAAAAAAAAAAAAAAAGAAGGCAGCAATATTGAAGCTATTGGAAGTCAGCCATGAAGCCTTTAACCCAAGCAGGAGGTGGACTTAGTTTAGGAAGTCAAAGGACTGAGTAATGCCCTTCTAGGTTGACCATATGAGGCTTTAAAAAAATGCTTCCATTAAACTAATAGATAGAGCAACAAGAATTGTACCAGATAAGACTCGTACAAGGTTGGACACTACAGTAAATTACTTAGCAAACCAACAAACACTTGGAGGAAATTTGAAGTTGTAGAAAAAAATTATGCTTTTAAAGGATTGAGGTAAGCTATCTTTGAGTTCCTTTATGCATTAGAACGATTTTAAACTTGTACTCACTCGATTTAACATGTATGTTAGGCCAGAAGTAAGAAAAATCTGAATTAAATAAACAAGAACATCTCAAGAATTGTCTAGAAACAGAGTCCTGTAGAGCAATTTTTATAAGATTCTCATAACTTGGCATAGGAAGCTTTGATTTGGATAATTATTATTGATCTGGAAACTAGATTGACAGAGTTTTCTAAAGGTATAAGTATCTTGATTTGATTCAAAGTGTATGAACCTTCAGGATGACCGAATATTTGACTAAAAAAAATCAGCTCCGAACATAAATGGGTTTGGTAGTCCCTTAGGTTGTGGTGGAAATTTAACCAAGTTACAAGTAGATTCAAGACATGATGCCTCTTTAAAACTCATTACATACTGAATATAGTTTATAGAGGTGTAAATTTTATGATTTTTCATTGAGTATAATTTGAGATATGCCAGCTTGATTAAACTGTGACTAAAAAACCCGTATAACAGTCTTTTGTGAGCAGTTTCGGTAAATCAATCATAACTTTGTGTCAGAAGCTTGGATTTGAGTGATTCTTGTTGTGATAGAAACTAGACTCATAGATATTTAAATTGATATAAATCATGAACCGAAATTGCTTGTAGATTAATTGCAGAAATTTTGCAAATTGGGCTGAAAATTTGATTCTGCACAAAGAGGTTGGACGAATGGCTAAATTTAGGCAGGCTTTTGAACTTGTTCTTGTTGGATTTTGGGTTCATGTTCTTCACAACAGTCATATATTGTACAAGAGAATTTGTAAACATGTAAACTATACAATCTAGTTCTATGTGTATTAACTCCAGTAGTGACAGAAACTTGGCTGAAAATGCAACCTGCGTGAGCAGGATTGGTGCAACACCTGATTCTAGACTAATTTTGAACATGTTGCCGTTGGAATTTGACTTGATGATCTCCACAAAAGTTGTAGCCCTTAACCTGTAGTTTCTAACGTATAAGCCACGACTCCTGATTGTTTATAGATTGAACACAACATTCAATGGAATTAGGAAAGAAAACCAAACCTGCGTAACAGGGTTGATGATGTGTCAAATTGTGGCTTAAATTTCCACCTGCTCTTGTGGGAATCTGAATTTGTTTTCTTCATGAAAGTTATAGACCCCAAAACTAGTTTCCATGCCTATAAATTGTGAAGCAATTCAAGTTTTCTACCAAAAGTTACGCTTGATTGAACCTAGACACTCGAGATGACTAAAACTTGAGTATTGACAATCGATGAACTACTTTGTGATTGAGATTTAACTAGGTTATAATTGGATCTAGAATTGGATGTCTACATGAAAAATATTCTAAATTAAGTCTAGTTTACATGGGCATTGAGTTTGTGAGATTTAGTAGAGTAAAAATAAATTTAGACTCATGTGTATACAAGTTCCTCTTATGAGAAATCCTAAATTTTATTGTTTATTCATTCACCTCAAGTTGATAGTTGATTATATTGTCTCCCAATGATAGGTGATTCGAGCAATTTCAATAGCGAGCATTTGGAGAACCTCTAATCTTGACATACCAGTGAGTGTCCTAAAATCATTTTTATTTATTAACATCATTTTCTATGAAAATTGTGTGACTTGTTAAAAAAGCTCAATGATATGACTTGTTATTATTTGACGTGATATTGTACTTGAATTTGCTATAAACCCAGTTGTGTATTTTATCGCACTTGGAAGTACTTGTTCTTGTCAAATGTATTCGTGCTTGTGCATGCGTACTTGTTTTGGGCCCACCTTGTGCATGTCCACTTTGGCTGAGCTGGCAGTGGGCTTAGTCACCAACTGTTAGCTGCCTTGGCATCTCGATTCCCATCGGCCTATGAGGAGGTTTCGTAGGTTAAGAAGGTGTACGAGAAAGTAATTGGGTAACTCTTGAGATTGCCAACCGGTGTGATGTAGCCGCGGAATAAATATTGGCGTGTAAGACTTGAGAATTATTGGACTTTTGCCCTGGCACAGTACTTGACTAGTTCTCGAATGACGCTCAAAATACTTTCGAGGAGTGCTTGACTTGATTCATTAGTATTATCCACTGTTTATTTGTTGAATTTTTTATTATTAGATCTGGATGAGCCAATTGTTACTCTTGTGTGTTACCTCATTTTAAAATGAATATTGTGACAAGGTATTTGAAATGATTTTATAAATGGACCTCACTGGGCTTCTAGCTCACCCCTGCGATATTTGTTGCCCTTACAGGTGGTTATGCACGTGATAGAGTGGCGAGATTGGGTACTTGTAATACTATAGGCTCACCATAGTGGTGTAAATTTGAGGTCTAGATGACTCGCACTCTTGTAATTATTTTGAGTTTTGTAATCATATGTATAATTTATCTATTTTGAATGTATGACTAATGAGTCCTGGCGAGAGCTAGGCAGGTGCTCAGTCAGGATATGGTGAATGTCCTGGTTGGGTCGTCACAAGATAGACTCTCACCTCTATACTGGTGTTCTTCCGTCTTTGGAAGATTGGAGCAACTAAAGAGCACCAACAACAATTGGAACAGTATACAACAATCGAAGCAACCAAAAGTAAAAATAATAATAATTTGGAGAATAAAGTGCAGCAAATTTGAAAAGTTTTACTCTGAATAATTTCAATTTTATGCTTGTTGATAAAGCTGTTATTTATGGTATTGATTTGAGTATTAGACGGGAGAATAATGGATTTAAGGATTCAAATGAGTTTTTGGTAAATGATTTGTAGTAAATGCTAAGATTGTAGAATTTGAAGATAAAAGAAAGGATAAATCACAAAACACTCCCTTGTAGTATTACTTTCGACTATACATTCCCATATCTTTTCAATATGATCACATAACTTGCTTATAGTTTTATAAAATGTGAAAAATCAATGCTCCGTTACGGAATATTTCGCATATGATTCTTATAATCTACTACTATTGGGAATGTTTCGTGACGTCTAGTGGGTTACACACTCATAGTGCAGAATATTCTGTTTGTTTTCCATATTACATAGGATCGCAGGAGAGTTATGTAATCATATTGAAAAGATAAAGGAATTATGTGATTGAAAACGATATTACAGATGAATATTTCGTAATTAACCCTAAAAAAAATAGGGGATTTTGTAGCTTTGAGTTCTGTGCTAAGTAGAACATCAAAGTGGCTGAGGAGATGACAGAAATGAAGCAGTCGATCACAGGAACATAGACTTTCATAAATTTGGAAGTTAAATAAAAATATCAATATTTTTGAACTTAATGATAAAAAAAAAATTCGATATTCGGATAAGTAAGCCTTGCAGATTGAGGCAGACAAATCGAGTCTTTATAAAATTGCTTGGCCTTGATTCAACTTCAAAAATATGCGAGTCAAAATGGAATTCATTTAAGATCCTAAATAAAATATTATAATCGGATCAAAATTAACAACAAAGATATTTCGCATAAAAAAAAAACTCGTAGAACAGGCTCAAATATTTTACTATCCAATTCAGCATATGGTAATTAGGAATTGGGTCCCTGCACACTTGGGACAACAATAACTAATAGAGTAATATTCAACTTTTGGAGATGTTTCTTTTATTTATTTTTGGAAAATATGACACGATTTGCAGTAACGAAAACAAAAGAAATTACATGTGGGTCCCAATTTTCAAAAATATTGTCCCAGCTATTATGTTCTCTTGGATTTTTATCTTTTTTTCCATAAAAAAGAGTAAGTTATTAATCTGCAAAAATCTATGGAGTCAATCCCATTGCAACATAAGTTGCTAATTCTTGTTGGTATTAGAACTTTTCTCGAAGTAAGAACAACTTCATACATGATTCTTCTGATTTTCCTCAGCTCTTGTGTCTTTTTCTTGGAAAAGCAGTTGGCAATTGGTTTCTTGCTCACATAACTAGTGGATAGTTACTGCACATGTTATCTTTTGAAACCTCTCTGCAAAATCATCAATCTTCCATGTATCACATATCCAGTCTAATTTAGTTCTCCAGTTATTTGTCTCTTTAGTTATGGAATAGAGTTCAAGCATTTTTTTTTTCCTAGAAATAGTTGTTAAGAATAGTTGTACTCAAAACTAGAATGATTCATCCGGAAATTTTTCCATGTTCTTAAAACTGGATAAAGGTCTATCATAAAACAGAAGTAAAGTCATCTCTTGCAAATAAATATTTGGCACGGTGGGCACAAGTTTGGTATGTGTCTCAAAAGGGATTTGGCTGACTCGACTCAATCATGTTGGGCTAGCAATTTTGCGACCCTGACCCACCCCTAACGTCTTTGGGTACCCAATAAAAAAAGGGGGGTCGTAGAGTACCCACCCCGCCCTACATTTAATATGCATAAAAAATCAATACCCTAAATAAAAAGATTACAATCTCCATACAATATATCAAGTATTAATTTTTTTCAAGCATTACATCCAACACCTTAGTACATACTTACCCAAAAAAGCACCCTAGTACATGTCAATCTCAAATATTCGGTACACATTAGAATCACAATATCTAATAGACAAAATATAGATTTCGTGACTAGAACTAATGAACCATGTAGAGAGTTGTTTTTGTTTGAGAAAAGAATGAAAGAAGGCTAATGTTGAGATTTCAAAAATTGTCTAGTTTTTGCTTTTTATAAAATTATTTTCCTCAAGACACCATTATAAAATTATAATAGTTTCAAATCCTCATCTTTTTCAAGAACTCAAAACATATAGCAACTAATTAGATTTGCAATTTATCTAAATTAGTTTTTAACAAAATTTTTATGCAATTTTATTAAAATATTTATAAACGCAGCAAATTTTGGTTGTCATTTAAATTCGATCTGGTTATTTCTGTTTGATTCATATAGCAACATGATCTTTGCGCTTATGTCCTTATGTTTTTATTTCAATGATTTCCTGCAAATATTTCGTAATATTTCTGAAACTTATACATTATATTTTTTATTTCATCATTCTGGCACAATAACAAATACAATCTAGCTACAAAATCATTATCCAGTTAGTTCAACTAAACAATTCCAGTGCAATTAGTCAAATGAGTATTAATTTTATTATTCATACAAGGAAGCTGCACGCAACCAGAATAATTTGTAATTAGCATGGCAGTCTCTTTAAGACATTGTACCAGTCATCACCTTTTCAAATTCAATTATTATTGTAGATAGTTCAGGTGATGCATTTGCATGAACTATTTACAATAAACTCACAATCCCACAATACAAACTCACAATGAACATAGAATCACAGTAGTATTCTATGAAGCTAATTTGTGTCCCATGTTTAACTTTTAATATTAGTTCAAACTCTTCTTTTTTTATTTTTTTAATAATTTGGGTTAATAATTTTAATAAAAATTACAAGATGGTCTTTATATTTTTAATATTTATATAATATATTTTTACAAGATGGTCTTTATATTTTTACAAGATGGTCTTCTTTATATTTTTAATATTTATATAATACACCCTCGGGTTGAGTCCAATACTCACGGGTTTTTGTTTTTTGATCCGTATATGATTCGAATTTTGAGGGAACCCGACCCTCGTCTGCCCCACTTAGAAAAAGACGATTCAGGTACTCTATATTTAGTATCAAGTCAGGCTAGTTTTCGGATTGGTGGATCTCTTTGCCCACCCCTAATATTTGGTGATGCTCATAAAATTTTCGAAAATCCAAAAAGAAAAAAAATAAATGATTTCTGTAGTGGTATTATAGGGCTTTAATTGAGGCATTTGAAAGCAAATAGAAAACGCTTGGTCATTGCCCTTTACATATTTTATAAAAAAAAGGGTCTAAACATATTTGCATGTTGTCAGTGCAGGAAAAAAAAAAGTAAACTAGAAATGATTGTAATCATAGCTTAGTGATAGGGGCTGTGTTTGGAAAGTTATTTTGTCAAAATATTCCTTACAAATGTATTCCAATCAAATTTTTATTTCTTTGTTATTTTTTATCTCATGATATTATATCTCAAGAAAAAAAATGTCACAACAATATCTTACAAAAATGCTTTGAGTGTGATTCGGAAGTCCAGCTGTTCACTTGGGTGAGGTGGGAGAGAAGTTGTGAACCTAGACCGCCAAAAAGGATTAACATCAATTTAACCCTCTACTGATTTATGTAGCGGGAAAATGATTAATGAGTCAAATCTGATTGACTCCTAATTATGTGGATCTTGTACGTGGCAGGCGAAATGTATGAAATTCAGATAAGCACTAATTAATGAATGAAAGTTCAGATTCCCTATATCTACACTTTTCATTTTGCTCTTTTCATGTCCAAATTTAATTTTAGATGCACTGAACTCGGAACCATTTTAATAGGGTCCTTAATTGTGATAGTGAAAAGATTTTTGGTTTTCTTCTTCCACTTTTATTTACCTTTACTTGTGCCATTGTGGATTAATAATCTTCAGAAGCTTTTAATTTTTCTATTCAACTCAGTAGAATTTCTGCCTGAACATTACCCCTAACAAATTATTATGCAATATGGCCATTTGCATGTAAGCATTCTTCGTCCTTGTCTTCGACAATGATAATTACAACCACATGCGTCAATGAACACTAGGAAAGTTTAGAGCAAATAGGAAGACTTGGGACTAACAAGTCAATGGCATGAAACATTAATTGGGTCAGTTTGAAAATTATAAACTGGAATTAAATCAAGTGTAAGGTGTTTTTACTTAATTCAGGGTAGACTAAGTTGGTTTTATTGAGATCTTGCTTAGAGAGTATTGAGTGTGTGTGTGTGTATTTATGTATGATAAATGACCAAAATATTATTGTTTTTCAAACTACTTATTATCCCTTTGTGCATAATATATACAACTTCATAAAAGATATATAATCTTTATTTTTTTTATTTGCATAACTTTTTGGTTTGGCATCCATCATTTTTTTTAACATTTCCTCATTTCACCTCATCCGTTTGAACAGTTGGCTTTTATAAATTATTTTAAAATATTCTCCAAAATATTTTCAATTGCTTTTTTATATTCCCACCTACATTTTTTATGTAACATGCATTATATCCCCAAAAGTGCTATATTATTATGTTTTCAACAATATTACCAAAAAAGGGAATCCAAACTGAACAAGTCTACTAATTGCTACATGTTTAACAAGGTTAATTAAAGAAACATCCCCACATGTTTCTAATAATTGCATAAACCTCTCCTCACACTTCAAAAATGTCATTTATCTCTGCTGAGATTTCTATTCAAATAATAAAACACACCCATTAGCAAAATTATTAAAAAACCACCATTTTTAAAAAAATTCAAATACCCTTTGTTAATTGATTCTTTCTATTTTGGTTTTGAAAATTAAAATATATTTTGTATCAAAAGCATACTTCTCTTATTTCTATTTTAATATTATTTTGGTAAAATAATTTTAGACTTGATTTTATGGTGTTATATTACTTTAGAACTTGTTTTGAGAATAAGAAAATTTGATAGTTTTGACTTGCTTATTCTACTTAGTTTTTTAGGTATCAGCCAGAGTTCATTTTATTAGAACAAATAAATTTTATATGAAGAATTTATTTATAAAAGTGGATTTAAAAGTGGAAAAGTGAAAATTGAAACAATTTTCTATAAGTAATTTGTATTATTTGGAAAGAAATTTCTTTAAATTTGCGTTTTTGTCTTGTTTGATATTAAAAGTTTTGGTTAAGAATTTTGTAAAGGTTGTTATAGTGACTTTACCATGCCAAGTGAATAAAGTGATAGTTTCAAAGTGTAAGGTGAGGTCTTGTTTTATATTTGGTTCAATGAGCCTTTTATATTGCCGAGGTAGCCAAGCTCGGGCTTGCGAGGCCTTATTGATAGTCCTAATCACACTTGTATGATGGTCATCATTGGATGAAAAATTTTTACATGCATCCAGTTTACATCCCCTCTTGTGGATTTTGTAGTCTAAAGTCATATAAGCATTCTTACATTACTATATTACATTAACATGCATCATTATACTTATGTGACATTCTTTTAAAACACAAGATCTACAAATAGGGTCATAGATGCTGTTCATGTAAGAATTTATCTCAATTTGGCCACCTTAATTAATTGGCATTTTTGTAGGGGATGTTATAGGGATGAACTCGCACTTTTATATCGCCAATTCTATTGTACCAACAACATATATTTTTTGGTATTCATGTCATATCTAATTCTATTTTTGTAAAAAACTTTATTTCTATAAAATTCTATTGTTGTTATAAACTTCAAAGTCAATATTACATAAATAATCACTTGACACGAATTGTGCTTTAGTATAATAGTTTATAATTCCTATGCATCTATCTAGTTTTAGAATTTTTGATGGATTTAGATTTTTAATATTGGAGCTAAATGATATTAGAAGCTTGAAATTTAGTTTGGTCCTTTTATGAGGTTTTAGAATAGAATCATCAAATGGGTACGTTATAATTCTTAGATATGCTTATGGTACGTTTTGCCACTGATGGCATACAAGTTTTCCTTTTATGCTTTCCCACTGAGGGCATACAAGCTTTTTTTTTTTATTTGGAACAAAGTTCCATTTTCTTTTATTTTTCTAAATACATTTAATATTTTTATTATAATTTATTTTGTAAATAATATTCAAAGTATAAAACTTGAAATTCCTTCCAATTAATAAATTTATTCCTTCAAAAAATAAAGAAATATGCTTCAATAAAACCTACATTGTTAACGTAAGTATTTAATATTAATATTACAAAACAATCCCTTTTAGAAAATAATATTGTCCTTAATTTGTTTTATAAGGCCACTGTGGGAAAGAATATCTAACCACTCTTGACAACTCCCTCGTTTAGTATAGTATAAATGTTTTTGTGTATATGTTTATATGTCTGTGTATGTACATGAACACACACGTACATGTATGTGTGTGTATGTGTGTAAAGTTCTCCAATCATTGACCTTAACTATTGTCAAATCCTAGTTTTCATGGTCGAATCATTGATCTCAAAATTTCTACAACGAAACTTGAAGTGGAAAAAGACGTCACTTTGGGCTTTGCCAGAGGGTATAGTAAGCTTTCGGGTCCTACCGGCTCAGTATAATTTTGAATTGTGAATCGGTTTACATGTTGCAAGTACTCGACCTCCAGGTTACTTGTAGAACCAATTCAAATAAGCCAGATACCCCATCTGGTCCATCATAATTAACCAGTATATTTTAAATAAAAAATAAAAATCACTAATAACACAAGTATCAATGATCTTAAAGTTAAATTAAATCCCAAAATCTTAATTTTTAAAGCAATCAAAAAACAAAAACAAACTAAATAAACTGATAATCACTTAGTTTTTTGTTAATAAGTAGCCAAATGAACATCCAAATTTCATTTTTCACTCTTCAATTTCATTTTCTAGTTCACTTCATTCTCCTTAATTCTTCAATGTTCAGCACAATATGTTCTTCAGTCAAGGTTGAAATTTTTACAAATAATGAAATAGAAGTACAAACTAGTAGTAACAATAAAATGAATAAAAAATATGAAACAATTAATTAGTAAAACAATACCATACACAAAAAATGATAAAATTACCCCTCACTATGGACCGGCTCTAGTACCCATCGATTCACAAAAAGAAGAACCGCTTCCGACCCGTTTAATTTATAAATTGACGCACTACCTAACCTAGTGTTAGTAACTAGTTCGGTTACCCTCTTTTCTTGGTTCGAAACAAGTAGATTGTTTTCATTTTTCAATTTTTTTGAATAGCCATACAAAAAACCGTAACAGATAGACAAACTTTCCATAGTTGAATAATCGATTGGTTTAACCATTGTCTATACACACACACACACACACACACACAATAGGAATGATGCACGTGCTTTGCACGTTTAGTAGTTCATTTAACAAACAATACAACAATAAAAAAAAAAGAAAAAAATAGTTAATAATTTTGATTTTTCTATTTTTTTGAAATCCATATCTAAAAAATTATCCTAAGAAGTAAATATATGATAAGTACTATTATCCTAAAAAATGAATGATTCAAAATAATATCTCCAATTGGCATGATGATGGTTTCTCTAAAATATCTTAGCAAAAGAAATTATGAAATCTTTTAAAATTTTTAACTTGTTATTGTATTAAAGAAAAATTGCTTTTCTTTAAAAAGATGTAATTATGCTTGAAGTCCCTAAATTTTTGATAAGTCGACCACTAATTTTTTATGTCGCTATTCTATTTGTAAAGTATCAAATGAGAAGTTAACGTAATTGTACCACAATTAGTGTTTCCAATGAATACAAATATATTGCTACCATTGTGCAAAATTGTTAAGTTAGTTAAGTTATATCATTCATGTGCTTTGATTATACAACAAAAGTGTATAATTATAATTTTTTTTTACATATCATTTGCAATTTTGAAATGAATTATCTTTATTCAGTTAGGTGATATCATTTTTTAAATATTTTAATTCTATATTTATCATAGCTATTACCTTCTTTCTGCATAGTTAATGATATTTTCCCCCTTTTTCGACCTTCTACCCATAAAAAATAATTTATACATCTAAACATTCAAAAATATATGTTATGATTTATTTTCTTACATTGAATAATCCTATAAATAAAAAGATAATTATACAATAAAATTGCAAATTTATATATACCATGTATTTTTTAATATTTGGCTTTTTCTTGGACACTAACTTAATTGACATTAGAGTTATTCGTTAAATTTACAAATTTATGTAATAAATATATATGACTTTTCATTGTCAATTAAAATATTATATATTATGAGAATGATGAGTTTTGAAATTCGCTAATGACTATAACCTAATGAGACTTGCAAAAGTTTTATATTTTTGTATTTATTGCATAAATTTATATATTTGCATATGTTGAGCATTTCACTTCCACCTTCGTTTGCTTTTTTCTTTTTCTCTGTTTATAAGAGGAATGTATAAAATAAAATATGTCTCAATTTTGTGTTATACGAAATCTTAAACTATATACTTTTTTGTTTATAATGTATGCATTCATGTTACCTCTTACAATCAGACAGTTTTGCAAATTAACTTCACTTTTTGAATAAATAACACTTGAGAGTTCACTTAATTGGTGCCTTAAAGCACTCATTAGCTAAACTCATGTAGTTTTCTTCAGTCAAATTCTTTGTGATCAGTTAATTACTTTGTATAATATAAAATATAATATTAATAATAAAAAGAGTTCGAACATTAATTAGCTTTTTAAAAAATCATAAATATTTGTTCAAATATCTTGGTTGAGTTGTTAAAATATTGATTTGAATTCAAAATGCCACATTTGAAATCTCAGTCTCTATTAAAGGAAAATATAAATTTCTTGACATAAAGAAATTTTAATGATTAAAGTTGTGATGCTACTTTGCTTTGCATAATGATCCTCTTAATACAATGAGTTTAACATTATTAAAAATTCAATTCTTGATGACTCTTTATATTATCAGTAGCTTTTTAGAAATTTGATTCTAAGCCTTTTGAAACCTTGTCTTAGTTAATGTTTCATGACATTTTTATGTTCTAAAGTATTTACCTAGGATAAGTTCTAGTAATATCTACATTTGATTCTTTGTGTTTAGGTTTTTAAGATTATTTTTTATGTTAATCCCTAATGTGATATCAAAATCCAAAAATAAAAACATTTATCGAATAATAAATTTTTTAATCAAATAGTTCATCCAAATTCCAAATCCAATCATTATGATAGCATTTTCTATCTTCAATTCTGTCTTCTTGAATCAAGATGAATTTAATTGATATAACTTTATTGTGTCTCAGTCCACAATACATGTTACTTCATTATTTTTTAAGGTAGTGTAATAGTAATTTTTTTTCATATAGGATTTGATATGTTAAAATTGTTATTTTAAATTTAGTAAATGAAAACATAGTAAAAAAGAAACAAAGTAATACTACTAAATAAATTCAAGTACAATATTATAGACTTTTTTAATTTAAATTAAGATTTAGAAATAGGATTAACGTCTATACTTCTCCAAAAAAACATGAATTTTCACTCTTTATAATTCAATATTGTAGATAAATTCTTTTTTAAATTGGCTTTTTATTGTAAGATTTGAAAGAAGTTTGAACAAAAGTTGAGTTTTATTTTGATTTAATTAATCAACCTCTTTATATTTTTATTAATGTCCTTTCTTAAAACAATTGAATGTTAAAAAAAAGGCTATTTTCAAAAATAAAAATATTAAATGTTAAAATATTAAAATTCTTAAGAAAATTTGTGCTAAAGAATTTATCTAAAAGATTATTCTTAGTTAATTTTGTAACAAACACTCATTTAAAATTTATTGTTTTAATTTCTTGGATAGAGGCTTTTGTAATATAATTAACTGAAAAAGCCATGTTATGACAGAGTGATTTTCTTTACATTTTTGTGACTTTAAGTTTATTCTATAAACTAACTACTATATCTTTTAAATTTAAGTCTTATTGAGATTTAAAAGTTTAGAGGTTCGATTAATTAATTTTTATCCTGATTTCCAAGTTAGCATAGGTAGGTTGAATATATTATGTTTTTAATCTTTCTTGGCACTATGCGACATACTTTTGTGACATTTAAAGTAAAGTGACATTGCATCTGTTCATAAAATGTGGCAAACAAACTAATTGATTTAAGTAGATAATTTAATTAGGATATAATTATTCCCACTCTTTACCTTCCGATAATGTCCTTCTTAATGTGGCTGCAATGTAAAAAATAAGGTTATTCAAAAAATGTAGTAGTAAATGTTAAAATACCAGAGCATTTAGGGTTATTAGTGCTAAACAATTGGTCTAAGTAATTGTTCTTAATTAATTTTATAACTAAATAATTATTTATAATTTATTATTTGCAATTAGTTACTTAAATAAAGGCTTGTGTAATTACAAAGTGTGTGGTTTCGTCTATCCAATTTTATATTCTTATCATTATTAGATTTAATTTCTAAAGCACATAATTTGTTTGTTATTTTTATTTGTAAATCTTAAAGTTAAAAATGGATGTAAATAATCTATATGTAAAGAATGATTGAGATAAACATAAAAATGATTGCACAAAGAACAAAAAGGAGAAAATTTTCAAGTTTTAACTTGCTACATACATCCTTAGATTCTACTCCTATAACTTTTAAAATTATGAATTAGCTATAGTGCAGTTATTACTATGTTCAAATAGAATATTTTTGTAGAAAATGTAGAGTTTTATCATTGCATTAACTGATATTAAAATTGATACAAAATATATAATTTTTCAATTATACATTGGAAATTACATTTAAATTTTATTTATGAGGAGGAGTTTTTTATTCGTATCTTATTTATGCATTTTAAATTTTTATTAATTTTTATTTAAATTAAATTTTATTATAAAAGACTTGAAATTCCATTTAAATTGTGTCCATGAGGAGGAGTTTTTTCTTTTACAATATTATCTGTGCATTCATTTAAGTTAAATAAAGGACTTGAAAGATATTTGGTGGAATGTTAATTTTTACTATAACTTTATTATTCTAACTCTTTATAATTTCCATACTTAATACAACTACGACTTAAAAACTACAACTATTTTAAGAATTGAATAAGTATTTTTGAAATTAAAATTGCGTCTAAAATATAAAATTAATTTTATTACAAAATATTTGAAAAATGATTTCTTTTCAGTGTTTTGGTTATTTATTTATTTTTTTTATAATTAAATTTTTTTGTTTGTGATTTTGTTAAGAGTGTAGATTTGAATTTGTATACTGATCAATTAAAGATATTTTAAAAATAAAAAGAGAAAAAAATAAATGATTATACTAACCAATAAATATTTTTTTGTAAGATCCAATTTATATTTGTAATTGTAAATAATTTTTATGGTAACTAATAAATATTTTTTTTGTAACTAATCCAATTGAAATATGTAATTGTAAAAGGATTGAAAGATTATTAAAAAGAAAGTTGGAATTTGATTAGGATTTTGATTACTCTAGCTTTTATATATTTTCACTATTATCCTTTTTCTAATATGACTAAGACTAAAAAGATAGGGATGTTTTAGAAAATACATTAATTGTTAAATCACCAAACCACTTAAAGGTCATTCATGCTTTTATATATATATATATATATATATATAGATATATATATTTATATATGTTTGTATATGTATTTGTATAGAAAAAAAATTTACACAATTGCCTATTTGTGTTTTCAATTATGTTAAAATACTAAAAATTGTGCGCATAAACCATTCATATCACATTCTTCTTCTTGGTCCAATAATGTAGGTATAGTCTTTTTAGAGCTTATATGTATAAACAGCTATTTATATTTGAAATATT
Organism: Mitragyna speciosa; assembly: GCA_024721245.1. Taxonomy (NCBI): domain Eukaryota; kingdom Viridiplantae; phylum Streptophyta; class Magnoliopsida; order Gentianales; family Rubiaceae; genus Mitragyna; species Mitragyna speciosa. The sequence continues at coordinate 7,556,694 of CM045570.1, forward strand.
TTTTCCTAAATTTTGGCAAGAAAAGGCGATTTCGTATCATAGTTAAATGCATCATTTTCTTAATGTCATTCTACATCTATGAAAACCTCAAAATAATAACCCTTTTTAAAGAAATAATATGCACGCCCTTGTCTTGAACTTCAAGCACTTGGCAGGTGCTCCAAGTCAAAAAATAAGATTCACCACGAGTTTGACTACCATAGAGCCTGGAATATGTGAAAGACAATAAAATCTTTAGGTGGTAAGTTAATGAATAATATTCCTTGAAATAATAACTCAATTTTTGATGAATTTCAAGATTGTTTGCAATTGAATTGTCTTATATACCTGCTTCAAGGTTTGAGCACATGGAAAAACTGAGATTTAATCTTCTGGAGTGCTACTAGAACATCTTTAATATTTGTTCTCTCCTCAGGAACATCTGTTGTACAACTTACAGCAATTTCCAAGATGGATGATATGCACTTTATTTTTTTCTTGACTAAGTCATCTTCAAGAGAAAGTAAGTTTTCATCTATAACCTGAGAAATAGAATCCGGTAATGATTCTTGTATCCAGCGCCTGAGGCTTAACCCCTCGGTAAACATCTCATCGTTAGGCCTCCTCCTCGTAAATGTTTCCATCAATGTAATGCCAAAACTATAAACATCACATTCTGCTAAAACCAATCCTTGTAGTCCATACTCTAGCACAAAATTCAAAATTTTTTGTTATATTCTAGTAGATAAAGAGAAAAACCTTAGGTGATTGCAAAGAACTAACAAGTGTGCACCCTTGAAGTATTCCAATTGTGAAATTTTCCACATATGCTCCTATTGATTAAAATTGAGGACCAAAATTCTAATGCTAGGAATTTAGACTTTATTATTGCTTACTGTTAATTTAATTATTGTTTACTGGATCAAACGTAACTATTATATAGATCAACATAACTTTCCTCTATTGTCTAGGATTACACTCAAGTGCATAATTTACATTAAAGGTTAAATTTGAAGGTAAAAATAGCAAAAATAAAGTGTAAAAGCATAAATATTTTCACCATAAAAGAAGTTTTTTGTTTAAAGGTGTCATACCCATACCCATTGTACTAAGGGTCCAAAATGGTACTTGTCTATTGAAGCATCTTATCAACAGTAATTAGAGGAAAATGAAATGTGCACTCCATTTTTTATTTTTTAGACTATAGATTCTTATTATTTTGACTTACTATTTTTGTACAAAAGTTAAAGTATTATAGCTCATGGGTATATTAATAAAAATTACGTGAATAAAATATGACCTTGATTAAATTTGGAGTAAATAGTTATGAAAGGTCACCCGGGGCAATGTATCCAAATGTCGCCATGGTATTTGTTTGTACCACACTTTCTCCACCTCCAAGCAATTTTGCAATTCCAAAATCGCTAACATGGCCTACCGTATCTTGATCAAGTAAAATGTTGCTTGGCTTGAAATCACAATGAACAACAAGAACTGAATAACCATAGTGAAGATATTCCAAGCCGCAAGCCACATCTATCATAATAGTCCAATCTTTGTGCGAATACTCAATAAGTGGTGTTCCAAATAAAGCCATTTCCTCAAGGCTTCCATTTGGCATATATTCAAGTATCAAAGCTTTAAACTCAGGATTGGAGCAAGCACTAATTACTTTAGTCAAATTTCGATGACTGAAGACAACGTAAGACTTCACATTCACTGATCAAAGCTTTTAAATGCATCTTCGAGCTCTAAATCAAAAACCTTTATGGCCCAGATCGTTCCATTTTCACGTATTCCTTTGTAAACTGATCCAACGATTCCTGAACCAAGCAATGCACTCTCAGAGAATCCATTCGTTATTTGATTGAGCTCATGGAATGATACCCTTTCATATGTTGTCATATGAGCTAAGGTCATGTGATTGAGATAGAATATTCCTTCTAAGCTTTCTCCTTAACAAAAATGAAAAGATCAAAGGCTAGCATCATAGGATCCCAACTCCCAAGTGAAACTGAACAGTGCCTAACTTTTTCCCCTCAAACTGTGTCCAAAAGGTGGGCAAGATTGGAGGCAAGGAGCACCACATAATGCTTCATTTGAGAGAAAAGATAGCTTTGTGAAGTTCACAAAAGGACCTCACAAGGAACTAGGTCCTTTTAGTCTATTATAGGATACATTGAAGTATTGAAGATGTAAGAGTGTCTCCATTGATTTGGGAATTGTACAAGACAGATTGTTGAATGACTAGGTCCAAGTACTCCAAACTCAACATAGTCCTTCACAGAATTTGGAATTGATCCTTGTAGCTTGTTATGCTCCAAGGCAGAAGTGTCTGTAAATTCTGTAATTCTCCAATGGATCTAGGTATCTCGCCTAAAGAATTCATTCATTGACATGTTCAATCTGACTAATGCCTTGAGGTTTCCAATTTGAGCGGGCAAAGAACCAGTCAATGAATTCACTTGACATGTTGAGGTCCAAAATATCTCTTATGTTCCAGAAGGTTGCTGGTATGCTAGAAGTCAAAGTGTTGGAGTTAAGATAAAGATATCTAAGTGAAGTAATATTTCCTAAACAAGAGGGAACCATACCAGATAAGCCTATTCCCGGCCAAGTCTAGTGTACCTAAGTTCAACATATGACAAAAGTCACTTGGAATAGGTCCTCGTATTTCATTCTCTCTAAGACTTATTCCTTTGAAGCTTCAACAACAATTTCATGCTACTCGGAATTTTTCCTCTTAAGACATTGTTAGATAAACTCAAGGTTATCAAGTTGCTTAAGTTACCTATTGAACTCAGGAATTTCACCTTTAATTCCACAATTACTTGCCACAATTCCTTCAATAGAGCTAGAAAGATTTCCAATAGAATTCGGAACGAAGCCAGTTCAAAGGATTCATAGATATTGACAGGTATCCTAAATTTCTACATTCCATTCAAGGAATTGAAAAAGCTCAGTTCTTCAGTTACTAGGGTCCCGAGAAAAATAGTTTTTCCCTAGATGTTCAACAGTTCAAGAAATCTCAAGTTACTAACAGAATGAGGGATTATGCCAGTAAACTGGTTATCCACGAGGCGTACCCATCTCATCCTAGAAGTATTTGAGATAGATGTTAATATGGCACCACTGAATTTATTTCCTCCAAGATAAAGCCCCTCAAGATAAGGTAATAAAACACCTAAAGTCGATGAAGCTCATCTACGAAATCATTGTTGGTGAGGGAAATGACTTGCAGTGTTGAAATGTTGAAAAGTTTCAATGGTATGGGACCTGTTAACCAATTTGAGTGGAGGGATACTAACTGCAGCTTGCTAAGATTACCCACCTCTTGAGGTATTGCACCTATCAAATCATAAATGTAAAGGAAAAATAGTTAAATACATTATTGTGTGAGAAAAAGGGAAATTAATGAAAACAAAATACATAAGAGAATTTGAATTAAGCACAGCGATTTTTTAGAAAATTTTCTTCTATTTAAAAAAAAACAAACTCCTAAGGATTAAAACATTTTTTTGCAGGAAACCTAAGGATAAAATCCCTTCATATTCTAAATCTTGTTGCCAAGGAACTCAGCATCAACTTTAGTAGAATATGATTTTTTTTTTAATTTGAGGAACATTAGATTAATAGCCTAATGGGCAAGGAAATGAGGTGCTGTATGCAATGAAAGATTGGTATATTGCACTAGAGCAAAGTAAGTTTGCTATTTTAGTTCAACTAAGAAACTAGAGAACTTCATTATATATCTATGACTAAACAATATCTATATCTATATGCACTATATATATATATATATATATATATATATATATATATAACCTAATACTTCCCTTAGCGTTTTTGATATTCTTATTTTGACAATAATATTATTTTAATACTAGACATAAAAGGGCATTTTGTAAACTTCGAAAGTTAAAAAGTAATTTGATTAAAATAAAGCCAATAAAAAAATAAAGGATCTACAAGAGTTACAAAAAATAAAAATTCTGTAATACCTATTTCCATTCATTCCTAATTAAGCTGCTATAAATAAATATATATAGATTTCTTAAGAATCTAATCTACTAATATAAAGGCATTCTATAAATTTCAAAAATGTTAAAAGAATTTAGTTAAAATATATAGTATATAAAAAATGTTTTACTCCCCTTAATGATTTTGACAATTTTATTCCTTAGATAATCTTATTTTAATACTTGATAATAGAATAAAAAGGACATTATGGAAATTTAAAAAGTTGAAGTTAATATGATTGAAATAAATCCAATAAAAAGACAACAGAACTACGAGTATTTTTATAAAAATTTAAATTCTATAAACCCAGTTCTAGTCAATCCTTATAAAACTGCTATACATACAGATGTAAATATTTTGAATGAAGCCAATATGTTGAAATAACGGGCATTCTAGACACTTAAAAGAAAAAGATAAAAGAGCTATAAGAGTTACAATTTTAAATTCCATAACCCTAATTTCCATTCACTCCTAATAGTGTTTACATGAATCTAATCTACCATTCTATATATAATTATACCTGCCCATACTATATGTATAAAAGTACCACTTACCATAGTGTTTTTGACATTTTTATTCCTTAAATCGCCTTAATTTATTACTTGATAATCACACAACAAAAAAGTCAATTTGGAAACTTAAAAAGTTAAAAGTAAATTAATTAAAACAAGTACCAAAAAGAACACAAACGGACTATAAGAGTTACTAGGAAATAAGATTCTAAAACCCCATTTTCATTAAATCCAAATAAAATTGACACACACACACACACACACATATGTATGTATATGTATGTGTGTGTGTGTATGGATTTTGTATAAATTTCCAACCTACTAAATAAAGGCATTCTAGAGACAAAAAAAATTTAAAATTATTTAGTTAAAATACAAAAAAAAAAGATAAAGCAGCTGCACGAGCTTCAAGGAATCAAAATTTAATAACCCTTATTTCCATTCAATTTTGGTAAAGATAATATACGCACACGTGCAGCTTTTGTCTAAATCTAATAGAAATACAACTTCCCTTAGTACTTATGACATTTTTTAGTCCTCTTATTTTAATAATTCACAGTCACAAAACACGAAGGGCATTTTGGAAGCTTAAGAAGTTAAAAGCAATTTGATTAAAATAAATACTAATAAAAAACTAAATGAACTTCAAGTGTCACAAGGAATAAAAACCTCTATAGAACCCATTTCCATTCAATTCTAAGAAAACTGCCATACATATCCATATATAAATTCTTATGAATCCAATCTTTTATAATAAAGGGAATTCTAGAATCTTAAAAAAAGTCAAAAGTGATTTAGTTAAAATAAATACTAATGTATAAGTTTTACTGGGAATAAAATTGTATAACCTTATTTCCATGCCAATCCTAATAAAACGTGTGTATGTGTATATAGAGCAAAGTACACTGAGAGTCATTAATCTATTTCTATTATAATAGTTTAATTGTTCATTTAATTTTTGTTTCAAATAGCACGCTGAACTTTTACAAATGTAACATCTTGGCCATTTTATTTAATTTCACGGCTAAAATGGGAGGAAAAAGTCATGTGCTATTATGTTAAGTGTGTGATTTTAAACAAAAATTGGATGAATGACCAAAATGTTACATCTTAGGTGGACTTCAGACTCCTAACCTTTCCTCAGTACACTTTGACTAATTGCGTGTGAAGTTTCGATTCAATTTTGTTAAACTGCAATGCACTCTACTTTTGCCAAAAGAGTAGTTTGATCCCCCTCCGAGACAAGGCAAAAGTTCTGCTTTTGCTCCACCTTCTTTTTTCAATTTTGTCAAACTGGCGTCCAATATAATTCCAGAAAGTAAATTATCTTAAACGATAAGTTGGGCCTACAACACAATATTTAGATGGTACATAGCAAGATCAGTCTTATGTCAAAGTATAACATTTCATTTACCTGTCACATGCGCAAACTCTAGGCTCAGTACCTCCAAGTTATGGAGACTGCAAATGGCTTCTGGAATTTCACCTGCCAAGTGAATTATGATATTAAATTCAAATGAAGGTTTATTAGGATTTCAATCACACGGTTTTTGAAATTATACTAACTCTTGGTTGGATTCCAAATGGTATTATGGTATTGAAACAATGGAGTTGATATATATATATATATATATATATATATATATATATATATATATATATAAATTCTAGATTACCTATAATAACTAAACACATATGGCAAAATTTCAAAATCCTAAAGGACTGTCACAAATTGCAAAGATAAAATTGATATTATAACTATCCCAAACTTACATGAAAATAAGTACGCCAACAGAAATATATCGATGTGGATCATTCAAATTTAAAGCTACAAAAAAACATTTCGCAATTGCAGCTTGCCATTTGCACCTAGCAAATTGTTTTAGTATGCCAGTATTCTGTTCTCATCCTTACTGGTCACATTGTGATTGATTGGTGCATATATGGTTAACCTTGATTGGTGTCTTGATTAGCAAGACATCTATCAAGTGTTTTCTTTCCTTATTTGATTTATTATATTAAACCGATATATAGGCACATCTTGTATTATTGTAGACACATTAAATAGAATTATTCCTTCAGTCTTTTTTTTTTTTGAGACTATTCCTTCAATCTTTTATCCTTATAGCATTAATATTCTTGTGTGAACTGGTCCAACTGGTGATGAAGTTTTGTTAACTGCCATCGAGACTAATGATTATATTACTCCTTGTGATGGCTAACCTTTTCATGATCCCACATTTATCGACAATTACTTGGTAGAAAATCAAATTCCTCTACTACAATTCTTTGTTGTGACAATCAAAGCGCTATTCACATTGCTCCCATTGACATTCCGTTGATATCTTTCATAGATGCACCAAATATGTAAAAACTTACCATTGTTTGGTTTGTCAACATATTGTTTGTGATACTGTTCAACTACACTCTATTTCCTCAAATAATCAAACTGTAAGAACCAAAAAAAAAAAAAAAAAAAATAATCAAACTGTTGATATTTTTACCGAGACTTATGTACTAGGAGTTTTTGATGAGTTTTTAATGCTTTATTTCCTAAACTCAACTTGGTCTGTACTCAACCATCTTGAGTTTGAGGAGGGATGTTAACGGAAAATACTTACATGGACCTGGTCCAAGAGTGGGCCGTGGACTTTGTGGTCCAAAATCAGTTATCTCCTCTGTGGCCCACATTATGGCCCACCTAATTGACTATGTGACTGATTTTGGACCATAGGGTCCATGGCCCCACCCGTGGACCGAATCCATGTAAGTATTTTCTGATGTTAACGTTGTGATTGATTTTTAATCATTATGATTGATTGGTGCATATTGTGCCTTGATTACCAAGACCATTCTATAAAATGTTTTCTTTTCTTATTCGTTTTATTGCATTCGGTCTATATAAATCACCTTTTGTATTATTGTAATCACATTGAACAGAATTATTCTTTCAGACTTCTATCACTTGGCGGCACGAACTCTCCAAGGTTTTTCATTATGTGCAAAGGTATTTTGATTGGATGGGCAACTAGAAACATCTTTTTTGTATAATTAGGTTGGTCAGAATGAGCCTCAACAATTGACGACAATTTTTTTAACATCATTGTAGATTAACAATCTATACTAGTGTTATGTCTGGATCAGCAACAATAATTGGCTAGTAAAAGAGTTAGTTAGCTAAAACATTGTACTGAGTTAGTTGCAAAAGTTAGTTAGAGTAGTCAAGTTGTTATGTTTCTCGTATAAAAAGCTGCTAAGGGGATGAGAAGAGCTAGTTTTCGGATGTCAATTGATGTAATATTTTCTCTCTCAATAAACTCATTCTTCTCTCTCTATTCAATCTTCTCTCTACTCTAAATCTTTTCCTTATCTCATTCTGAATTTTGTTTTCTTCTTGTAATCAGTATGTTACCCAATCAATTTTTTAGTTTACCATTACAATTGGCATCAGAGCTTGCGATCCTTGGATCCCAAGCTTAATACCCACTATCATGGCTGAAGGCACTCGTTGGAAAGGAATGGAAGAGCAGCTAAGAAAGCAAGATGCCAAGATTTAAGGAATCTGGGATGCGCAAGAGGCTGACAGAAAATTTCTAGAAGATAGATTCAATTCTTGCCAAGTAGAAATGAGAGCATCTATGGAAGCTAATAATGCAGAGTTGAAGACGTTCATGGCGGCAATGACGGCTCAATTCAACAGTTTTATGATAGGCAATAATGGTGAAAGAAATATTTTGGACAACCCCAATGGCTCCTCTGAAAGAACACCCACCAATAAGGGAGTACATCACCAGGGTAAAGGAGTAGAATGGGAGAATCAAGCTTAGGATAAGAACCCATTTCCTCTAGGAGCACCCAAATTGGAATTTTCCTATTTTAAGGGGGAAAATCCATGAGAATGGGTAAGAAAATGTGAGAAATTCTTCCAATTGTACCACATTCCCAGTTATCAACAAATGGCTGTGGTAGAGTTGTATCTAGAAGGCAAAGCCGATTTATGATTCCAGAGTTTCAAAAGAGAGCATGGAGAGGTGTTATGGCCAGAATTTTGTTGGGAATTATGCAAGAGGTTTGGTGAATTGGGGGAAGGGGATGTGATAGAAGATTTCAACAAGCTTCAATAGACCACATCTGTCTTAGCCTACCAAGAAAAAATTTGAAGAGTTGAGAGCAGCAGTCATGATCAAAGTACTTGCCTTATCAGAACCTTATTATATCTCTTGTTTCTTGAGTGGGTTAAGAGAGGAAATTAAACCTGCTGTCAAGATACATAAACCTGCAAATCTCCAAGAAGCCTTTGAAATTACTAGATGGCAAGAGTACCAACTAGACTTAATTAGTAAGAAGAATAAGGAAATGTACAAATCTTATTCCACTATCGGACACAATTTTGGAGAAACAAAGGCAATTGTGGGGTTTGAAATAGAATGAGGGAATAAGAAATCTTAAGAAGGAATAGAAAATGGGAACAAGAAGGCCTTCCCTGTATTCAAGAAGATTTCACCTTTAGAATTTCAATACAGGAAGGACCACAGTTTATGCTTCAGGTGGAGATAAATTTGAACCTGGTCATGCTTGCAAAAATAAAGAAGTACACATGTTGTTAGCAAGAGGGAGTGGAACAAAAAGTAGAAACTTCAGGGGAGGAAGAGGAAATCATAGAATACACTGGACCTATGAAGAACAAAGAGGTGGTGGTGTCCTTGCACTCAATAGTAGGACAACCAACTTCCAGTACCATCAGGGTGATAGGAGTTTATGAAAACAAACCAATAAATATTTTATTAGATGTGTTTAGTACTCACTCTTTCATTAAATCTGAAGTAGCCCAAATAACCCTTAAAAAGATAGAGAAGCACTTACCCTTCCAAGTAAAGATACCCGATGGAAAAAGCCTGACTTGTTCCCATTGGTTTCCAAAAATGCATTGGGCAATGCAAGGCTACTTCTTCATACATGATGTATATGTCTTGGCTCTGGAACCATATGATATGATAATTGGTGTTGATTGGATAAGACGTTTTAACCCTATCACATTTGACATTAAAGAATTAAAGCTCTCTTTTGTCAAGGATGATCAGCATATCATTTTGTAAGGTGATTTTGTAGCAATGCACATGGGGTTAAAGCAGAAGGAGGTTATTCAAGAGTTACGGTAGGATATTCAACAGTCAATTCAACAAGTCAAGGTGCTAAACATATAGGTAACTTCTATTCCAAACTCTATACCCCAGTTGTTGGCTCAGTATAAGGATGTTTTTGCAAAACAATAGTTACTACTCCCTAGACCTTTTGATCATCACATTGTACTTAAGCCTGATGCCAAACTTTCCAAAATCAATTCTTATAAACACCCACATAAACAAAATCAGAAATTGAAAGACAAATTAAAGAAATGCTAGCCAATGGATTCATTAAGCCTAGCCACAGTCCTTATGTATCCCCCGCACTATTGGTTCAAAAGAAAGATAGGAGTTGGAGACTTTGCATTGATTACAGGCAATTAAACAGCCTAATAGTCAAGGAAAAATTTTCAATTCATCTCATAGATGATCTTTTGGATGAATTACATGGCGCTAAACTGTTTTAAAAAATTGATCTAAAATCTAGTTATCATTAGATTTGAATAAACCCTGATGATGTTCCTAAGACTGCCTTTAGAACCCACTTAGGCCTGTATGAATTCTTATTGATGCCATTTTGGCTCACTAATGCACCTGCAACTTGCCAAGCTTTAATGAATGCTGTTTTTGAACCTTACATCAGAAATTTTGTCCTTGTTTTCTTCAATGACATCTTAGTATATAGCTTAGACATGAAAACACATATGGAACATTTAGCCATTATCTTAGAAACACTAAAAACTATCCAAATGCTTTTTTGGGCAAAGAACAAGTAGAGTATTTGAGGTATGTAGTGACCAAAGAAGTGGTGATTGCTGATCCTGCTAAAATCAAAGCTATGGTTAATTGGCCTGTTCCCAGCAATATAAGAGCTTTAAGGGGTTTCTTGGGGCTTACTGGATACTATTGTAGGTTTGTTAGAGGTTATCAAAAGATAGCCAAACCTTTGACTGAACTCTTGAAGAAAAATGGATTTGAATGGACTCAAAAGACTCAGGATGCTTTTCAGAAGCTCAAATCTACCATGAGTCAGACACCTCTATTAGCACTACTTGATTTTTCACAACCTTTCTTACTAGAGATAGATGTTAGCAAGTATGCTATAGGTGCTATCCTTATGTAAAAAGGCCAACCAATTACTTTTATGAATCAAGCATTGGGAAGAAAAAGTCAAGCCCTATCTACATATGAGAAAAAACTGCTGGCCTTAATTTCAACTGTGAATAAGTGGAAGCATTATCTCATTGGGACTCATTTCATAATCAAAATTGATCATGAGAGTCTCAAATATCTTTAGGAGCAGAAACTCACCACTTCCTTGCAACAAAAATGGCTATCCAAACTGATAGGATTGGATTATGAAATTCATTACAAGAAATAGAAGGATAATATAGTGGCAGATGCTCTATTGAGGAGGAATGAGGAAGGTAAGGAGGGAAAACTAGTAGCAGAAGCACAAGCTATATCAGTGCTCAAAACTTTATGGTTAATAAAGGTTACTGATAGCTATAAAAATGATGAAAAAGCTAAGGAGATATTAGTTAGTCTATCATTGGATGAAGCTGCTAATCAGAATTATTCTTATTAGCAAGGAATCATCAAACACAAAGAAAAGATTTATGTGGGAAGTGATAGAAGTCTGAAGCAGCAGGTTCTATCTAGGATGCACGATTTAGTATTGGGAGGTCATTTTGAGAGCCAAGACACCTACCAAAGACTGAAAAGTTATTTTTCTTGGCGAAGCATGTCAAAGAATTTGTACAGAACTGCGACACTTCTAAAAAATTTAAGGGTAAGAATGGTGGTTATCCAGGTCTTTTGCAACTACTACCTATACCAGAAAAGGCGTGGCAGCATATCTTCATAGACTTCATAGAGGGCTTACCTAAATCTTGGGGTTATGATGTTTTACTGGTAGTAGTAGATAGATTTACCAAGTATAGCCATTTTATTCTCATGACAGCTCATTATATAGCCAAGGAGTTGCTTAGGTATTCTTTGAGCATGTTTTTGAACTGCATGGGTTACCAAAGTCCATCATTTCATACAGAGATAAAATATTCACAAATTTGTTCTGGCAAGAGTTATTTCATCAATTGGGAACCAGCCTTGACATGTCTTCAGCTTACTATCCTCAAACAGATGGTCAAACTGAGAGGGTAAACAGATGCAGGGACACTTATTTGAGAAGCATGTGCATGCAACAACCGAGAAAGTGGAAGAAGTGTCTAGCTGCAGTTGAACAGCAGTATAATACCAACTTCCATGTGGCTTTACATATGACATCTTTTCAAGCTTTATATGGGTATACGCCTACTCAATTAGGTTTGGACCCTGATAACACTACTGTGGCTATTGTAGAGGATTGGATCAAGGACAGGATCAACTGGAATGCTTTGTTCCGAGACAACCTTTTACAAGCTCAGCATAGAATGAAACAAAATGCTGACAAGAAGAGAGTTGATAGGAGCTTTGATGTAGGGGACTAAGTGTATTTGAAGCTTCAACATTATAGACAAACCTCTGTGGCTATAAGGAAGAACCAAAAGTTGATAGCAAAATATTATGGACCTTTCCAGATTGAACAAAAGATAGGACCTGTTGCATACAAGTTGAGATTACCTTTTGGAATAACTATTCATCCTGTGTTTCATGTATCTCTTTTGAATAAGTCAACAAAAGGGGTGGCCGTAACCAAGGACTTGCCAGAAGTAAAAGAGGCTGGTGCTTTCTCTGTTTGTCCTGAAGTAGTACTGGATAGAAGAATTGTAAGCAAAGAGGACAACCAAGTAGAACAAGTTTTGATCAGATAGAAGAACCTTGAACCTGATGATGCCACCTGGGAAGATCGGTCTATTATTAAAGGCTAGTTTTCCAACTTCAATCCTAGAAACTAGAATTAATTGAAGGGGAGGCTATTGTTATGACCCAGATTAGCAGCAATAATTGACTAGTAAAAGAGTTAGTTAAAGCATTGTACTGAGTTAGTTGCAAAAGTTAGTTACAGTAGTCAAGTTGTTATGTTTCTTGTACAAAAAGTTGTTGAGAGGATGAGGAGAGCCAGTTTTCAAATGTCAATTGATGTAATCTTTTTTCTCTCAATGAACTCATTCTTCTCTCTCTATTCAATCTTCTCTCTACTCTAAATCTCTTTCTAATCTCATTCTAAATTCTATTTTCTTCTTGTAATCAATTCTTTAGTTTACCATTACAACTAGATGATGTTTCGATAAAATCGTCATTCAACCCAAATATTAGGATTGTCAATAGGGCCGAGCCGACCTGAGCTCAACCTGAAGAAAAGCCCGATAAGTCTGATCTCTCATCTAGCCGATCTAAGCTTGGACCTAAATTTTAAGACAAGAATAATTCTGAGCCGTGCTCGGGCCTCACTAAGCTTAGACTCGTTATAGGTCCGTCTCATAAATTTGAACTTACACACATACACACATATGTATCCATATGTGTGTGTGTCTATATATACACATACACACACATATCTGTGTCTATGTGTGTCTACACACATGTATGTATTCACATATATGTACACATATATATATGTCTCTTTGTGTGGGTGTATATATTCATAAAATACATTTAACACCAAAACCCTTATTTTTCTTTCTCATCTCACCTACCCATTTCCTCTATCGGTCTCTCTGACTCTCTCTCTCTCTCTCAGCCTTGCATAGATGCACATGTATTTCATGAATTCTTTGTCGCAATTAAAATCTATTTCCTAGTATAATCTTAGAGATCGCGTTGTTTGGTTGTTTTTTGGGAGTTAATTTCTTTGATTTGGTTGAGTATTCTTTCTCTCATGTGTATGAATTTTTTTTTTTTTTTACTTAAGCATAAGAATTTTGGTTAGCTATGTGTGGTGAATAAGGAAAGAGCGAATGGCATGGGAAATTGTTGTATGATCATTTGGATTATTAACTTGTGAGAGTGTTGGATTTTAGAAGTACCTCAATAATTTCAGGCTCAAAGGCTTATGAGCCTAGACTCACAACCTGAATATTTTGTAAGTCAAGTATGAGCTTCACACTTACAAACTCTAAACTCATAACCCAATTAATTATTTGAGTTAAGCCAAAACTTTGTTAATATCTGGCTCATAAGGCTTGACTGACAAGCCTACCAAATATATTTTGATTAACTAAATGTACATTTCTAGTTCCTAGGGTGTACAGTTGAATGTAGCTTTGAATGTATAATTAATTTAAATTATTACAATCTTAAATAAAAAGTAACTAAAATAATATCAATGTAATTATGATGAACAATAATTATTCTTATTTTTTATTTTTTAAACAATTTGAATACCTTTAACAAATTATAAAAACTGCCTTGATGCACAACCTTGCTTGCCAAAGCTGATCAGTTAAGTCATGGAAGCTAAGTATGGATCATGTAGTACCATATTTTAATTTAGGCATAAGAGATATCCCATGTAGCTTCCCTTAAGTCTTTTATCATATTTCAATTCCTAGTATTTAACTAATAAAATTACATATGCTCAATTTCTTACATTAAACCTAGGTGCCATCTGGTGAAACTGAAATCTAAAATTTGAAATTTAAATACTGAAAATATTAAGTTGCAAAATTGATAAAGTTATACATGTTTAATAATTAACTGAATTGATACACTGAATTCAAATATTTTACCTTATTAATATTATTATTTTATCTTAAAAAGTTAAAATAATTTATTGATAATATACATGACAAAAGAATATATTATTTGTTCGTGAGAAATAAATGACAACTGCATTTGTGCGTGAGAATGTGTGTGAGAGAAAGTATATGTGTATGTGTAAAAATGTATATGTATGATAGTATGTGCAAGTATGTGAGAGAGAAAATAAATGTGTGGAATTGAAAAAATAATAATATACTTATGTATGTATATAGGGGTGTGTGTGTGTATGTGTGAGAAAATATATGAATATATGCGAAAGAAACTACGTATGTAGGAGAGTAGGTGCATGCACATGTACATGCAAGTGTGGTGTATGTTTGTGTGTGTGAGAGAGGGAACGAATGTGCAGATTTGTGTGAAAGTGTGCGCATGCATGTGTGAGAGAGAGATTGTGCTTGTGAGGAGTGTGTGTATGTGATAAAAAGAAAGCTTATGTTATTGCGTGTGTGAGGAAAAAAATGTGTGTACTTGCAAGGGGTGATTATGTGTGTTGAGTGTGTGTGTGTGTGTGTGCAAAAAAATGTGTGTGAAAGAATGTATTTGTACATGTGTCTCCATCAATGAGTGTGTGAGGGTGCGTGTGTGAATACTACATGTATTTAAAATTCAGCAAATTAAGCGAAAAATTTTCACTTAAAAATTTGTGTACAAATTAAATAAGTGCTTAATGTATTAAGTGATAAAGATATTTTGTTATCAGACAAACTGAATTTAAAAAGCTCTTAATGTATTAATTTTTAGTATTAAGTGGTGTTATCAAACACCCCCTAGTTGTGCAGTTAAAATTAATTGATTTAGATGTTAGCCACATTAAGACTGTTTGACAACCTAAAATAGAATTTTTTAAGTGGTTAAGTGCCTCTGAAAATCCAGACAAAATACAGTATATAAAAAAATGACATCACCTGCACTTGTCACTTAATACTTAATACTTAATACACTTAAATGTTAAGGTTTTAAATGATACATGTACATGGAAAAAATATCCTTATAAAAATACATTTTACGCCAACTCTTCTCTCCTCCTCACTCTCTCATCACTCTCTTCTCTCGACAACTCTAATAACTTTCTCTCACCCTAGAAGACATTTTTATATCGAACCTTTCTCTCTTATTATATGATGGATGATGAACTTGGTTATCCGTCAAAATGGACTCTATTACTTATCAGATGATTTGATCCATGGCATAAACTTTTAGTTCTAGTCATAATTAAATAGAATCAGCAGCTTCACTTGATTTGCTAGATGATGTTATAATAGTCGAATAATTTATAATATGCTTCTATGCTGTATGAGGTTTTGCGTCTTTGGAATCTGGAAAGGATTGCAATCTTGTCATGTCAAATCTTGTGAAAATTTTCTGGAATGGACTAGGTCCAAGGGTGGTGGATAAATGACCGAATCTTGGTAGCTCACATCTCCACCATTGGATTTACGAGTAGAGCTTGAGGACCTAGTCCACGATAAAATGTCTGAATCTTTTGCTGTTCTGGGTTGCTTGCTTTTATCTTATTGATTTGAAGAGTTAGACCGCAGTTTGACCTTCTGCTAAAGTGCCTAATGCTTGAGCAAGAGTAGAATATGTCTGAGGATGTGTAGTGTTCAGCGCATATGAGTGAGATATTGAAAATTCTGCTGAATCAAACTTATTAATCACCCAATATACTTACTGTTCCAATGCAGACACTAGATTAAAAAAGAAAACAGGGAGCAATGGAGATTTTGATAATACGTTTCACTCCTCTACATGCGCGCAGGAGACATAAGTTTACATAATGATGACTGAAAATTGTCTGAAGAGGCTATAAATAATATGATCCCAAATGTCCCAAAAATAAGAAAGTAAAGAGGATGTGTTATTTTATCTCAAACTGCGCAGGGGTGGAGAAAAATTTGCTTTTCAAGCACCTAGTGTCATTCAATTTGGCACTGTTTCACTTATTAGGCTTACCGGCAAAATGGAGCATTAACTAAATATCCTTGCCTTTGGGTTTTGTTTGAGTGATGAACTTCACTAGATATGCTGTGAAATCTGAAATGCAAAACTTGCAGAATATGTTTCTAGTTTAGTTACAAATATTATTTCTCATAAGATAGTCCTCACGTTCATATGCTGTCAGGATTATAATTTTTGTCAGCAATCAAGCATTGTCTGTGAAATATTTTTTCCGATTATGGGTTTCGATGACAATTTGTATTTCATTAGCCTTTTTCCTCTTTATGGATTGAGTACCCTTTGGCTGAAACTATCCTGACTTCCTCGATTCTCTCCCATATATGTATTAATAGTCGAATGTAACAAAATAAAAAATTATAAGAAATAAATTGACGCAAGAATAAATTATTAAACTTCAATTATATGTATTAATAGTCAAATACAAAATAAGAAATTTGTAAAAGATAAATTGACACCAGGATAAATTACAAAATTCATGAAATTCAATATCTAGTTGCATATTGTTATCAAACTGATATTTTGAATTCAATAGGGTAAAATTGCAAAATTTGTAAAATTCAACATTTAGTTGCATATTATCATCAAACACACATACTAAATTCAGTATTCAGATTCAGATGTGAATTTGTAAGTTTTTCAACACTTAAAATTCAGCAACTTAAGTGATTTAGAATTCAGTTAGTTTTATCAAATGCCCCCTTAGAGCATTAATGAAAATGAAAAAATCCTTCTTTATTATATTTGAATTCAAGTACCCAACATTAATAAAATTCTTGCATGCACCATGTCTGTGTAGACACATAGCTTAATATATATGTTCATACCATATGCCTCAAAACTCATATATTTGAGAAGGATGCAATCATTCAAATCTATATTCTACAAATAAATCGGCTCTACACAAGAATATTTGCAAAAAATATAACCACTTAGCTTACCTGTCACGTTGTTCCCACCCAAATACATGCCTCTAAGCGTGGTTAGATTCCAAATTGCTTGTGGTATGTTTCCGCTGAATTTGTTGTATGACCAGACTAAAATCTGAAGCCTTGAACATTCTCCGATTCCTGTTGGAATTTCACCTTCGAAGTAATTGTATGACGAATAAAGTCCTCGAAGCTGTGGGAGATAATTGCAAATATGTGCTGGAAGATAACCAGATAAACTATTATTTATACAACTAAATTGTTGCAATGAGGACAGGTTAAACAAAGCCCGTGGCAGAGGGCCACTTAGTTGGTTATAACCGATGTCCAACACTTGCAATTTAGGTAGCGCACTGAATTCCTGGGGAAGATTTCCTGTCAATAAGTTGTAAGCCAACTCGATGGTCTCTATATTTGTGGAATTAAAGACCCCGCCTGACAATGACCCTGAAAATCTGTTATGACGGAAATTTAAGTACTGGAGTCTAGTTAAAGCAGATAACCATGATGGAAATTCCCCGGCAAAGCCATTGCCTTCAAGGTTGATATACTTCAATCGGCCCAAGTGAGCCAACTCTTTTGGCAGCTCCCCATGGAAACTATTATTGATGATATTGAAATGAACTAGGAAAGAGAGATTTCCCAATTTAGGAGGTATAGTTCCGATTAGATCCATGTTGGGAAGGTCTATGGCCGCAACCCTTTGATGGCGAGCATTGCAAATGATTCCAATCCAATTACAAACGGAGGTAGAGGTCGACCAGTTGATTGGGAGGATGTTATGGGGGTCGTGTATTGCAGCCTTGAAAGCAAGAAGGGCATTCAGATCATTAGTGTTGTTATTGTCTTTAATTCCACAAATCTTGAGGCCATCAACTAGTGTTTATCTTCAACAACAACAACTACCATTGGCCGTGAAATAGTTTGCAGCATTTTCAATGGCACCAAATTGCAGTTAGCTAGAATTAACCTTAAGCTTCGAGACACAGCCACCGCCTTAAACAAGCATATCACCCAAACAAGATAAAGCTTTTTCAATAAATAAATGAAAATCTTCAATTTTTGGAACGAGGAAATCACGTATTTATACCTATCATGAGAAGAAAAGCAAGCACGAAAAAAATGAAAATTATAAGTTAAACAAACCAGGCATGAGGGCGTTTTCGGAAATGCAAGTGTTCTTGGCGAGAACAGGCAAGAGCAGAAGTGCTAAAATCCCAGCCGTACAGCATACTACACTGCAATTCCATTACAAAGGAGTAGTACAGCATTCATCAGCTTATCCTACTTCCAAATAATTTCATAATTTACTCCGTTCGGTTAAAATAAAAAATAAAAAAATATCAAATCCGTAAGCTAAAATGCAAATATAATATTAATATGAAAAAAAATAAAAAAGAGCAGAGTAAAATACAATACCAAACAAGGAGACTATGAGACATGAGGAAGAGGCCTATTCGTATGATTGGACGAGGCTTCGATTTCACGGGTTCATTCTCCGCCGTGATGTCTTTTGGTTCGGGAGTGGTCGCCGCCGAGAGCTTCATACTTCGCTCTTCCTCTTTTTCGAATTCGATCTGCTTCTCCTTCAGGGGAACTAGATCCAAAGCGACATCGTAAAAGCATTATTTGCAATATATTCATTTAAAAAAAAAGGGTAAATTACACGATCCACCCCTGAGCTGAGATTACAAGCTGTTGAAAATAATAAGCGGCGACCATTAAAACTATGGTGGAGAGAAACCGTTTGTACTGTTAATTCCGACAGTCTCTCTGTGTAAACCTTAAACTTCAATTTAAATACTACTATTCCACTAATCCAAGGATTTGCTTGAAGTAAAGATTATGCGTGATGGGGGTTTGACTAATGAACACATTTCTTCCAAGTACTTTTGGACTTTGTGAGCGGAATGTTGGTTGTCTTTATTTAGAATATAATAACACAGTGTCCATTAGTTGTAGATTATGTTGCTAACAAAGACAACTGAACCTTTGTTTAGCATTTCTTTTACTGTTTATTTCTTCCCTTTTAAGGGAAGCAGTGATTATGATTACGCAGATGACGAAAGTGTGGTGTCTTGTCTGTCAACTTCGACAAGTTGTTTGGGTTTTGGTCACTGTGAAGTCAGTACTCTTTGTTTTCTTGAGGGTATGGTCGAGGTCTCGAGACTATTCATGATGTCCAACAACAACATAAGAATGTGGGAGATTTCCTGTCAAGAAGTTGTTACCCAAGTTGATGGCCTCAAGATTTGTGGAATTAAAGACCCCGCCTGACAATGGCCCTGAAAATCTGTTATAACGTAAGTTTAAGTTCTGGAGTCTAGTTAAAGCTGCTAACCATGTTGGAATTTCTCCGTCAAAGCCGTTGCCTCCGAAGTTGACGTACTTCAATCTGTGCAATTGAGCCAACTCCTTCGGAAGCTCCCCATGGAAGCTATTATTGAAGATATTGAAATAGACAAGGAAAGAGAGATTTCCCAATTTAGGAGGTACAGTTCCGATTAGGTCCATGTAGGAAAGGTCTATGGCTGCAACTCTTCGGTGGCGAGTATTACAAGTGATACCAATCCAATTACAAACTGAAGTAGAGGTCGACCAGTTGATTGGGAGGATGTTATGGGGGTCGTGTATTGCAGCCTTGAAAGCAAGGAGGGCATTCAGATCACAAGTGTTGTTATTGGCCAGTCCAAGAGATAAGCTAGTCGTGGCAAAGTGCAGCACCACAAGCAAAAGGAAATAAGCTCTGTCCATAATTTAGATTATGGTATGGGACTACTGCAAATTGACTCAAAAGAAAATGCTTGTCGTATCAATATATATGGAGTATTATATAGACATTTATGTAAACAATATTGTATCATTGTACATTTATAACAAATATATAACTCCAACATGGATAGTTCAATTATTTATATAAATATTACTATGTGATTTTTTTCACTTTTGCTGTCCAAACTGATTTTGTTCTATTTTAGTTGAACATTCATATATATAATTTTTCACCATTTCTCTCAATTCACTATTCTCTTCTTCGTTAAGATAATTGAAATGATTTAAACACTTCACTCTTAATTCTTTAGAACAAAATGACTTTACTATTTTAGCTTATCATTTCGTACAAAAATTTGAAGCATTAAAATTCATTAATTTAAGTGGAATGTATAAATTAAAAAGTTGAGTGTATGAATCATTACCTAAAAAAAATGCTTAAGATATGCTCAAGGACCATAAAATTTTTTTTTGCTAAAAAAAAAACCTTCAAAATATCATTAAACCAATAATTGGGCGTGGGTTTATTCTACTTTTATCCAAGAATTTTTGACATTTCCACTTATAAAAATTGTTATATTTTATATGATCCAATAAATAAATCAATGTCTTTATATTTTAAATTATGAGCACATTCCAATAAATAGATCGATGTCTTAATTTTCTTATTCGTATACTGCGAAACCAGAGATTTTTGCTGTTAAGATTCCTGTCCTCGTCCCTCATTTGGAGAGTTGTTTCGCAAACTTGGAAGATTCTGGCCAGTGACATTTTTGTTAATGTAACTCTTCAATAACAGTAAATATTTGTAAGGAAGTAGTAAGTATTTTTTACGAAAATATTTTATTTTTAATAATTTTTTATCATCCCAACATTTTTTAAATAAATATTTACACACATGACCGTCACAATGTGTAAAATGTGGATGGATCTTGTCAGTTAGTTAGTGTCACCGACGTGTAGTAATGAGTCTACCTAAAATGATTTAATGTGCATTAATTTATGTCAATTTCCATCGCCTGTAAACAACTGCTACCATTTGTTTCTTGATATTTTCATAATATTGATTTGATTGTCGTACGAATTGAAACTAATTTAAACAGCATTAAACATATTGTAGGAAGATAAACCAAGCATTAATTTATTTTGTTTTATTAGTGCCATGTGTCGTTAATTAATTGGTTATTTATTTGGGTCTATTGGATGAGGGCACGTGTGATTATAGCCCATCCAAGTAGTGCTAATTTTAGGTTTTGTTTTTCACGTGTTTTCCTTGGAAGCCGTCTTCTCCTTTTTACTGCAGCAGCCTTTCTTATGTTTTGTTTTTGAAGAAAACTTGCGGCTTCTTTATCCTATTATTCAAGAAGAAATTTCTTCCATTTTTTTTCTTGTGTTTCTTGTCTAAATTCCTGTGGATTTTATTTATCTATTTGATTTGGGTCTATCAAAGTGGTATCAGAGCCATGGCACCAACAAATATTACTTGTTCAGTTCCAAAATTGAAGAATAGGGAGGAGTATAATTTTTGGAGGAAACAGATGTTAACTCATCTAAAGGCATATGGGTTAAATCAATACGTAGAAGGAGGAATTGGTGCAGATGCTGATGCACAAGAGACAAAGAGGGATAACATGGCACTGTCATAAATTCATCAGGGAATTGATATGTCAATTTTTGGAAAAATTTCTACTGTAGATACGGCGAAGGAGGCTTGGGATATTTTAGAAAAAACATTCAAAGGCGTAGATCGGGTTCAACAAAGCAATTTGATGATGCTAAAGAGGAAGTTTGAACTTGCAACGATGGAAAAATCTGAATCAATTGAATCATATTTTTCCCGTCTGTCAGAGATCAAGAACGAGATGGCACTTAATAATTATCAACTTTCTGATGTGGTATTTGTTGAGAAAGTTCTTAACACTTTACCCATGAAATTTGATCACGTGGTGACAGTAATTCAAGAAACCAAAGATTTGTCAGAATTAAAAATTGAAGAATTGCAAGGTTCATTAATTCTACATGAACAGAGAATTAATGGGAAGATGGAGCACACCCCGGATACTGTAGAGAAGGCCCTACAGATACAGTTAAATTTGAAGGCAAAGGATGAACTCAAGGAGCAAGAAAATTTTCAGCAGAGAAATCAGAACAATGGCAACAGAGGTCATGGCTACAACAATAGAGGTAGAAGTCAGGCTAACAACAGAGGTAGAGGCAGATGGAATTCTCAACGTGGTGGTAGAGGTAACAATTTTAATTTTAGAAGTGGCCCTGGTAGAGGTAGAGGTGATGGTTATAATTATGACAATAGATATAATTTTAACCAAAACAATGATGGCCAGAGAATTCAGTGTTATAACTGTGGAAAATTTGGGCATAGAAAATTTGAATGTAGATCTAACAGTAATTTTCAGGCTAATGTTGTTGAAAATCAAGCTCAGAATAATAATCAAAATTCGGAGACTTTATTATTGGCTTGCAATAATGATGGAGTTGTTGATAAAAATAAATGGTTCTTGGACACTGGATGTAGTAACCATATGTGTGGGAAGAAAGAATTATTTTCTGAACTTGATGAGTCTGTTAAAGGTGAAGTTAAATTTGGGAATAACACTGTTCTACCAGTGTTTGGTAAGGGAAAAATCCCCATTAGCCTGAAAAATGGATCTAATAATTTTATTTCTGATGTGTTCTATGTGCCTGGGTTGAATCATAATTTGTTGAGTATGGGACAGTTGTCAGAGAAAAATTATGATATTCGTATTAAACGAGGTATTTGTACGATTTTTGATGAGAGAGTTGGTATGATTGCTAATGTGACAATGACTACAAACCGTTTATTTCCATTGAATTTGAATAGTGGAGATTTTTCTTGTTTGAATACTGTGATTGATGGTGATAATTGGTTGTGGCATATGCGGTTTGGTCGTTTAAATTTTGACAGTTTGAGATTTTTGGCTAACAAAAAGATAGTTCGTGGATTGCCTAGTATCAGTTGTCCTGGCAGAGTGTGTGATATGTGTGTTTTGGGCAAGAAGCACAGGGAAGTTTTTCAGACAGGTAAATCATGGAGAGCAAGAAAACCATTAGAGATCATCCATTCAGATTTGTGTACTGTGGAGGTTCCTTCTAATGGTGGTTGCAGGTATTTTATTACATTTATTGATGATTTCAGTAGGAAAGCTTGGGTTTATTTTTTGAAGGAAAAATCTGATGCCTGTGAGACATTTAAAAAATTCAAAATTTTTGTTGAGAAGCAAAGTGGCTCTCAAATAAAAATTTTGAGAACAGATAGGGGTCAGGAATATATTGCTTGTGATGATTTTCTTGAGAAAAATGGCATTCACCATCAGTTGACAGTGAAGTACACTCCACAACAAAATGGGGTGGCGGAGAGAAAAAATAGAACAATTATGGATATGGTGAGATGTATGTTGAAGTTGAAAAATATGCCAAAGTCCTTTTGGGCAGAGGCAGTTGCTTGTGCCATTTATCTGTTAAACAGATGCCCCACGAGAAGCCTTACTGATAGTACCCCTGAAGAAGCTTGGAGTGGTAGGAGGCCATTTGTTGGTCATCTAAAAGTGTTTGGGTGTATTGCTTATTCACATGTTCCTAATCAGTTGAGAAAGAAATTTGATGATAAAGGAGAAAAATGTGTATTTATTGGTTACAGTGAAGTGTCCCGAGCTTATAAATTATTTAATCCTATTTTAGGAAAAATAATTATAAGTAGGGATGTGACTTTTGATGAAAGAGGTGTTTGGGACTGGAGTAAGGAGGATCCCAAAGATGCAGATTTGACTTTAAATTTTGACAGGGATGATGAAGATATTAATTTTCAACAAGTGCCTGTTACTCAGGGCTCACAAACTGAGTTAATGGGTAGTCCACACCGCCACAGACAGTTGCCTGCTCGTTTGCAGGATTATGTTGTTACTCCTGATAATGTTGCTTCTGATGAAGAAATTGTTAATTTTGCTTTGTTTGCAGATTGTGACCCTGTTGTTTATGAAGAGGCTGCCCAAGATGATCGTTGGGTGAAAGCAATGGATGAAGAAATTCATGCCATTGAGAAAAATAATACATGGGAGCTTACTACTCTTCCTACTGATAAGAAGGCTATTGGAGTGAAGTGGGTCTTCAAAAGGAAGTACAAGCCCAATGGAGAAGTGGAGAGATTCAAAGCAAGGTTAGTTGCTAAGGGATACAAGCAGAAGCCTGGTATTGACTATTTTGAGGTATTTGCACCTGTTGCTAGACTTGACACTATTCGTTTGATAATTTCTCTTGCTGCCCAAAATAAATGGAAAATTCATCAAATGGATGTTAAGTCTGCTTTTTTGAATGGAGTACTTGAAGAGGAGGTTTATGTTGAACAGCCTGCAGGGTATATCAAAAGAGGCCAAGAAGATAAGGTGTATAAGTTGAAGAGGGCTTTGTATGGTTTAAAACAAGCCCCAAGAGCCTGGTATACAAGAATTGATTCTTATTTTATTTCTCGTGGATTTTTGAGGTGTCCATATGAACATACTTTGTATGTTAAATCTTCTGCTCGTGGTGATGTATTGATTGTGTGCCTATATGTAGATGATTTAATTTTTACAGGCAATAATTTTGAGATGATTGTTGAATTCAGGGAGGCCATGATCAAGGAGTTTGAGATGACAGACATGGGCCTGATGTCTTATTTTCTTGGTATTGAGGTTTTTCAATCAGACCGTGGTATTTTTATTTCTCGAAAGAAATATGCAGGTGATATTTTGAAGAAATTTAAGATGGATGGAGCTAAGCCAATTTTGACACCTGCTGAAGAAAAATTGAAGTTGACCAAGGAAGACACTGGTGGATACGTAAATCCTACCTACTTCAAGAGTTTGGTAGGGAGTTTGAGATATTTGACTTCTACGAGGCCAGATATCAATTTTAGTGTTGGTTTGATTAGCAGATTTATGGAGAATCCACGTCAGTCACACTTGCAAGCTGCAAAGAGGATCTTGAGGTACATCAAAGGTACTCAGGGAGATGGCATTTTTTATTCTTGTAGTGATCCTGTTGAACTTTTTGGGTACACAGACAGTGATTGGACTGGTGATACAATTGAGAGAAAGAGTACTTCAGGCTATGCATTTTTTACTGGCTCAGGGATTTTTTCTTGGAGTTCTAAGAAGCAACAGGTGATAGCTTTGTCCACTGCAGAGGCGGAGTATATTGCTGCAGCTAACAGTGCTACTCAGGCATTGTGGTTGAGAAGGATGCTTGGTGTTCTACAACACAAGCAAGATGGTCCTACGAAAATCTACTGTGATAGTAAGTCAGCAATTGAATTGTCCAAGAATCCAGTTTTTCATGGGCGTAGTAAGCACATTGACATTAAGTATCACTTCATACGTGAGTTGGTTCGTGATAGGGAGATTGAGGTTGATTATTGTAGAACTGAGGAGCAAGTTGCGGATATTTTCACGAAGGCTTTGAAGACGGACACGTTCTTGAAGTTGAAGAAGATGTTGGGTATGTTCACGTTGGAGAAGTTTGGTTTAAGGGAGGCTATGTAGGAAGATAAACCAAACATTAATTTATTTTGTTTTATTAGTGCCATGTGTCGTTAATTAATTGGTTATTTATTTGGGTCTATTGGATGAGGGCACGTGTGATTATAGCCCATCCAAGTAGTGCTAATTTTAGGTTTTGTTTTTCACGTAATTTCCTTGGAAGCCATCTTCTCCTTTTTACTGCAGCAGCCTTTCTTATGTTTTGTTTTTGAAGAAAACTTGCGGCTTCTTTATCCTATTATTCAAGAAGAAATTTCTTCCATTTTTTTTCTTGTGTTTCTTGTCTAAATTCCTGTGGATTTTATTTATCTATTTGATTTGGGTCCATCACATATGATATGTAATGAAACAATGAATAAAAGTGGAAGATATTAACAAATTTTTTTTTGATTGGTTGACAATAACAAATATTTTGGAACATCCAAAAGATACAAGCATGGCACTTTTAATGAGTCTGAACAAGTACATGTTTAAATTGGGGGTTATATAAAATTTTATGATACAAGATGTCCAAAATAAAACTTCGAAATGTAAAGCGATTCGTTGGGTAATTAAGAATACAAAATGATACATTCATCTTCGAACTAGGCTCTTTTATTTTAAATATAATTTTTTTCTTAAGAAAGAACTACATAAAATAAATCATTTTGTGAATAAATTTATGGTTTCCTTAACAAAGTATTTTCTGAATTTTCAGACAGGATCCATCAAAATTAATGTCGACCTACCTCGGATTTATGGTATAGAGAGAAAGAGGGTACTAAAGTCTAGTCAATTGTCCAATGGCTTCCCCTCTTCTTTTGTTTTGTGGTCAAACTTAGCTAACAAGCATAAATCAATCAACCACACGTCATCTTCCACATTAACAATAATATGAGCGTAAGCAATATGGTGATCTTCTGGCCTTTATCATTCAACGTTTTTGTGCATAAGGAGACTTCTGGTGATCCTCTTGCCTTTATCATTCAACATTTTTGTGCATAAGTTGCGACAAATATATGGAGAATAATTTTAGTTTAGCATGTATACTATCATTCTTCGGAGATCATTATTCTAAATTTTGACTTCCCAAGAAAATAAAAATTGTTATACGCAAAAAGTGCAAGTAAAATTATACTCCGGTGCCATAGAATTAATTATTTTTTATTTTTACTGTTTAAAAAATGTTTGTTGTATTTATAAAATCAAAACATAAATTTGTTTGTATCCCTTGCCCCTTTTTTGCGGTATTTTTTCTGTTTCTACCCCTTGCTTTTATTAATCATGTGGTTATTTTTATTCAAGATTTGGATTTTGAAGAGTAAAAGGAAAATGATTAAATAACTATCGCCCACACTTCTTAGAGGTTGAAATCTCAAAAATCGATAAACATTTTGTAACAGAGTGAGGAATATTTAATCAAAGTGAGAATTGCAGTTTTGGTTTCAAAATTTGGACATTAAATCAAAGTATTCCCAGAGTTTGAACGAAGGCAAATTCGATTGCTGCTGTTTTTAATTTTGATAAAATGACAAATAATTGCATTTTTAGTCTCCAGATGCTTGCTGATTGGATCAGTATGATCAGCGTTACCAAATTAATTTCCTGTATGGTCCCTTTTTCCAGCCAGTCACGTCCATCAGTTGATGAAATGAAGAGGCATTACTTATTCTCCCAAAACATTTAATTTCTTCCTTCGTCCCCTTGGCTGAACTTTTAAGTCTCATGCAGAGATGGATGAAATTAAAGATTTCAGTTTCAAACTGTTGTCCCACATAAAATTTGCAGTTTTTTCAAATTGTCATAAAAACAGTTTCAATAAGAGGATAGCTAAAGTCCTATTAATTTGCTGTCTTTCTTGGAAAATAAGCTCAAATCAACTTTTATTACCGCTAGTTTTGACTTTTGACTTTTGAGTTAGAGATCTGATAAGGACAGAGACCGAATTTAAAATCTGGATATGTTTGATTTAATTTCCAGTATTGAACTTCAAACATAATAGATCCCGAGAGAGAGGATTAGGACACTTCTATGCATCTTCTCTTCCTTCATCTATTTATTTATTTGAAAACAAGTTATCAGAGCTAAACAAATTTAGTTTATCATGTATTCAGCTTTATCCAAGATAAAGATATTTTTTCTATTCAATTTTGCTTAATAAATGTTTCAGTTCCGAATTATTACCCTGCTTTGGCACTCAACTACAAGAAAAATCATAGCAGTTAACGACAAACTCTAACGTGATAGGTTTTTGAATATTTTTCTCTATGCATGCAATAGCGAAGAAATAAGTTTAAACTTGGGGCACGATACCCAAATCGAGCTCGATAAGAGCTCATTCGAAGTTGGTTTGCTACCTAATTAGTCTAAACAGGAACTTGATTTAATATTTGTTTCAAATTCGGTTTGATAAGCACGAAGACAGTAATTTATGCATAAATAATTTGCTCAAGTCGAATTCAGCTTAATAAAACCTTATTTGAGTTTAACTCAAAAATAATCAAGATAAGTTTGAATATAATTTTCAACTTCTTGAAATAAACAGACAAACTTGAATACTACAGCGTTGGACATGATTAGTGTCGTTTATACCGTATAACTAATGTCAACTAGAAAGGATTTGGAGATTCAAAAGGTACATTACATGCATCAATTCAAAATTATAAATTCAATCTAGTCTATCACTATAGACACTTTGCCTATTTCATAAAGGGGATAATTTTAGGAACCTCCCTAAGGTTTCTAACAATTACATCTAGCTGTCCTGAACTTTTTGAAATAACACATACCTCACTTAGCCACTTAAGTTTACTACAGCGACCTTACTAAAATATCAAACTTATCAAAACTAAAAGAAAAGACCTCTCTTCTCCTCTACCATTCCCTCTCCTCTATGACACAAACCACTACTAACTCTATCTTTTCTTTCCCTCTCCTCAACCGAACCTTTTTCTCTATCTTACTTATTAACTTATACATCTTTGGTTCTTCCAAGCACAACCAACACACCTACTCTATTTTTTGTCTATCTATAAAAAATCCCATTCCTCGAATCCCCTTCCCATTGCTAACCCACTATCCTCCTTTCCTAGTACTCTCTCTCAGTAGATTTCCTTTCCCAACAATCGAACCACACCTCCTCCACCCTTCCAAGCCCGTCACCAATGTCCAATTCATGCAAACAATATACTCAGTATGCGTATCTATTGAAGTTAAGCTTGCATTTTTGGGGGATTTCTTGATGGGCTATATTTTGTTTTCCAATGTTGTTTTAATATTATTTTGGATATGAAGGAATCAGGTAGGATGTTAACTAATTTGGATTTGGTAGGGCTGGATGGTTTTTTTATAAAGCTGATTTGATAGTGTTGCGTTTTCTAAATAATAGTCCTTTTCTGGCATTCTGGTGGTTTGTGAGGATATTTGGATTGGCTTTGATTGAGTGGCAACGAGTCTGATCTTTGGAAAGTGGTGGTTGGGGAAAAATGACTGATTTTATTTGGAAATAGATGGCGAAATGTGTTTGTCGTGGAGGATTTTGACATTATTTTTGGCTGTATTTATTATTTTTTGTAATGGCATTTTTTTTCCATTAAGTTTGTGAATTTGACAATATTTTCCATTCTCTCTTGCTATTTTCCAATTGGGAATCAGGAAGAGAGATTAGCCATTTTAGATTTAAAAAATGGTGGTGGTGGGGGTAGTATGGTAGTGGTACAATAAATGGTTGTTTAGGTGGTAGTGGTGGTCGGAGGATTTTAAAAGGGTATTTTTGCCTTACAACAACAAATTAGGTCTCTTTATTATCAAACATGTTAAAATAAGAGACATATGTGTAATTTCAGTAAGTTTAGAGAGCTAGGTGTAATTGTTAAAAACCTTATGGGGGTTTCTGAAATTATCCCTTAATAAAAACGTAAAGAGCAGTGTGCATAACCCAATAATTTTAAAATTGACAGAATTCCCCATGTTTTAATATCATAAATCTAATTAATTTTTTTGTGGGCACATCAGATCACCATTTGATTAATGCAAGTCGCTGTACAAATACATATGAAAAAGCAAGACAATGAAGTGACGTAGAAAATTAAAAAAAAAAATAGACGGACATTACGCACTGCACCTATAAAATAAATTAATCAGATTTTTCTCGGCAAAGTTACAAAAAAAAAAAAAAAAGATCATACAGAAGGGAAATTTGAGAATAAGATATGAATGTATTCTTCGAATAGAATTTATTTTCCCAGTTTAGTTTACACATAATCACAAAAATTTTAGTACCAAACTAGAGGCTAAAGGCAAATTGTCTTGTTCACAGTTACATATTTATGTTAGAATAGTTTTATTACTTATCCAACCTGCTGCCTATTTTGAGATTTGCGCAATCCAACAAATAGTTTTGGGAAGGAGGATTCTGTGATTAATTGGGATGCTTTTGTTTTTGGTTTTAAGTCAGTCCGTGCTCATCCATGAACCTGCATAGATTCAGTCAAACGGTTTTTATTTATTTTTTTTTTTGGCAACTCTATGCTTTATCATCATTTACAGCTAGATTAGGAGGAGGAATTGGAAGGATATGACACCAATTTCATTGTTTGGGAGTAAAAGCAGGAAAGAAAAGAAATGATTTGGGGAGAGAAATCTTTCCTTCTGCGCTTTAAAAACTTTCCACCCAAAATTAGGCTGAAATGGAAGGAAAACTAAAAATTTTTTCAATATGGCAATATTGCCCTTAAAAAGGTGATGCAAAAAATTTTATTGACCGATAAATCTCCTTACTTTCTTTTGTTTTTCTAAATTTTCAAACAACTTATAAAGAAACTTGTATCATTTTTCATTTTTTTCCCCTTTCTTTTCTAACTTTTCTTTTCTTTTCTTTTCTTCTCTTTTCTATCCTATATTCCCAAACAAGCTGGCAGTGACATAAGCTGGAGCCTTTTTTCATTTTTTGAAATTAAGTGACACGAGCCGGAGCTTACTTTAAGTACAAATCTAATAAATCAAAGATTTTTCAAATAAGTTCCCTTGGCAATCCTTAATTGAGATATCATACGTAAATGTTTTCATTGAAAAAGTAATATTAAATCGGAGGAGTGATGAAATATTAAGAGGAACAATAATTATTATTTTATGCATTGACATGGCCACATGAAATCTTATGGCAATTCATTAAAAAAGTTTATTATCCAATCTCAAGTCTCAACCGAATTAAAAATTTCAAATATATCTTGTGCTGCCTTTATTAAAACTCCGTTGGATTTTGAGAAACAATAACACAAGTTCCAGCTTGAACATGATGTTTAATGTCATGAAAAGAGAGGAAAGAGAGCAAGAAGAATGCATGTTCCTGGAGCAATATTTAATGTCATGAAATTTTTTCACTGCAAAACTTGAAGAGAATATTATGAGGTGAAATATAAAATGCAAAATATAAAATGATAAATCTTGATATTTCGCATAATAAAAAGATACTTCGTCAGAAAAAGTACAGCCAAAGCAGCATGATACAGCATAACTAGTAACAAGTAACTCTATGTTTCATTAGCCACAAAATAATATCTTTTACCAAAGACCTCAATAAAATTCACTCCTATAATTCTAGTATTTTCAATGGCACAAAATCGAAGGATATGACAAAAAAATATGTGCACCATAACGCCTGCAATTGAGAACATATATGTGCACCATAGAGCCCTGCAATTTGTACAAATGCTAAAATGTTAAGGTCCAAAATTAGAAAATAATGTCCCTTTTCACAGATATCTGGATAGTAAGTGAGCAAAAGGGTAATCCGAAAGATATGGAAAAGAAAATAGAGTATATAATATCAAGTTTTCACAAAAGGTGAAATAAAGTAATTAATAACATCACACTCACGTAGAAAAATATCAGCACGCTCACACAGACATTCTTAAAAACCTGATCGCTTAAACACACACACACACACACACACACACACTCTCTCTCTCTCTCTCTCTCTCTCTCTCTTAAATGGCCTCTTTTGCCATACCTCATCCTTACAAAAAGGCAAATTTTAAAGAGAATTTATCAGTTTCTTACTTAAAAAAAAAAAAAATTTGCCAATTTCTTACATGTAAATGTACATGTATTCTATACCTTCTCCAATGCTTCAACTCTTCTTATTTGTTTGTAAAAACTGACGTTTGATCTTGTCGAGAGCTACAAGGACATCTTTTATGTTGATCCTCTCATCTGGGGCATCTGTTGTGCAAGTTAAAGCAAGTTGCAAAATTGACAATACACAGGTTACCATTTTCGTGGGTGGCTCATCCTCATACTTAAGTAGATTCACATCGATAACCTGATTTATGGAATCTGGTAATGATTCCTGAATCCAACGCCGAATGGTTAGCTCTTCGGTGAACATCTCATCCTTAGGTCTTTTTCTGGTAAATGTTTCCATCAGAGTAATGCCAAAGCTATAAATGTCACACCTTGTTGACACAAGTCCTTCTAGGCCATACTCTGAAATTAAGATCAAAATTCGTCATGAATTGTGCTATAATAAAATTTTTTTGGACAATTGAAAAGGACTTTATCATCTTTCAATCTTCAATAATTTATGTGGTGAAAATTTGTATCTTAAATTTAAGTCATAATTCAGGTCCGAAAGTCAAACAATCCAAGTACTTTGACAATACAAAATGGTATAAGTTCATTGAAATGCTTATTTTAACCGCAAATAGATATTGGATATTAGAGGCAAAAGAGTTACCTGGGGCAATATATCCAAATGTAGCTAGTGTCTTTGTTTGTACCACACTTTCTTCATCTGCCAGTAACTTTGCAATTCCAAAATCACTGACATGACCCACCATATCTTGATCTAGTAAAATATTACTAGGTTTCAAATCACAATGAACCACAGGAACTGAATAACCATAATGAAGATATTCTAAACCACATGCCACATCTCTCATAATGTCCAATCTTTGTATGAAAGACAAGTAGTTATCATCCAAATAAAGCCATTTATCAAAACTTTCATTAGGCATATATTCAAGTACTAAAGCTTTAAACTCGGGGTTGGAGCACGCACTGATTACTTTAGTCAAATTTCGGTGACGAAGGCCACCTAAGACTTCACATTCTCTGTCAAAGCTTCTAAACGCATCAATAAGCTGCAAATCAAAGACCTTTATTGCCCAAATAATCCCATTTTCACGAACTCCTTTATAAACTGAACCAAATGTCCCCGAGCCAAGTAACATATTCTCATTGAATCCATTTGTTATTTGTCGAAGTTCATGGAAAGACACCCTTTCATATGCTGATGTTGGAAACAAGTTATGAGATGGAGCAACAATTTTCCTTCTCGACTTTCTCATAATAAGAAATGAAATGACCAAGGCCAGCATTACAGGTCCTACTGGCAACAACAATAACAAAAGCAGTTTTGTTCTCGTTGATCTGTGTTTGAAGATTTGACAAGGATGGAGCCAAGGGGCACCACACAATCCTTCATTTGAGAGAAAAGATTGATTGGTCAAGTTCTTAAAAGGACCTCCACGAGGAATCGGTCCACTAAGCCTGTTGTAGGACACATTCAAATACTTTAGATCTAAGAGTACCTCGAGTGAGTTGGGAATTTCACCTGTCAAATTGTTGAATGATAGATCCAAGTATTGTAAGCCCAACATGTTCTTCATAGATTCTGGAATTAACCCTTGTAGTTTGTTATTATCCAAGGATAGTACCTGCAAGTTTTCTAGTGCTCCAATGGTGCTGGGAATTTCACCAAAGAATTGATTCATTGAAAGCTTCAAATCAGTTACCACCTTCAAATTTCCAATTTCAGAAGGAATAGAACCGGTCAAAGAATTATAGGACAAATCGAATACCAAGATATCGTTAAGGCTCCACATGCTTCTAGGCAGAGTAGAAGTTAAATTGTTGGCATATAGATAAAGATATCTTAGCGACGTAACGTTTCCTAGGCAACTAGGAACCACACCAGAAAGCATATTGTTATCCAAGATTATTTCACCTAAATTCAACAAATAGCAAACTTGACTCGGAATGGATCCTTCTATTTGGTTGCCTTCAAGATTTATTCTCTGAAGCTTTGACAACCCTCTGATTGCAATTGGAATTGGTCCTTTCAAGTCATTGACAGCCAAATTCAATGATACCAAGTTGCTTAAGTTACCAATTGAACTTGGAATTTCTCCTTTTATTCCACTAGTGCTGGCATCAAATGATTGAAGAGAGATTGAAAGATTTCCAATGGAATGTGGAAGAAAGCCATTCAAAGGGTTCTGGGCTATCCACAACTCTCTCAACTGCTTACAATTTGCTAGTGAACTAAAGAAACTCAATCCTTTAGATAGGGATTCAAGAGAAAACTTATTTATTGCAATGGATAAATGTGTTAGGAATCTTAAATTACCAAGAGAATGAGGAATTACACCGCTAAATTCATTTTTTGTAAGGGATAGCACCTTGAGTCTAGAAGCATTTCCAATATATGTTAATACAGGTCCCCTCAGTTTGTTTCCCCCAAGATAAAGTTCCTGAAGATCGGGTATCATATTACCTAAATTTGGTGGAAGATTGCCTGATAGATTATTAGATATGAGTGAAATCATTCGAAGAGTTGAAATGTTGAAGAGTTTCAAGGGGATTGGACCTGTTAACCTATTTGAGTCAATATTTATGCTCTCCAGCTTGTGAAGATTACCAACTTCATGAGATATTGCACCTGACAAATGAAGTTGACAAGAAGTGAGATCATTAACCCCACGGAAAAACATGATTTTGACATAAGACCAACTAACTATCAAGTTTTGTGGATATAAGTTATGGAAATCTATTTTTTTTTTTCGAGTTTATATATCATTCCATATAGATGTATATTACTAGATATTTTTTTTGTGTTGTACATTATAACAAACAAAACAGCATCTTGCTTTTCGTGTTGGCTGAAATTGAGCTACTTTTAAACATACCTTACATTCGAAATTTAATTGTAGTCACTAAAGACGAAATATGCCGTAGCTAAAAGTTTTCAAACTATTTTGATATCGTTATTATGGATAAATATTTCGTATCCTGGTAAAGTAAACATCTTTTTTACACTGGCAAGCCTCAATATATGATACGTAATTATTTTTTAAATTTATAATCGTTTGTATCACAAATAGGATGAGGAAGCATTAGTGAAAATCCTCAAAATAAAAAAATGGAAATTTTACTTATGAAGTGACACCAAAATACTCTCAAAGCTTTAGGAGTTCCAAAAAAAGGGCAAAAAGCATTGGGGTCACTAAACTATTCGCATTGTAACATTTTGGTTATTCATTTATTTTTTGTTTAACACACTTAACTTTTAAAAACGTAATATTTTGGCCATTCCATTTACTTTTCCGGTTAAAGTAGACGGAAAAATTAGTTGAGTGACTACGATGTTACAATAAGAATAGTCTGATGACTACTAATCAACATGCAAGACAGTGTGAAAGGACAATAATACATCTGGACACATTCACATGAATGGCACATGTTTTTTTCCCATATACTTTAACCAGAAAAGTAAACACAATAGCCAAAATGTTACATTCCTAAAAGTTAACCCCATGCTTGGTATGTGGAAATGGTGTGGAATGGGAAGGCCTTTCCCACTTGTTCATTCCATTATAATGTTTGGTATGGACATTTTGAGTTAGAAAGGCCTTTCCCACTAGAATGTCCATTCCAGCTTTTTCCTACAATCCCATTTCTCAACAAAATTTAGGGAAAAGCCATTCCAACTTCACTTTGAAAAGGCCTAAAAAATAGAATTCAATTTTATCTGCACACATGTTTTTTCTACTGATTCTTTTTAACCCAAAATACATTCACTAATTTTTTATTTTCAATTTTTAAAAAGTATTAGAATTTTTTATAATTTTAATTAATAATTTTATAATTTTTAAATCAAAATCAGTTTAATATACACTTAGAATATTTTTTCTTTGTGCTATAAAAATGTTGAACTATTATTTTTAACTTTTATGCAAATGTGTAAAAACTAAACTTCCTATTTTTATTATTAATTTTTTCACAATCTTAATTACAATGCTATTAATTATTAAAATTTTAATTTATTAAAGAATATAATTAATAAGAATTTTAAAATTAAAAATAATAAAATCATTTGTAGGCTTAGAACCACAAACAAACAAAATAAAAATATGATATATTCTAGTACAAAGAATTAAGAGCAATTAAGTCAAATTAATATATATTTTATTCTATTTTGACACCTAAATATGATTATACCAAATATTGAAAAATGAATGACATTCTATTTTGACTTGGGTTACCAAACAATGGATTGAAAAATTTGTTCCAGTCCATTCAGGGTAGAAAGGCATTCAGGGTGCAAAAAATTTTCCATTCTATCCTATTCCCAAAGACATTTGCTTTGAAAGAAATGGGAAAAAAAAATGATCTGGA
Source organism: Mitragyna speciosa (assembly GCA_024721245.1). NCBI lineage: Eukaryota > Viridiplantae > Streptophyta > Magnoliopsida > Gentianales > Rubiaceae > Mitragyna > Mitragyna speciosa. The sequence goes on from CM045570.1 coordinate 7,592,678, forward strand.
AAAAAAAAAAAAGAAAGCAAAATACGCAATGAGAGTGTTTTTCACCGTTAGCAAAATAAGCATGGGCTGTCTGAAGTTCAATTTATCCTGTAACTGGGAATGTAGAGAATATTAAATATGCTGGCTCCTATGATGTTCAAGTCCAAAATCACAATGCCCAATTGACGGCCAATTGGGTTTGAAAAATCGTCAATCCAAATAATAAAAAAAAAAAGAAGACAAGTTTACTTATTTTCCAGATGTATCTCAACTTGTAGGAATATCAACGAAGTAATCGTGTGTATTCTCGTTTGACTCTCAAGACCCCTCTTTTTGCTTTCTTCTCCAGAGTCTCGCAAATCAAAAAAGAAAAACGGCCCCTTGTCTTCAAAAAGAGCTGTTGGACCAGTTCTATAGTTTCTAATTTTCTGTTTTATTATTCCATAATATCTATTTTTAATCTTTTTTGTATCTAGGTTCAAATGTGTTATCTAAACTCAAGTTTAAAATGAATTGTTAGACGCGTAAATGATAGAGTATTCATGTTGAACTCAAGTTTAAAATGAATTGTTAGACTTGTAAATGATAAAATATTCATGTTGTTGGTATCTTTTTCTTATATTCATTAATTTTAAGAAAATATTTGTTAATTTTTAGAAATTTAATAACTATTTAACCCGCTAGTTCAAATCAGTCCGTGTTAGACACTACAGCTAATAGAGCAACAAAAACTAACCGTTGTCGTATAGTAGAGATTAGTCCAGTCAGCAGTAGTAGAGCACAATCAACAATTAGTTACTAACTAACTGAGTAACTGAAGGTAGTTAGGAGTAAGGGAGACAGCCATTAGGAGGAATAAAAATGTGAAGGAGGGCAGTTGTACTCGTGTGGATTTTATCAAGAATTTATCTCACTACCATCTTTCCCAATTCTCTCTTCTCTCTCTATATTCTCTCTATTCTCGTTTCCATTTTCCCTTTTCTGTAATTCCCTTTCTTTTATCTTATTACCAACTTAATTAGTGAAGTTGGGCCTAACAAATTTGGTATTAGAGCCATTGATCCTTGGCATTCAACTTGAAGCGCAAATGGCAGAGGGTACAGAGTTCAAAACGTTGGAGGAACAACTGAAGAAACAAGAACATAAGTTGCAGGAGCTCTGGAAATTTTCTAGAATTTTCAGTAACAAATCAGAGGGGAACTTGATCACAACAACAAATTGTGGAAGATTTGGTTCACAGCACGAAACACAAATTCAATTCGATTCTCAAAATGTTATCCAAGGAGAAGGAAGGAGCTGATATGCATCAAAACGCATCAGGCAACCCACCTCTCTTACCCACACCTTCCAGTGGTTGCAGAGTAAAGAGGGAAGACATCACTTAGCCAGGACTACAGGAAAGAATGAGTAAGTTGTTAATTCAGAATCCCCCAAAATTGGAATTATCCTATTTCTGTGGAGAGAATCCAAGAGAATGGATTAGGAAATGTCAGAAATATTTTGCAAATTATCATATAAATGAAGAGCATAAACTAGATATAGTTGAAATGTTCATGGAAGGGAAGGTAAATATGTGGTTCCAAGGGATTAAGTTGGAAAAGCTTAGAATGAATTGGGATGAATTCTGTGAACTTCTTTGTAGGAGGTTTGGGGATAGGAAGTTGCAGGATGTAGTTGAAGAGTTTAATATATTGAAACAAATGGGTACGGTTGAAAGTTATCAAGAAAAATTTGAAGAGTTAAAAACTCTAATGCTGATGAGAAATCCGTCCCTAAATGAGTCATACTTTGTGTCAAGCTTTCTTAGTGGCTTGAAAGAGAAGATAAAACCCACGGTAAAAATGTTAACCCCAACTCATTGTCTAAAGCCTTTGAGCTAGCAATATTGCAAGAACAGGCATGCAAATTGCAGAATAGACAGTCGAAATGGGGAAATAAACAGATAATAGAACCTAAGTATGGAATGTATAAGCAGAATGGGGTACAAGGGACACATCAATACAAGATACCAGTTGCACCAAAAAGAAATATGGCACAAGTGAATCTAGACTCCAAGAAACTCACCCCCACAAGATATCCAATACAGAAGGAACCATGATTTATGCTTTAAATATGGGAAGAAATACGGGATAGGACAACAATGTAGAGTCAAACAATTGAATGTACTGAACCACGAAGAAGGGGAAGAGGATCAAGAGTTTGAAGATGCAGTGGGAGAACAGGATGAACAAACGGTAGACCTGGGCAAGTACTGGAAGTATCCCTCAACACATTTTCAAGCTCCCTTAAAAGAAAGACAATCTCACTTCAAGGGATCTTAGCTGGACAGTATATCAAAGTTCTGGTAGACACGGGAAGTTCTAACAGTTTCATCAACCACAAATTAGCACAACAGTTAGACTTACCTTACACTCTCTCAGATCCCTTCACAGTAGTCATGGGAGACGGTAGTGGTGTAACCAGCAAAGCAAAGTGTCCCAGAGTACCATGGAGGATACAAAACCATCAGTTTACATACAACCTGAAAATCATGGACTTAGCAGGCTGGGACATAATTGTTAGGGTGGATTGGATGTTCCAATTAAGCCCCATCATTTTTTATTTTCATCAACTGAATATCACGCTATACAACAATGGGAATTATATAGAATTGCAAGGGGAGATTAAGGATCCTGTGTTCAGTTTGGTCAGGGGCAAAGATCTTAGAGAATTCATAGAATATAAGAGCAGGTGCTTCATAGCAATCAATACAAGCAACGAAGATAACACAGAGGAGAAGATACAAGATGAGGTGCTCGAGTTGTTAAACCGTTATTCAGTGGTCTTTGAAAGCCCAAAAATAGTACCACCTGAGAGAAGTATGGACCACAATATTCCCTTGAAACCAAGAGCACAATCTTTCAAACTTAGGCCCTACCATTATCCACATTCCCAAAAGGATGAGATTGAGCAGTAGGTGACCGAAATGCTAAAAGCTAGAATAATACAACACAGCAACAGTCCGTTTGCATCACCAGTACTACTGGTCAAGAAGAAAGATGGCTCTTGGAGGTTCTGCGTGGATTACAGGCACCTCAACGAGCTCAACATTAAGGACAGGTACCCCATCCCCAACATTGATGAATTAATGGATGAGCTACATAGAGCAAATTGGTTTAGCAAGATCAATTTAAGGTCTAGTTATCACTAGATTAGGGTAAAACCCAAGGACACTTAAAGACAGCATTCCAAACCCACCAAGAGCACTACGAATTCCTTGTAATGCCTTTTGGATTAACCAACACACCAGCTACTTTTCAAAACCTTATGAACCAGATCTTTCAGCCCTATTTGAGAATGTTCATATTAGTTTTCTTTGATGATATTCTAGTGTATAGTCATTGATTAGAATCTCATCTACAACATTTGGAAGCTGTGCTAAGTAAACTCCAAATCAACCAACTTTATGCCAAAAGATTGAAGTGCTCATTCGCACAAAGGCAAGTGGAGTACCTAGGACATACTATCTCTGAATTGGGAGTACATATGGATTCTAGGAAGGTTAAATGCATCGTAGAGTGGCCAGTACCTAAGAATATCAAGGCACTAAGGAGTTTATTGGGACTCATAGGGTATTATCGAAGATTTATTCACAATTATGGAGCAATTTCGAGATCACTCACTAATCTACCCAAGAAAGACAACTTCGCCTGGAGTAACGAAGCCCAGGAAGCTTTTGAGGAGCTCAAAAAGGCAGTATGTTCTATACCAGTACTCAAATTACCTAATTTTAACCAACCATTTATAATTGAAACTGATGGAAGTGACTAGAAAATTGGAGCTGTCATGATGCAACAAGATCATCCAATAGCATTTCTGAGCAAAGCACTGTCACCTATACATAAGGGGTATTCTGTCTACGAAAAAGAATTAATGGCACTCGTAATGGCCGTTATGAAGTGGCAACATTACCTCATTGGTCACCATTTTATCATAAGAACAGATCATCAGTCATTGAAGTTCTTGCTGGAACAAAGATTGACTACTAGCTTGCAACATAAATAGCTTACGAAACTCCTAAGACTCGACTACGAAATTCAGTACAAAAAAGGGCAGATAACAAGGTAGTAGATGCCCTATCAAGAAGGGAAACCGAAATACTTAATCAGCAGCAGATAACTGGAACAATAATGGCCATATCAGAAGTACAACCACGCTAGATACAGGAGTTGTAGTCAAGCTATGATGAGGACCTATATTGCCAAAGGTTAATAGCATAGCTAACGCTGGATGACCAACAACAATCTGACTTCAAATGGGAAAGAGGATTAACCAAACATAAAGATCAACTATATGTAGGAGCTTCCAAAGGAATAGGGGCCAAACTTCTTACAGTAATGTATTCATCAGCTGTGGGAGGACACTCGGGTCATAAAGCATGCCTGTAGAGGTTGAAATCCATGTTTTGTTGGCCAGAGATGAAGCAAGAAGTCGTTCAATTCATCAACCAATGTGCAGTGTGTTAGAGAAACAAGGTGGAACATGTGCAGTATCCGGGGCTTTTGCAACTTATACCATTACCATCACAGGTATGGACACAAATTATCATGGACTTCATAGAAAAATTTCCCATTTCAAACAGTTACAACACCATTCTAGTGATAGTAGACAGGCTTACCAAATTGGCCACTTTATACCCATGAAACATCCATTTATTGCCTCAGCAGTTGCTCAAATATTTTTAGACAACATTTATAAGCTCCACGGACTTCCAGAATCCATCATCACTGATAGAGACAAGGTCTTCACCAGCCATCTCTGGAGAGAATTATTCAAATTGACAGGCACCAATCTACACTACAGTTCCTCCTATCATCCATAGACAGATGGACAAAACGACAGGCTCAACCAATGCCTGGAGGCATTCCTCAGATGCATGACCAGTGAGCATCCCACACACTGGAGTAAGTGGCTACCATTAGCAGAAAACTAGTACAACACTTCCTATCGCAGCAGCTTGCAGTGCACCCCATTTGAGGCCTTATATGGCTATAAACCATGTCCTTTACCTCTGGGGCCTTATAGAGATAGTGTAGTACCAGCTGCAATGGATATTATTCAAACAAGAACAAGAATCTTACAATCCATCAAGGAACATTTAGTCAAGGCACAGCTAAGAATGAAGTTCTTTGCGGATCAAAGAAGAACTGAAAAGAAGTTTTGCAGTGGGGAAGTGGATTTACTTAAAACTTCAGCCGTATAAGCAGCAGAGTATTGCACTCAGGAAGAGTTTAAAGCTCACATCCAAGTTTTTTGGGCATTTCAGATTATTGAAAAAATAAGGGCGGTGGCTTACAAACTTCAATTGTCGGAACAGTCCAATATCCACCCAGTTTTTCATGTTTCTTTACTCAAGAAGCAGCTAGGACCACTCCCTACTACCACCACGGAGCTACTGCAATGGGATGAACAAGACCAATGTGTCCTTCAGCCTGAAGCTATTTTGAAATGCAGGGTTATACTGAGGAATGGACAACCTGTCATCCAAATTCTCATCAAATGGAATCATCTTCATGAAGAGGAAGCATCATGGGAGGATCAAGCTTTTATTCACAGTCAATTTCCAGCATTTCAGACTTGAGGACAAGTCTGCTTTCAAATGGGGGGTAATTGTCAGACACTACAGCTAATAGAGCAACAAAAACTAAATGTTGTCGTATAGTGGAGATTTGTCCAGTCGGCAGTAGTAAAGTAGTAAAGTACAGTTAGCAGTTAGTTACTAACTAACTGAGTAACTGAAGGTAGTTAGAAGGAATAAGAGAGATAGCCATTAGCAGGAATAAAATGTGAAGGAAGGCAGTTGTACTCGTGTGGATTTTATCAAGAATTTATCTCACTACCATCTTTCCCAATTCTCTCTTCTCTTTCTATGTTCTCTCTATTCTCGTTTCCATTTTCCCTTTTCTGTAATTCCCTTTCTTTTATCTTATGACCAATTTCATTAGTGAAGTTGGGCCTGACAGTCAGACAAATCAAATTAGTCCAGGAACTTGGCAGGCCAATAGGGTGTGTCAATGAGTCGGTTCAACCCAGAAATAAATATTCCAAACTCGGACCCATTATTTAACAGGTCTTATGTTTGGTTTCCTGGATCAGAGTTCGTTTAGGTCCAGATACAGGTTGGATCAGGTTTAAGTTTTGGAAGTGTAAAATAGGCGCATGTATTACTTATTGTGTATTGGGTAATAGAAGCATAAAATACATATATATTTTATAATTATTATTTACTTAAATAGATCTGAGTCAAAATGGAATATTCCATATTATATGTGTTTTTTATTTGAGAAAACGAGTCAGTTTCAAGTCCGGTAAATGCAATTTTATCCCTATTCATATCCAGGGCAAAAAGAATTGCCGGGTCGGGGTCAGTGGCCTACAAGCTAATTCGAAAAACTTTGTAACATTGAGACATCCTACCCATGATTTTGGGTCTTAATGAAATAGCTCATGTTTCATTTTAGACTTACTAAGAATAAGTCGTGAGTGGTCATCCAAAAAGCACTTTACACAAATTTGTTTTAGAAAACGTCTTCAACAGAGCATACCTTACTAAACAGAGCATGCACAATTTCGGCTGTCCTATAAAAGTTGAAATCCTAAACGACTTATGTATGATGATTAGGAACTAAAGTAACTAAGAACCAAGCAAATAGCATACCTTCAAGATGGTTTTCCCCAAGATGTATCCACCATAGCGCAGTTACATTCCAAATCTCTCTTGGTATGGTTCCGCTGAGTTTATTGTCCGACAATGATAAAATTTGAAGTCTTGAACAATCTCCGATGCTCGATGGAATTTTTCCATGAAACTCATTAGATGACAAGTGAATAAGTTCGAGTAGTGGCAGATGAGAACAGATACTTGCTGGAAGGTAACCTGACAAGTTATTAGATGCAAAACTAAATTTTTGCATCATGGAGAGGTTAAGCAAAGCCCGTGGGAATGCGCCAGTCAGTTGATTAAATCCCAGGTCCAGAACCTTCAAGTTCTGTAGAGCACTGAATTCTTCAGGAAGAGTTCCACTTAATAGATTGTAAGACAAG